>CAJHNH020007001.1:247500-302500 GCA_905116865.2 Candidula unifasciata | reverse complement strand
ACAAAGCAAAAGAAATACAGAATATAAAGCACCCTTTACCTCACTTTTAATGGTCATACATTGGAACCCTAAACAAAGTGTGGATATTTTTCAACTTGATTCCCAAGTCAAACCAGTCCAAATTCGTACTAGACAATTTTCTGAAAAGTAAAGTGACTGGCACCTTTCCGTCTTTCCAGATGATAGTGTGACATTGTGCTATGGGACTTTCAGTCATTGGTGATGGTAAGTGTGACTAGCAAGACCCGTCCACGTTAAGAAAAATCTTCCACAATTATAGCATGAAATTTCTAGTCCGTAGTTGCCATCATTTGTGTTAGTGTTTCTTCTCAGAGGCTCAGCTCTCATCCTTTCTACAGCAATTTATTCCTTTATTCTCATTCCCTTCCTAATGTGCCCCTTCCACATGACGTGGTCCATGACATGGTCACATGAGTCCACCTCAATACCTGTATCATTCATGCCCCACTTGCACAAATCTTTATACTGTAATGGAGTTCAGCCTCCACATCTTCTACCCATCTGTAGTTCACCATAGATGTCATTAGGGACTCTGCCATCCTCTATTATCCAGGTATGACCCAGCTACCTGAGCCTTTGTAGACTGAGCATTGAGAAGACTTTTTAAATGCCTGCTGTTCCCAATACCTCAGTGTTTGTAATCTTGTCCTGCCACTTAATGCCTGATATTCTTTTAAGGCATCACTTGTGAAAGCTATTTAGCTTTCTTTAGTTTTAAAAATATTTAACCTGGGGATATATTGATTTCTTGAAGTGAATATTCTCTTTGGTTTCTTCCAAACTCTTGTAACAACTAGGGAATGGTCAGTATCACAGTCAGCAGTGTGCTAGCTGCGAGTTAGTCCAACATAGTTTAAGTGCTGCCTCCCTGTAAGAATAAGGTCCAACTGGTGCCAGTGGCCAGATTTTTGATGTTTCCATGACACCTTATGGTGGTCCCAAGTTTTGAAAAAAAAGAGTTTATGATGTACAGGACACTTCTAGTGCAGAATACCAATAGTCTTTGTCCATTTTCATTCACGTGACCAAAATTATATTTTCCAAAACAAACTGACCATGAGTTTTAGCTCAGCCCCATGCGAGCATTAAAATCACCAGTCATGTAGATGCTGTCAGATTTAGGATTTCACAGCATTATCTAGTTCCTCATAAAAAAGAATTCTTTGCATCATCAGGAGCAGCCCGGGGCACCCTTGTCTATGCCAACTGACAAGAACTCGTAACTGCTCCCTCTGGATTTGTTTCTGAGACCAGTTAAGGTCAGTGTTTCAGTTCCTCCTCTCCATACCACAAAGCCTGGGCTGTATTGTAGAGACCATATGTTGCCCATTCATCATCAACTCTCTCTTGACCTGCTTTGTTTACTCCAAAGGAAAGATAACACCAGTATGCCTCGAACAAAGCTGGCTGCAGAAGCTGCATGATCAGAAGAGCAATGCTCTATCCACCTGTCGGAGCTCCCTCCTAGACCAGCTGCTGCCAGACTAGGGTAAGAGCCTGTAAGCCCTGTTGTGACATAAAGTCTTCATGTTGCATTTCCTCTTCTTGGGATAATGTCCTTCAAAATGCACTCCTCCGCCTGAAGCTGTTGGCACAGTATGGGATGTCAGGTTTGGTATATGTTGCCCAACATTCAGCGTTAAAAGAAGACAGGTAGTACCAGCTACTGGTATACGGTGGTAGCTCAGTCATATCTCACCAAGACCTGACCTAAAGAAGTAAATTAGTATTAAATTCCCCCCCCCCCCCCCCCCCGTGTGGGTTCCGGGGCCCCATTGTGAGGAAAACAAGAATAGACCCACTGCCTCCCCAAAAGCATGTCGTAAGAGTCAACTAATTGGGTAGCTTCCTTTGAAGTCAGAGTGGATCTGCCGGAGAGGCAAGGAACCAACAGTCTGTATTCAAGAGAATGAGATCTGTAAAACTGATGCACACGCAACACTCAGGTTCTGGAGCAGGACTGCAGTTCAGTAGTGGACGAGCAACCAGAACCTTCCGCCAGAGTTTACAGCTGGTGAACGCGAAGAAGAAGAAGAAGTATTAATTCAATCAATCGATCTACTTTACAACTGGAATATATAACTGTTTTCTTTCCTGTTATTTCATATTTATTCTTGTCAGTTATGTTTGCTTTTAATATTGCATAGATTATATGTTAATTATGACATATTATATGCTTACATTTTACAAGCGTTAAGTATAATATATTTTTCAGTATACTTTTCTGATAATTTTGAATTAAAGTCATTCAGCAGAAACCACAGCAGCATAACAGCTAGAAGCTCACCTGCCTGCCCAAATGTCTTGTGTTAAAAAACACACAGAGGCAGATTTTTTTTCAAAACTTGGTCTTGACTCCCAGGTTGACCCAGCCTTAAATGGGTACCAGGTAATGTCCTGGAAAGTAAAGGTGGCCAGCATGGTGATGACATCATCATTCACCAATGGCTGATTGGTCTACACCAGTGTTTGCCAAACTTTACTTAGTCGCGGTGCCTTTTATTCAATTAAATTTTGTTCAGGCGCCCTAACCTAAGTAAAAGAATGACTATTTATATGTAAGAGATTACCACACACAAAAAAAAAAAAAAAAAATTGTGTATCTTCGAATATTTGGCGGTGTCCGTATGAAGAGGTCTCGGCATCCCGGGGCGCCGCGGCGCACAGTTTGGGAATCACTGGTCAACACAAAATATGAGTCTGGTATCATATGTCCGATGCTTCACTGCCATGAAAATTGCTTTTTTCCTTTTACAAAGTCAACCAGTATAATATAAGACTTCTGGTTAATATTGGGTCTATTTGGTCTTTATGAATGAATACAGTGATAACCATCAAAATATACAGTGCTCCTAAATGCAGGGGGAGTCGCCGTATCAGAGCGGCTAGACGCACGCCACAGATCGGAAGGTCATGGGTTCGCTCCCTGGTGGAGCCGGACTTCTCTTCAAGGTCTCCCAGGTCGACCCAGCCTTGAGTGGGTACCGGGTGCAGTCCCAGGAAGTAAAGGCGGCTGGCGTGATGCTGACCACATCACCCATCTTGTGCCGTTGGTCTATAAAAAATATAGGTCTAGCCCTATATGCCTTATATGACTAAAGGCGTGGAAAAGGGTCCTTTACTTTACTTTTACTAAATGCAGGAAGGATGGTCCTTTACTTATTTTAACTCTTGTACCTAGTAGACCTCTAGCAGAATTAAGGAGACTTTTACTTTAATTCTCATATAGTTTATTTGAGAGATAAAAGAGAAAGTGATTTATTACCTTTTGAAGTCATGATGTGTTCTACCAGAAATTGACACATCAGTTCCTATGTGTAAACCACCAGGAATATAGCCAGAATAAGGAATGACAATCTGGAAAAAAACATAATTTTAAATTACTGATAAATTGGTTACTGATTAATTGCTGATTGGTTTTCTAGAAACACTGGCATGATACTTTAAATGTATCCATATGTTTTATTGTCATGAGATAAGAAGTACAGAAATAATGATTGTTCCCATAGTGCTAAGAATTTTAATCATCATTATCATCAAAAGCATCATCACCCTGTTGAGCCAGTGTATGTATGATAGGGTATGCAGTATATTCCTTTATTCCACTGGATCCTGTGCAATCTTTTCTCCTTTTTCTTTTTTTTGTTGAACTGAAGTACAGCCAACTGGTCAATTCATGCATGGGTTTACTATGGCCTTATTTATCTTCACTGCAATAATGAACCAAGTCAGTGACTTTAAGTCAGGACAGTAGTCATTCCTGATTAGACATTATTTATGTCATACTATTTGATTGTTCTTTCTGCTACATCATTCCACTGTGATTTCTTTATATATATATATATATATATATATATATATATATATATATAGATATATATATATATATATATATATATATATAATATATATATATATATATATATCTGTTGGAACTTATTACATTGTTTCGTTAGTTTCTGTGTGTATTTGTCTTAGATCAGATTCCTGTTGATACTGTGTTTGCTTGACTGTTATGGTGATTCCATCCAATTTTGAGGAAGTCTGACCAAGTCATGCCCTGGGAATATCTTTGGAAATTCTGTAGAGCCAAACACTTGAGGCGCCTCATCCCTGAAGTAGTGTTGGATGGTTGTTGGAGCTGCGGAGTACTGCCTAGACCAATATGAGCCACCATCCCAACAATATATAACTTCAGAGTGTCTTTTATTACTAGGGTAAACCCTAATAAGACACGTGACACCATAGGTTCACTGTATCCCCAACAAGCATGTTGTAGGAGTTGACTAATTGGCATTCTTTGAAGTCGGAGTTCATCTGCCTGAGAGGCAATGAACCAGCAGTCTGCATGAGATATGACAGATCTGTAAAACAAATGTGCATCCAACAATCAGCTTCTGGGAGAAGACTAAAGTCCAGGAGTGGATAAACAATCAGCCGGTAAAGGCAAAAAAGAAGATTTATACAATTCCTGCTACTGTCACATTTTTGTACTTCAACAAAATTGCTGTCATTATTTTCTTTTAGATCACTTTTAACACCACTTGTGTTTATTTTACCATTTTTATGTTTTTAACCGTTGGTAATACTGACATTATAAAAGATCTGAACATCATGGTAGATTAACTAATAAACAGCATTTAGTCTCGAAAGTTAAAATATTTTGGTCATATTAAGCACAATGGCAGATTGGGGGTGGGGGAGCAGAGGGCATGGTACCACGAAAGAAGGACAGAGGCAGACCAACACCAAGATGGATACAGAATATAACTGACTCCTTGAATATGGAAGTACAATAGGTGGGACAGCTGGCGAGAGACTAAGTTTCGGGCAGACCATGATGAGAGCGACATTCTGCAAATGACCTGCTACATGATGATGAACCGTTGTAACTTTTTTTTTTCACACTACATTTTTTTTTCCATAATTTTCTCTTCCTTAAACTGTTTGTCGTCACCAGTCCATTTGCTACAATTCTCCTTTTTTTTTAATGGCCATCATATTATTTTGACTTTACTACAGAAACAGATCAACAACAACAGAAGTTTGCAAGTGAATTCATTTTTCAGTGAATGGATTCTCCGTTTTGTTTGATCCCAGAAAACGTTTGCCACATCCCCTTTATCATAAAATAGCTCACCGCCATGAGGAATATCGACAGCTAATCTATTAACCTGCTTGTTACCTCTCTACGTTACCTCTTAAAATGACTAATTAACATTTGGTAAGTCGCATGGTAGCAAAAGAGTTATATTCACAAAAGTATGTATGTATGTAAGTTGTACCCCATCAGGACATCACACAAAGAGATAAACACCCGGTGACACAAAGTACCACTATGCGGATGAGGATCACCCGTGGAGAGGATCCAGAAACCCCGTTAAGCCGTCAGGCCACATTCATGGCCCGGCTATAATTGTGGCCCCTGCAAAAGCCAGCTTTAAATAACGAAAAATTGCATCCCACATGAATTTCGTGGCCACTATGTGTATACATGGATTAGTACATTCACAAATTAAAAAAGACTGATTATAATACTCACATTGTTGCCCATGACCTTGAGGTTTGAGGTTTCAATTCTGTCGAAACAGAACAATTAATAGAACTAACCTACAGTGGTTATCTCGGTGTAATAAAAGCTAAAGGTCACTATTGTTCGTTATCACCTCAAGCAAGGTTGAAGTGCTTGTGATATGCAGTTCACAGTTTGAACAGAAGTAAGGGGCGCTGGAACCATGTATAGCGGTTCTCTGTTATTTGCTTACAATGCAAGGTTAGTTGCGTATCCTTTACAGGACGTTGCAGAACCAACCCCAACAGCCCCTGGCTGTTGTGTGGTTTTCTAGGCAAATTAACGTCCAGTAGTTGTTATGTGCTCACACATTCCATAATATTTCAACAACAACAAGAATATCATATTTATTTACCATTTAGCACATAATATTTGGGAGTCGCCATGGTGCACCGGTTAGGTGCTCGCCTGAGGGTCGGGAGGTCATGGGTTCGGGTCCTGAAGGAGCCTGACTTTTTTTCTCTTAAAAAATAACCTTGGTTTCCAGGTCGCCCCAGCTTGGAATGGGTACCAGGTGCAGTCCTAGGAAGTAACCCACCAAGTGCCAACTGGTCTATAAAATATAGGTCTAGCCCTATATGCCTAATATGGCTGAAGGCGTGGAAAAGGCTCTTTAACTTAGTTATTTAGATAAAAATTAATATTATTGCGCACTTAAACAAAGATTAAGACCATTGAGTCCAGCCCCTAGATAATTCTAAAGAGTCCTCCACCCTTACCTACATTATTTTTTTTTAGCGGCTTCCCTGGCAGACATGTTACGACACAAGCAACTACAAGCTAACATGGTACAGAGGTAAGTATACAAGCATATTTACACGGTAGTTTTTTTATAATATATTTGTAAAGCACTTTACAATGCTGAAAATACTCAGTTTGTTTCTAGGGAAACATAATGTTTTCGCATAAGGGAACCGAGTAAGAAGAGTGAGGATAATAAGAATGTATCAAGTAAGCGATAACTTCTCCCTCAAATTGAAAGTCCACTTCATTCTGTGGAATCATACATCTAAATAAGTAACGCTGTAGCCAGAAATGGCAGATTATCATCATCGCACGTCGAACCATCCAGTCCATAAGATCTTCAGGATCTCCCTCAGCGTGTAGTGGCTTATGACACCGGTTCAGTGTTGATTTACTATTCTTATTCATTTACTATTTAGGTAGATAAAGAAAGAAAGAAAGAAAGAAAGAAAGAAAGAAAGAAAGAAAGAAAGAAAAGAAAGAAAGAAAGAAAGAAAAAGAAAGAAAAGAAAGAAAGAAGAAAGAAAGAAAGAAAGAAAGAAAGAAAGAAAAAGAAAGAAAAGAAAGAAAGAAAGAAAGAAAGAAAGAAAAAAAGAAAGAAAGAAAGAAAGAAAGAAGAAAGAAAGAAAGAAAGAAAGAAAGAAAAAAAAAAAAAAAAAAGAAAGAAAGAAAGAAAGAAAAAAGAAAGAAAGAAAGAAAGAAAGAAAGAAAGAAAGAAAGAAAGAAAGAAAGAAAGAAAGAAAGAAAGAAAGAAAGAAAGAAAGAAAGAAAGAAAGAAAGAAAGAAAGAAAGAAATGAGAGCTGTCGCATCATGATCCGGTCAAGTCGAAAGAAATTATAACTTCTTATAGCCTATCTCGTGTGGTGTTGGTAGTCATGTATATCCACAACCTTCTGTCTAGTGTCCTTTCAGTCAGTTCTGACACAGGTAATCTTTCATGTTTTCTCCTACTCATAACATGATCAAAGAATGTAGACGGTCCCTTTCATAATTGCCTGGAGATAAGGGATATGAAAAGGATATACAGATACTATTGGTTGCCAAAAGATACTCCACCCCCCCCCCCCCCCCCATCCCCAAAAAAAGGAGGGGGTGGGTGAAAAGAGAAAATGAAGAATATTTTATGCTATCTTTCTTCGTCAGTTTAGACGAGAAAAAGAATTCTTAAAATCTATATAAATCCTATATTGATATACGGATGTGAATCATAGACAGTTAGCAAATTAGTGAAAGCTTTTTTTTTTGGGGGGGGGGGGGGGAGCTACGGAGATATGATTTTATAGACAAATGATAGGAATACCCTGACGGGTAAAAAAGAGTAATGAAAACGTCCTGAAAGAAACTGACTCACGAAAAAAACTGATTGCTAACATCAGAAAGTGACAATCTACATTTTTTGGTCATGTGATGAGAAAGAGAAAAGTGGAGTACATCGTTAAGGTAGGAAATGTAGGAGGGGAGGAGAGGCAGAGGGAGACCGAGAGAACAGATGCTAGACGGTTTGAGAACGTGGCAGATATGTAATGAAATATAGGCAGAAAGGGGTTAAATGAATAAAGCATACATTTCAATAATCTGGTGATTGAAAGTACACGAAATAGAACTCTGTGCTGGCTGCTGAAGATGAGGACGGGGCATGCATGGAAATGTCCCGAGTGCTGTAATGTGAAGTCTTGACTCAACTCAACAACTCAACTGAAAGTACAGGAGAAAGATGGCTGTGGATGGACACGATACCAATGCTACACGGCATGGACTTAAAGAAGAAGAAGATGGCCATTAAAATTGTTGATTTAATGTCTAATATTTAACAACATAGTCGGCTCTGTGGCTAAGTCGATGCGAACGCTTCGTAATGCCGGGTTTGATCCCAGCTGCGGGCCATGCACCTTGCGTTGGTTTCGACAGTGGTATCAAGAAAGCCGACCGTCGAGAAGCAAGGGGAAACTACTGGACGTAAATTTGCCTAGAAAAACCACACAACAGCCAGGGGCTGTTGGGGTTGGTTCTGCAACGTCATGTAAAGGATACGCAATTAACTATTTAACAACATGCTCCACAGGTCCCATTTACCACCGGATAACCTGGCATGTGGGCAAATCCACCTCTGAATGCAAAGGAAAAGGCTATAAACAAATAAAGGATATAATCGTCGGAAGTGTAAGTTAGAGATAATGGGGCAAATTAGAGACCGTTAACACTCGGGATATTGTACTTCCTTGTGTACTTCATATGTAAAATAATTATACTACACAGATTGAATTCCATTTTTTTTTTACGTACAGTTTGTATAACACGTTTGAACACGTATGAGTTGGATTTATCTTCACAGCACTCCGGGCACATCCGTAGGTGCTGAGATTTTCCGCTCCACATATTTATCAGCGTCGCGCAGTTAAACATGGCAGTCCTTTGCTCGTTGACAAGACTTCGTGTGCGTCCGGTGTGCTTCTCATGCATAACTGTGTCGATCCTTACTCTCAATTCTTGTATTCTTAGCAGTGATGTGGACACGTTGCTTCCGAAATCATCTGAACGTCCTATCTCTCTAAGGGATGTCTGCGCGTTTCATGGGCCGGCCATTTTCAATTATTGCGGCACCTGCCAGTCTATCCGCTCTTTCATTACCACCAATACCTGCATACCCTGGGACAAATATAAAGAGAACTGCACACACAGGAGAGTTTTGCAATGAATCAATTCCCTGTCTGTGTACCCAGCCTTCCTCGACCCACCGGATCATGCACAAAGAAGCACACACGCGCGGGAATAGTCCTGTGATCCCAGCCACATGAAAGCCTGTGTCACCATCATAACCTCCATCGTCATGCTGCTGGTAGTCATGGAAAAGACACTGCTGGCTTCTTGAACTGTTCTGCCCGAAGAGCGAGCTGCAAATGTCCATGCACCCATATGTCCTCGTATAACGGATTCGTCTGTGAAGATCAGCACATCTGTCTCATCTGACTTGTCACCAATAAGCGCGCATAACTCGACGTTGACAGCAGCAGGATTCTGCTCCCGACAACTCCTAGCAAGCGTCACGATACACAAGAATGAGAGATTGGGCGCTTTAGACGCTGGTATCCATTCCTCACCTGGATTGATGTCTGTAAGGTTGCATACCCGCATGATGTCATCCTCTGCCCTACCCAGTTCTGATTTGCCCCTTTTAAATAAAACCCGTTTGAACAAAAATAGTGTTGAAAAAAAAAAACCCCGACTTACGACTAGTTCGACTCACCACATAGAAACAGAAAGGAACTCGGTTGTTAGTAGAGAAGATACTATTTAAAAGCAATCAGTCTCGACGTTGATTCAAACCCATGATTGCAGGGTGACAAACGTGTTGCAAACTACTTATCCTGACGTAAAAAATATGTTGATGCAGGGGGGGGGGGTGGAATTCTTAAAAGTTTCCTGGAGCACACCCCCCCCCCCCAACAAACATGTTGAGTCCCCCCCCTCCCCCCCCCCGTTTCTTCCGCATAATTTGTCAATTTGTTTTGCTAAAATACCCTCCCTCCTCCCCCCACCCCGCCCCTTTTCCCTCGACTATATAAAGAAGTTTTCTTGTACGTTTTTATTTATACGTATCATCATATTTCAAATATATTATTTTTTTAACTTTATTTATTTACAGTTCATCAAGTAAAGAAAAATTACACGACCTTTTCTCACGCCTTCGGACGTATTGGACATATGGTAGCAGATATGTATTTTATAGGTGAATCAGCACTTGATGGGTGATGTGGTCAATATCACGCCGGCCGCCTTTGTTTCCCATGAATTTTGCTGGTTGCCACCTAAGGCTAAGTTGACCTGTGAGACGATCATTTCTGGGGGGGGGGGGGTAGTCCGGCTTTTTCAGATTTGAAGAAAAGATATAAAATCGAACGAAAAGTATATCAGTAAGCTTCATAATATATATAACAGACACAAACAAAACGTGAACGATGAGGCTATGGGGCCTTCATGAGCACACACATAAATAAAATAATACCCATAAGTACACAAAAATCACCTAGCTTACTTTTTGGAAGCAGCCAGGTCGATGTCTTGTCAGAAGACTGACGAGACACGTTTGACAGGAAAATAAATACTCCCGGATAATTCAGATTTAAATAAAATAACCAAACTCTTGAAAATGTAGAACATTATACATATCTTGGCAGTGTGGTGTCCCTAACAGGAGGGACCGAAGAGGACATACAGTCATGTCTAAACAAAGCTAGAGCTGCTTTTGGAAGGATGAGAAAAATCTGGAAATCCAACAATTACTGCAGAGGAACGAAACTCCGACTCTACAAAAGCATAATTTTGCCAGTTCTTTCTTATGGAGCGGAATGCTGGAGAATGACCAAAAAGGATGCACACAAGCTGTCCATCTTCCACCACACATGTCTACGTAGAATTATCAAAATTGTCTGGCCAGATACAATCTCAAACACTCAACTACTTCAAGCCACAAACCAAGAAACTTTAGACAGTATGATTACCAAGAGAAGATGGAAATGGCTTGGCCACGTTATGAGAATGAATTAGGATATGCCTGCCAAAACAGCTCTCACATGGACACCAGGGGGAAATAGAAAACAGGGGCGCCCAAAAACAACATGGAGACGAACGATTGAAAGTGACCTGAGTGCGGCATCTTTGACATGGAAAACTGGACTGAAGATTGCACAGGACAGGAAAGCATAGAATGTCCTCTCTGAAGCCTCATGTGCCACTAGGCATAACGAAAACTGATGATGATGATTAATTCAGATTTAAACCAATGACCTTCATGCTCGTATCCGCAGGCGGGAGTGTATCCGCTCAGATAGACTGGCGGCTCCCGCCAGTCAGCAAAGTATTTTTATTATTGTTGTTATGTTATTATTATTACACACTTACACCAGATTCAGTTTCTATGAGCGCACCCACCTCTTATAACATTTGCACGGGAATCTACCCCCCCCCCCCCCCCCTCGTTTTAATTGCGGCGGCATAGCTAAGGCAATGTTAACTTCTTGGATCTAAACCAGGATATATGCTACACTATCACCGGCTGACTGACGGTTTTACTCGTGATGTATCACTGGCCTGGTCACATGCCGCTGAGGCTGAGGATGATTGTTAGGGTCATATTAATGACTCGATCATACTAACAAAAACAATGACAGCTTTCGGTACATTAGCATTACTACTATTATTACATTGCTACACCTATGCGTTGTTTAGTATTGCTTCAACAACAACAACCATAAATACTTCTATTACTACTAGAATATGTGCCGGTATTCATCACAACAGATCTATAAAAGGTGCCGGTAGTCACCAATAACAACAGCTACGGCTAATACTACTATTAAAAACATATAAGCCTGTATGAGAAGTAGAACTAGCCAGCTTCACATAATTACAAACACGAACGGCAAACGAACGTGTTTGTGATTAGAAGCGGCCTTCATCAGCATATCAAAACATGATTTTACAATTACAAGCAAGAATACAGAAACTACTATTAGTACAAACTAAGTAGTGGTACAAGCTAGTTTTAGTAGTAGTAGTAGTAGTAGTAGTAGTAGTAGTAGTAGTAGTAGTAGTAGTAGTAGTAGTAGTAGTAGTAGTAGTAGTAGTAGTAGTAGTAGTAGTTAGGGTTAGTACTAGTAGTAGTAGTAGTAGTACTAGTAGTACTAGTAGTAGTTGTAGTAGTAAGTAGTAGTAAGTAATAGTAGTACTAGTAGTTGATGTAGTAAGTAGTAGTAGCAGTAGTAGTAGTAGTAGTTATAGTAGTAGTAGTAGTAGTAGTAGTAGTAGTAGTAGTAGTAGTAGTAGTAGTAGTAGTAGTAGTAGTAGTAGTAGTAGTAGAAGTAGAAGTAGTAGTAGTAGTAGTTGTTGTTGTTGTTGTTGTCGTTGTTGTTGTTGTAGCAGCAGCAGCAGTGGTGGTGGTCCTAGCAGCAGCAGTAACAGTAGTAGTTACTGAAGAGTGGGAGTGGAAGGAGAAGAACAACACCAACTGATGTTGTCTCACAATTATTAAAGTACCCTAAGTATTATTCATTTTGTTGTAAGTTATACTCATAACCGTTTATCTTATACAGTGTAAAAACTACATTTTTAGCACAAAAAGAATAAGGAATAAACACACACACAGGAAAAACAATGCAAACGAAATGTGTACTTACAGTTTTAAAGTGAATAAACAGCCAGTAGTTTGAACAGTTTTACAAGATTCCTTTTTATAAAGTCACAACCAGCCCGGTCATATGATCGGGAAAAGGAAATCTATTTATAGAATGAACTTTAGCCCTGTGCGCATTTATTATCATGGACACAATAGAGAAGATAATTTTGAACAGTAGGGCCTATCTAAATGGTGACATGATAATGGTGTGGCCGGGCTATTGTGTGTTACAGATACTGGGTACATCATCATCAACATCATCCCCATCCTTCAATGCTATTATGTGGCTCTTAGTTTTCTCCTCCTTTCGTTTTTGTTCTGTGCACACAGTATTACGCTAACTAGATTTGTTTTGTATTAGCGGCTTATCACCAATTTGTGGGCCTATTATGAGAAGTAGTTGACGGGAGAACTTGGTAACAACTGACGAGATTTATGGAAAGAGAGCAAGGGGAAGGCAAAGAGGTAAAGACCTGGTTGTCCTGGTCAAATGGATGGGGCGAGAGAGAAACATTGAACTGATCTGTGATTCTGGTAATCGTGTGAGATGGCGAAAACATGACAGCCTACGCGTGCCGGTACGGCTATTAATGGTGATGATCAAGGGCTAAGGTATTCACACCATCAGTATAATAACTTTTTGTTGGCTTCTGGGGAAGTGGTTTACAGCACGTGCGGAATTTTCCAGGGTGCAAAGATATAATTCAATCATCCATTCTTCATTCATTTATCCAAGGGATGATGTATACAAAACAGTACTGCCGTTGCATTGAGTGTATATCCAATGAAGGTTTTTGAAGACAGTAAAAAATTTTTTTTAAAGAAAAAAGCTGACGTTTGGAAGCCTCGCACACACACAGACACACTATACACTCAACATACACAACACTTACAGCTAAAACACACATAGACACAATACATTTACTTACACAGACAAAATGCTCACAGACATAACACTGACACAGACACACCATTCAGAGACATAACACATAGACACAACACCAACAGAGGAGAAAGAAGAGCAGGTGGAGGGCAGGAGGAAAGGATAAAGAACAAAGGAAGGATGGTACAGGGAAGTTCTGTACAAGAGGAAGAAAAATACGAATCAGAAAGAAAGAAAAAAAAGATAAGAGGCGCAGGAAAAGGCGGCAGGGGCAGGGAATTTAAAGAAGATGGTAATTAAATTATTCAATCAATCAGGTGCCGTCTCCACAATGAAGGTTGGCTGCAATGGATCTCCAACAAGCCCTGTCTCTTGCCCTTGATGTACACTCACTCATACTGCTGTTCGTCCATCTCTTGATGTTATCCTCCCACTTGTAACGCTGTCTGCCTTTTGCTCCCCTACCTTGAACCTTTCCCTCTAGGATGATCTTTACAATACTGTTATGTCTTTTAATGTGGCCAAAATATTTCACTTGTCTCTTTTTTTATTTCACCTAGCAACTCTCTTTTCATTCCAATTTCCACAGTACCTCTGTATTTGATAGCTTTTGTTTCCATGAAATACGACCTAACCTTCTGTATATCCACATCTCCAAAGAATTGATACGATTTTGCAGTTGTTTGTTCATTGTCCATGTCTGTGATATACAGTAAGGTTGAGAATACATAACATTTGACAATTCTCATTTTTAATGTATTGCTTATTTCTCTTGATGTCAGTAACTTTTGCATGTTGTTGAAAATGTTTTTGGCCATCCCTATTCTTTTCTTGACTTCTGTTTCACTTCTGCCGTCACATGTTATTACTTGTCCACGAAATAAGAAATTTTTAACTTGTTCCAATTTCACCCCGTTCACTGTGATATTCATTGTTAGCTGATTATTTTCTTTGCTAAATATCATGGTTTTTGTCTTTTTCAAATTTATATCTAATCCAAATTCTGCACTCCTTCTGTTTACTTGCTCCACTAGGTCTTGCAACTCATGCTCACTCTCTGCTAGCAACACTGTGTCGTCAGCATATCTCAGATTGTTTATTATTCTACCATTGATGTGCAGTCCTGGTAATTCTACAATTTCTTTAAAAATGGTTTCTGTACATAAGTTGAAAAGGCTAGGCGACAGCACACATACTTGTCTTACTCCTCTCTTGATCTCTATCTGGGGTGAGCAGATGTTGTCAAATCTTACTGTTGCTTCTAGCTCCCAGTATAAGTTTCTAACAAGTCTGATATCCTTTCCATCTTGTCCTATGTTTTGAAGAGCTGCAATTAGTTGTTCGTGTTGCACTTTGTCGAAAGCTTTTTTGTAATCTATAAAACATGCATAAATATTTGTCTGAACTTCTATACATTTTTCAGTCAGCATCTTAAGACAAATTATGGCCTCTCGAGTACCACCGTTTTTACGGAATCCAAATTGCTCTTCAGAAACTTCTTTCTCTATTTTATCTTGAATTCTTGCTTGTATTATCTTCAAGAGTAACTTAGTTACGTGACTCATTAGGTAATAGTTCTGTAATCTTCACAATCAACAGCTTTTGATTTCTTGGGTAGTGTGATAAAAACAGATGTTTTCATGTCCCTGGGAATGTACCCATAGTTATAAATGTCATTGCATATTTCTGTGATAGTATCAATTCCAAAAGTAGATAATGATTTTAACATTTCTGCAGTTATGTTGTCTGGACCTGCAGCTTTTCCCTGCTTCATCTGTTTAATGGCTTTCTCTACTTCAGACTTTAATATGTTTGGTCCCTCTTGAATATTATGGATCGGCGGTGTGTCACCTCTGTTGTCCCAAAACATGTCTTCTGTGTATTCAGTCCATCTTTTTATTATATCTTTCTTATCAACAATAATTTGTCCATCCTTCCCTCTAATACACCCATTTCCTGTTAAATGTTTTTCCTTGTTTGTAAGTTTTCTTATATTTGCATGTATTTCCTTGGTTCTGTGTTTTATTTCAAGATCCTCTGTTTCTTTACATTTTAACTGAATCCATGTTTCCTTTGCAGTTCTACACATATTTCGTATTTCTTTGTCTATTAATGAATATTCTGGAGTGTTTTTTGCTTTCTTCCTTTGTGACATTTTGTTAATAATTTCCTCAGTCATCCATACTTGATTTTTCTTGTTTTCTTTCACTGGTAAGATGGCATTAGCTGTTTCTATACTAGTTTTGAAACATTCCCATTTTGTATTAATTTTGTCCTCTGGATTCTCCCGTCGATATTGTTCCATGCTTTCAACTATTATTCTGTCATATTTATTTTTAACCTCCACTAGGTACTGCTGGCTTATTTCTTGCTGTTTCAAAGCTGATATGTCAATGTGGGGTGACCTTTGCGTTTTTATTTCTGCTTTTTAAAGTTTAATTTGCATTTTTATTACCACAGGGTTGTGGTCTAAATTTCTATCCGCACCTGGGTATGTTTTGGCGTTCTTTATGTTGTTTTTGAATCTGTCTCTAATCATTACATAGTCAATTTGGTTTCTATTTATCTTCTTCTTCTTTGCGTTCACCAGCTGTACATTCTGGCGGAAAGTTCTGGTTGCTCGTCCACTACTGAACTGCAGTCCTGCTCCAGAACCTGAGTGTTGCGTGTGCATCAGTTTTACAGATCTCATTCTCTGGAATACAGACTGTTGGTTCCTTGCCTCTCCGGCAGATGCACTCCGACTTCAAAGGAAGCTCCCCAATTTGTCGACTCTTACGACATGCTTTTGGGGAGGCAGTGGGTCTATTCTTGTTTTCCCCTACAATGGGGCCCCGGATCCCACACGGGCTGTTTCTATTTATATCTCCTGGACTCTTCCACGTAAACAGTTTTCTAGGTGGATGTTGAAAAAAATGTATTACAGATAATGAGTTGGTTCTCTTCGCAAAACTGTATCAATCTGTCTCCTCTCTCATTCCTTGATCCCATGCCAAATTGCCCTACAATATTTGTGTGCTTCTTTTTCCCCACTTTTGCATTCAGGTCTCCCATAACTATTAAGACCTCTGATGATTTTACAACTTTCAGTGTTTGTTGTAGTTCTTCATAATATTCTTCAAGCTGTTCATCACTGTAGTCAGTTGTCGGTGCATATGTCTGTATTTTTGCAATATCAAAAGGTCTTGCCTTGATCTTGATCAATATAATTCTGTCATTGTGAGCCCAGAACCCGCTAATAAACTTCTCTAAATTTCTTTTTATCAAGAATCCTACTCCACGTTCATGATGTTCTCCTCCAGAATTAATAAATATGTAATCATCTCTCTTTAGGCAGCTAGCTTCTGTCTATCTTGTTTCTGATACTCCCAAAATATCTAAATTCATATTCTTTGCCACAGAAATTAAACAGTCAAATTTTCCAACTTGATATAACGTTCTAACATTCCATGTGCCAATACGAAGACATCTCTTTCTACTTTTAATAATATGCGTTGTCAGAATGTGCCCTTTCAGAAGAATTTAAGGCGCACTCGTCATTATGCTCTACCCTAGTCAACAGAGGATTTGTCTCTTCCCTGTTTGTATTTACAACAGGCATTACTCCAGGGGGCCAAGATGTGCCTGCATCGCTTTTTCTAACTTGTTGTGCTTCCATTACTGTCTTTGGGTGCTACGTGGTAAGGTCCCAATCTTTTCCACGATGGCCAGCCATGTTTTCCTTCGTGTCCCAACACGCCTCATGTGTGCCACACACTTTGCTGTTTCGCTTCGCAAGCAGTTGATCTATATAATTAGATTCTTCCTCCTTGCTTACCGTCCCAGTCTTTGTGTACTAGGGATGGACATCTCCCTTAGTAGGATATTACTCCCACTTCACTCATGTAGTTTAGCCAGTCAGCCAAGACTGTTGCCCGTGGTGTGGCCACCGCCGTACACAAGCGGTATTCGTGGAGCCATACATGAGCTAGGTAAAGAGATGAGAACCAAATAGGATCCTGGACTATCCATAAGGATATGGCTGCCACTCACCGTGAGGTACTACCCCTCTCTCTTTACCCTACACCACAAATAAATTATTAAACTAATTAATTACGAAAACTACCTTTCAAGAAGCTCTGCAGTGCGCATGACGGGTGAATTATTCATGTGTATTTCCGGTGTTTACTTTCAGGCAGGTTACCTTTGTTGGAATACCGTTTTATCACAGACAATGGACATTTCTTCATAATTTTATTTGTAAACTGACTTAAATCATAACCATTTGGTGTTCTATGTACCTGGTTTTAAACATGGTTTAAATAAGTGACGCCACTTTGCTTTTAACACGTCGGTTATTCAAAATTTTTTTTATTTTGTTGGTAAGTGACTAAACACTAACTATCCTATCAATCATATTTTTAATATTTTAATTTTAAAATGCTTAAAATGTAATTAATTTTCTTATTTTTTTTTTTAATAATTTAAATTAAAAAAACAAACTTATTTCGTTAAGTTAAGATTTAATCAGTACTGCTGGTATTTGAATATCATATCTATGTGTTACCTCGACTAACGAAACAAACTTAATTCGTCCCGACTGGTTCGTATCTCATATCTCGAAGCGCCATTACTCCAATACCATTAGTTCATTACTAATTAGTTAGTTCAATTATAATCCATCCTCAAGTGACAAATTTTAATTCAATACAAGGGTGTTAACTTTCTGTTGCTCACAGTAAAATATCTAGGACTTTCTGAGTGATAAATTAACAGAGGTTTTATCTTTAGATCCACTACTGTTGGCACATAATAGTAATAGCAATGTTTGTTTTTCATCTGAATGTATCCTGGCAATGCCATTTCCCCCTTAATCAGTCCTTATTACTTACTTTGCTTACTTTTTCCTTCCACGTATGCCGCTAAGCGTTGTGGGGAGATGCAAGTTCCTGTCATAAGCAAGGCGGGCAGCATCTGATGTTCTGAGGCCATGCTTTTGGTAGGTTTCGGAGACCCCGTCAATCCACCGTTTCCTTGGTCTTCCTCTTGCCTTATATCCTGAGCTTCTTTGGTTGAAAATTTGTGATGTTATTTGATCATTTTTCATCCTGGTTAGATGTCCAAACCATTTCATTCTTTGATGTTCTATGTAGTCTAAACATGGCGTAGTTTTGACAGTGTTTCTAATGTCTATATTCTTTATCCTGTCTAGTCTGGTCTTATTCGCTGCTTTTCTTAGACATTTCATTTCACAGGCTTCTATTTTTCTTTCATGGGTCTTGTTGATTGTCCATGTTTGGCACTGGTAGCAGAGTGTTGGAATGAAGATGGTGTTTATCAATTGTCTTTTGGTCTTCATGGTTATATCTGGATGTTTAAGCAGAGGTGATAGTTGGTATGTGACAGCATTTGCTTTCTGTATTCTTGTTTCTATCTCTCTGTCCATTCTTCCATCCTCTGTAAATATACTGCCCAAGTATTTGAACTCTTTGGTTTGCTTGATTTTGGCACTTCCAACATTTATATTCAGTGGCCTGTGTGTTCTGCTGATCTTCATAACTTCTGTTTTTTCTGTACTGATTCTCATATTATGTTGTAAACAGCTTTTGTTGAGAGTAGTCAGATGTTCCTGTAGATCATATTCATTTTGATACAGTATGCTTTGATCATCAGCAAAAAGTAATTTGTTTATAGCATACACATCTGGGTTTGCTTCTACAGTGATCTTATCCATGTATGTTATGAAAAGTAATGGTGACAGTACACATCCTTGTCTGACACCAGTTGTGACTGAACCATTCAGAAAGACCACTAGATATTCTTACTGCACTTTCACTTTTTTCATAGAGGGCTCTGATGTTGTCTAATAATTGACCCTGCACTCCCTAATCGTCAAGAATTCTCCACAGCACATCTCTGTCTACACGGTCGAATGCCTTCTCTTGATCTACAAAGACCACGTTCAGCTCTTTATCGTATTCGAGTGTCTTTTCACAGACTTGTCTTAGTGCAAATATGGCAACAGTGCAACCTCACCCTTTCCTGAAACCGAATTGTGCTTTACTCAGTAGAGGTTCAACCTTTGCTCTTATCCTACCTTCTAAGATCTTTGCATACATTTTCCCCACATGACTTAGTAAAGATATTCCTCTATAAGTTCCACATTCTCTCTTGTTTCCTTTTTTCTTCCAGATAGGTACTACAACTGATCTTTGCCAATCCACTGGTACCTTTCTCACTGCCCATGCTCTATTGAAAATTCTCTCCAGCCAGGTGATCATAGTGTCCCCTCCAGCCTGGATGACTTCTGTTGTTATTCCGTCAATACCAGCTGCTTTGTGTCTTTTACTTGTTTTGATAACTTTCTCTACTTCATCCCGCAGGATATGTGGTTCTAGATGATCTGGAGCCCTTGAATGGAATTCTGCTGTTTCATGTACTCCCGACGGGTTCAAAAGTTCTTTAAAATATTCCTCCCATCTTTTTTTAATTTCTTTTTGGCTGAATAATGGTTTTCCATTTTTATTGTTTATGACTGATGTTGGATTGAAGCTTTCTTCTCTTAATCGCATCGCTTTCACACTCTTATAAAAGTCTCTTGGTGATTCTGTACATAGCTGTGTTAGGTGTTCACCATACTTTTTCCATGATTCCTCTTTGGATTTCTTTATTGTTCTCTTGGTGTCTCTTCGAGTTAGTCTGTACCTAATGTAATCCTTTTCGTCTTTTGTTTTTAACCATATTTGAAACATCTTCTTTTTATTTGACACTGCTTCTTTGACTTCTTCATTCCACCAAGCGGTACCCTTTTTCTTGCCTTTGCCTGTCTTTCTAGTACCACACTTGTCTTTTAATATCTTCGTGATGGTTGATTTATAATAATCCCATTCTTCTTCAATTCTTACTGGTTCCTTGGCAATATCTGCAAAAGCCTTTGTTATTTCTAGTTCAAATTCATGTTTGATATTCTCTTCCTCTAATTTCTTAGTGTTGATGATTTCTTCACGTTTCTGTTTATGTAGACTGTTTCTACTTGAGTTGCATATGTTCATAACTACTGGGCGATGGTCTGAATCCAGTCCCGCATTTGGGACAGCTTTTGAGTCTCTTACCATCCTCTTCTGCCGTTGTCTGACTAGTATAAAATCAATTTGTGACGCTTGATCTAAGTTGTTCCACTTGTACCACGTTTTAACCTGACTTTGGCGATGTTGGTAGAATGTGTTGGTAATGTAGAGATCTTGTTCAGCACACAAGTTTAACAGGTGTTCTCCATTTCTATTGCAATCTGTGGTTGTGTCGCTGAATGGGCCAAGGTATCTCTCCCATGGTGATCTTCTTTTACCTACCCTACCATTAAAATCTCCCATTACTATGATATCCTCTTTCTCTTCAACATTATTGATGGTGTCCGTAAGTCTCTCGTAAAAGTCTTCTTTTTCTTCTTCAGAATAACTATCGTTGCAAGGTGCATATATCTGAATAATTGTTGTAGTTTTACTTCCTTCTGTCAACTTGATTAAAATAATTCTTTCTGATATAAATTCTGTTCCTGTTATTAATTTTGCTGTCTCGGGATGAAGTATAAATCCGACACCATCAGTCCTTATTAATTAATATTATTCTATTACTGGGGAATTTTTTCCTTCCAGAAAAGCAAAGCCCAATTTTATCACAATTGAAAACTTGATCTGGTCCGTAGCCCTCTGAAGCCACCAGTTTCTGAAATTCCATCATGAATTTTTCCAAGTGATTTTATTGGTTCGTTTTGTAGGATCAGTGCTAAAGCACATAGCACCTTCTTATTGTGAGTGTCTAACAACACACACACTGGTTCTATTCTTGATTTTCTTAAACCCTCCTTTAGAAAGTCTGCTAGCTTATTAAACTCTTCCCTGAACGTCTTTGCTAGGGATGGCAAGTTCTGTGATAGATCTGGAGAGTACACCAGTACCTACCTACCTATCTAGCCACATTGTATATGGGGTATGGGGCTTTGTTATCCTAGCAATTTTTTCTTACAGTACTCCACAAGGCAATGGTGGCTTGGCATTCAGTGCCTCCTTCACCTAGATGAATTACCTTCCCAGGTTTATAAGCTGAACCTATGCTTGGAAGCTGCAGTACTAGGCAGTAGTGAGTGGTTAGTTCTGACCTGCTGGCGCACATGTCTTGGGTTTGAATCTGCATCAAGTCAGTTTTAGTCAGGTTTTTTCAAAATTGGCTGCGACTCCCAGGTTGACCCAGCCTAGTATGGCTACCAGGTAATGTGTTGGGATTTCAATGCGGCTAGTATAACATTAACCTATCATCCTTTGAATGCCAGTTGGTCCAAAAATAGTAGAGCATCAAGAGCAATCTTAAATAAATCAAGACTAGCTTAAACAACATAGTAGAAAGAGCACACATGCACCTCAAAACCACTAACTGGAGAAAGATGGTAAGATGATTATAGACATAGGTGGGAGATTATAGTAGATATTAAATATATGGAACTTCTAAATAAGAGCACAACTGTTGTACCAAAGGTGTAGGGCAGTCCATTGCAACCAATCTCCTTTGTGAAGAGGGCACATGAATAGTTTAAGCATAAGTAAGAAATGACATGGTCAAAATACATTCAGCTACATACGCATATATTATCCTTCTAGCAACATGAGTTTAATAAAATGATGTAATTTAAGTTATGAGGAAACACATACACACACCCAGAGAGAAATTGCATGAGTAAGAAAGTGCACTAGAGAGAGGGAAAGTGCACTAGAAAGAGTGGGGAAAGAGAGAAAGTGCGCTAGAGAAAGAGAAAATGCATATAAATGAGTAGAATAAATCTGTGTGGGTTCCCAGTTATATGGAAAAAATAAAGGACCCACTGCCCCCAAACAAGCATGTCATAATAGTCAACTAATTAGGTATGTTTCCTTCAGAGTGCATCTGCCTGAAGGGTGTGGAACCAACAGTCTGCATACATATAAGCCAGATCTATAAAACGGATGTGTACACAAGATTCTGGTTGTGGAACAAGTGCAAAGTCTAAAAGTGGATAAACAACCAGAACTTTCAACTGGTGTTTACGGCCAGTGAATGCGAAAAAGAAGAGTTGGAAAAGGTGCATGAGAGAGAGATAGAGCAAGACAGTGTGCAAAAGACGGGGGGGGGGGGGGGGGGGCCTCTAGATAAAGACCAGTGCGTGTTGAAGCAAATCAATGAGAGGTATAATTTTAAATTAAGAATCAACTCAACAGCACTCAGATAAGCGCTCCATCCCCATCTTCAGCAGCAAGCAAAGAGTTCCATTTCCGATGGTACCCGTAACTGTCTGATTGTATATCCCTCTTGTCTTTTCCTTGAATTATGCGCATCACAGATCCCCTGGAAACTCTTCGCAGCGCCATTCTCCTCAGACCATAACGATCTGTTGGTGCCTCCTCACTGGTTACTCTCTCCCAGAGGACCCTGACTACATCTAGCTTGTCATACCAGTGCACCACCAAGTGGTGCAGAACTTTTTAGTCTGTCTGCCTGCTCGATTTCTGAAACATCTTAAGAAGGCAGTAACTGTGTTCTTTGGACAGATTTTTTAGTAAAAGTCAGACCTGATGAGCCTCAGCCAGGTCCTGGTAGATATGTAAGTTGTATCCCACCAGGACATCACACAAGCGATAAACACCCGGTGACACAAAGTGCCACCATGTGGATGAGGATCGCCTGTGGAGAGGTTCCAGAAACCCCGTTCAGCTATATTTAGCGCCCCCAGCAAAAGCCAGGGTGGGGCTTCAAAATTGCATCCCGTAAGGGGGCGACACTTAGTAATTTGGTCCTGGTAGTAAAAAAGAGACAGAAAAAAAAAAGATAGAGGAAAACCCACAAGAATTTAAGATTGCTGAAATTCTTTTGGAAGGGTACTCGTCTTCCAAACAGTAACATGTCCTCTTCCTCCCTTCTCAGGAAGGTAAAATAAAGTTAAATCATGTAATTGTTTTTATATCTATGTATTTTAGTATTAGGCAGTATATAAATAATTTTATACAACCCCATTAATAATATTATGTAATCTGCCTGTAACAGTAGGATTTTGTTCTTGGGAATTGATTAATCATTCTCCCACATCTTATAGGAAAATTAGTTTTATATACCTCCAAGGATTAGGAGTGGATTAAGTACATATAAAAAGGTACCACTGTATATCAAATTACTTTAAATGTAATTCAACTCCTTGTTTCTTCATTATGCAGAGATGTTAGATGCCAGGTAAACTTGCAGTTCAGCTTTTGAGGAAGAAGCTCAGGACGTACTGTACTATGGCAGAGGGCGGGGAAATGTCAGGTGCCGCAGCAAATGACGTTTTTCGAATGGAGGAGAGACCAGAACATGGGATGAAAGTGTTACAGGGCCTGAACAAACTCAGACAGGAGGGTGTTTTATGTGATGTCACACTTATTGCAGAAGGTGATTGGTTGATTCATTTAGTTGTGTCATTTCTTATTGTGGGTTTCAGGGCTCCGTTTGGAAAGGGGGTGGGGGGGGGGGGGTAGACCTACCACCCCCCCCCCCCCCAACAAACATATCGTAAAAGTTTACTAATTAAGCGACTTTTCTTCCAAGTCAAAGTGCGATTGTCTGAAAGGCAATGAACCAACAATATGCATACAAATAAGCCATGTTGGTAAAACGGAAATGCATGCAAACCTCAAGTACTGGCATAAGAAATGAATGAACACAGACATTTTTGTTGGAGTTTACAGCCGTTAAACATGGAGAAGAAGGAAGAAGAAGTTGTAGTTTTTCTTTATAATTTTGCTTGAATATAATAGAAGTTCTCATATTATTTTTCTTACTTTTATGACTTTATTGTTTCACAGTTGGCTGAGCAGTGAAGCATTGTTTGGGAATACATACAATGGTGGTCCCTATTGCCTTCTGCCAGTTCTTGTATAGTTTTGACAGCAGTAGTACCCCTTTTTTGGTCCTAGTTTAGCATTTTATGGGGGCAAATAATAGACCCACTGCCCTTTGACAAGTATGTAATAAAATGTGACTAGCTAAGTGTGTGCTGGTGAAGTTTCAGTTATATTTGTGATCTGTTTTATTTGCTTCTTTCTGGATTTGATTGCACACATGTCCTGCTTGAATATCATACTTCACCTCTGCCTGAATTTTTCGCCATCCATATCTGTTCAGGTTCTGAGTCTTGAGGTCTCTGTTGTCATCAGTCAGTGTTTGCTGCATAGTCGTGCAAAGGCACGTTTTGGATTGATTGTATGCCTGCCATCTGCTGTTTCTATCCCTGCCTTCCTCCAAAGCAGCAAAGGGGATAGCTGTATTTTGCCTATGTGATCATGAGGCATAATTTTGAAGTATTTTGATTATAGAGATCGCTGATCCACAAACTCGGTTGTATCAATGCCCACCTTCGGTATAGGTCTGTGGCTGTTTATTCGACATTTTCATGACTGCACTTAGTTGTATATTCTTTACAGACCGGTGCAGAACCAACTCCAGCATGTTTGGCTGCTGTTGTTTTTATAGGTAATAAGTAAAGAAAAGGACCCTTTTCCACGCCTTTAGGCGTATAGGGCTAGACTTATATTTGTATAGACCAATTGGCACAAGATGGGTGATGTGGTCAGCATTACGCTGGCCGCCTTTACTTCCTGGGACTGCACCTGGTAACCATTAAAGACTGGGTCTGTTATCTAGTGGTTTTTCAGACATTTCACTTATTTCTTTGATTTTTAATGTGCCCAATTTAATATTAATCAGTTCCATTAGGCATCTGTTTTAAGATACATTTAACATTGTTTCATGTCTTTAGTAGATTTGCTTTCGAATGCATTTAACTTTGTTTCATGTCTTTAGTGGATTTGCTTTCGAATGCATTTAACTTTGTTTCATGTCTTTAGTGGATTTGCTTTTGAATGCATTTAACTTTGTTTCATGTCTTTAGTGGATTTGCTTTTGAATGCATTTAACTTTGTTTCATGTCTTTAGTGGATTTGCTTTCGAATGCATTTAACTTTGTTTCATGTCTTTAGTGGATTTGCTTTTGAATGCATTTAACTTTGTTTCATGTCTTTAGTGGATTTGCTTTTGAATGCATTTAACTTTGTTTCATGTCTTTAGTGGATTTGCTTTTGAATGCATTTAACTTTGTTTCATGTCTTTAGTGGATTTGCTTTTGAATGCATTTAACTTTGTTTCATGTCTTTAGTGGATTTGCTTTCGAATGCATTTAACCTTGTTTCATATCTTTAGTGGATTTGCTTTTGAATGCATTTAACTTTGTTTCATGTCTTTAGTGGATTTGCTTTTGAATGCATTTAACTTTGTTTCATATCTTTAGTGGATTTGCTTTTGAATGCATTTAACCTTGTTTCATATCTTTAGTGGATTTGCTTTTGAATGCATTTAACTTTGTTTCATATCTTTAGTGGATTTGCTTTCGCATGCATTTAACATTGTTTCATGTCTTTAGTGGCTCTCAACTTTCACCAGCATATGTTAAAATTTAAATCATATCTTTGCTTTTCATTAAAAGTAAACCTTTAGAGAAATATTTTCTAGTACAAAATATTCTCTTTGCAGGTATGCAGTTTAACTGTCATCGTGCCATCCTTGTTTCCTGTTCAGACTACTTCCTGTCAATGTTCACAAGCGGCATGCGGGAATGCAACCAGAAAGAGATTGAATTAAAAGGCATCACTGCAAAGGGTTTAGAGAAGGTGATTGAGGTGGTCTACACATCAACCACCACTTTAGAAGGTGACGATATCTTCGATGTCATCGCAGCAGCCACACACCTGCAAGTGACACCTGTGATAGAGTTTTGTGAGCGGAATTTTCTCAGTGGAATGAACACCAGTAATTTCTATGACTTCATTAACACAGCAAAGCTGTATAGCATGCACAATGCTTTGAAACAGATTGATGTTTTCATTGCCAGAAACTTAATGCAGATAGCAAAGGAAAACACCCTTAACTTGCTGACCTATGAGCAAATGGTCAGCTGTTTAAGCAGTGACAAGCTGTGTTTTCGGGAAATGGACATCTTTCATATCACCTGGGAGTGGTTAAGAATGGATTCCCGGAGATTATGTCAAGCCCCATCCTTGATGAAGCTGATTCGTTTTCCTCTTATTAATCCAGCAGATTTAGTCCACCAGGTGCAGGCCGTAGAACTCATGATGTCCAATCCAGAGCTGCGTCAAATTGTGCTGACCGCATTGAACTATCATGTGGTGCCACATTCACAACCTTTACTTACAACACCCTCTACGAGATTACGTTCGTTTGTTGAGAGACTTGTCAGCGTAGGTGGCCGTGAGATACATCCTAATCCTTGTCTGCACGATGAGCTTTTGGTGTTTGATTCTAAAATAAACTCCAGCAGTTTGCTAAATCGTCAGGAGATAGCCACTTTGCCGAGCGCACTCAGCCATATGCAGGTGCTTGTGTTTAATAATTTTCTCTATGTTTTAGGGGGTTGCACAACTCAGTGTGCACACGGCGAATCCGCAGTCAACTCGGTTCTCAGATATGACCCTCGTTTTGACACTTGGTTCCAAGTATGCCCCATGCTGAACAAACGAGCATACTTCTTTGCAGGTGCGTTAAACAGTAAAATTTATTCAGTCGGTGGCAAATTCAAAGATGGAAGCTTAGCTACAGCTGAGTGCTACGATCCTGCCGAAAACACTTGGGAGCTTATAGCGTCGATGCCAATGTCATATCATGCACACGCTGGTGCCACTTATGGAAATCATATTTATATCTCGGGAGGTTACTCAGGCAATCATTTCACACCAGACATGCAAAGATACGATCCAAATACTAATGCTTGGGAAGACATGGCACCGATGCTGACACCTCGTGGCTGGCATGTTATGTGCGCTAGCCGTGACAAACTGTTTGTCTTTGGTGGTTGTAACCTGAATGTCAACCAGCAGGCCCAACCCGTCATGCAGTCGGAGTGTTATGACCCATCTATGGATCAGTGGACAATCGTGGCCCCACTGTCTATCTCTCACAAGGAAGCATCGTGTGTAGTGTACCGAGACAATATCTATGTCCTCGGGGGCTATAACGTACAGACCAAGACAGGACAGAAATTGGTGAGCAGATATGATGTGTTCGCTGGGATTTGGGAAACTGTGGGTGCTCTTCCACGTAGTCTGACCGGAGTAGGTTATTGTACAATCAAGCTGCCGTCATATGACCCTGAGGAACTGCAAGCTGAAGGGGATTAGTTTTATCCTTCTTGTATTCATTCTTTGCGTTGAAGTGTTATTTATTGTAGAATATAGTATATTTTAATGCCTGAATAAATAATATATGTATATATATATATATATTTATCTGTTCTTTGATTCAAATTGTTTATGTTGACCTGTAGATTATTTAAAAGTAATTTCCATTGCTTACACGTCACGAAGATGCAGATTATTTTTATACATGAAAAGATAGAAGATTGCAACTTGAAGTCTTTTTTTTTAAAATTAAACATATTGTAAAGTGAGTACAGTAAAGATCCATTGTCATGTTTTTAGGCACATCGGGAATATGGGAAGAGCACCCATATTTTTACAGACCAGTCGACACTAGGTGGGTAATGTGGTTAGCATTATTAACTCAGAGGTGTACCACACCGATAAGTCATCTGTGAAGAGAATGGGATAAATGTCTGGATATAACTTTTTAGTAGGTCATTGATGTAGATCAGTAACAGGACTGGAGACAGTTCACTTCCCTGTGGTACTCCTGCTCTCAACTTGAATCTGGGACTGCATTTCATCCAGTTTCGCAGATGCTCACCTTTGGGATAGGAAGTCTTGTATCCAGTAGTACATTGTGCCTCTTTTTCCACCGTGGAAAACACTCAGTCTTGTATTTTATATATGTTCAAGGCCCTTTGCCAAAGTATGGAATAATGGCTTGTTGCTAAAGCTAATTATTCTTTAGTATGTAGGTCTTCCTAGGTCTGATTTTAATGTATTATTGTTGTGCACAATCTAAGATAGCTCATATTACTACATTTTAGATTTGTTCACACTGTGAATAAGAGTTAAAATAACCAGGTCAGTTTTCTAGGCTCAAATGTATGTCAGATAATGACCTGTGGCTTAACAGCAAAGTCCTTACTTTTGTTTGGCAGAAACGTTTAAATGTCTGTTACCATTGGCCACATTCGTCAGAGCACTGGGACCAAACAGGGAGAGCCAAGCTTGGTGCATGCTTTTCCATACTATCATATTAAGTGTCCAGATGAAACAGTGATAAAGGTGCCTAAACTGCTGAAGAAAAATGTACCCATTTGTGTGGTCATCAAAGTCCCTGACCTGCAGGCTGCTCCCTGCTGATCTTTAGAGGATGCAGCCTGTAACAAGTTGGATGCTAAATACATGGATGTGAGATGAAGCAGTTAGAATGTGATGATTCCTTGAGTGAGCCCAGGATCAGAGCATTAGGTGTCAGCTCTGCATTTATGGAAGTCTCATTGAATGAAGGGTAATACCCATAATATGCCCCTGCCTTTCCTTGAGGGCTGACCAGTTCTTGCGAAATTGCCTTGGGTGGAATCTTCAGGGGAACAAATAAAACACCAAGCAAATGCAGCTGTGTCATGTCCCAATAAACCTATCCGGTCAGTAAACCTGGTCAACAAATACTAGATAAAGTCAGAAGTGTCGACCGAAAGGTGGAAATATTGAAGCATTTGTGTAAAGAGGCACAACGCAGCTACATCACCTAGATAAACAAAAAAAAGAAGAAGAATCAGTTACTGAAAGGACTCGTGACCATGTAGCAGGTTCTTTGCAGGGCGTCGCTCTTATCACGGTCTGCCTGAAAGAAACTTGGGTCTCTTGTACTTTCTTACTTGCCAGTTTTCCTTGATGTTTAGAACTTTTAAGATGTCAGTATTTCTCTTCTTCTTGGTTTGTGTTATTCTGAGAATCTTTCTAAAGCAGTTCATTTCAAAAGCCTCTGTTTTCTTTCTTAAGGACTGGAAGATTGTCCACAACTCACATCCATATGTTGCTACAGGAAAGATGAATGCCTTCAAAATGTTTTACCTTGGTTTCCTTGCTGGTACTTAACCATAGACTTTTAATGCCGAATAAACTGAAAGGACTAAATATTTAAATAATAAAAAAGAAACCTTATGTGAGTATCCACCATTCTTCGTGGCTGTTAGGCCACATTTGCATTTAATGATAGTCTGCTCTGTAGGATACATGTGTGACAGACTGTAATTAAATATCATCATCATGTGTCAGTTGTTTGCATGTGAAAAAGAAGTTAAAATACCCTTCATAAATTATGAGATTAAATGGTTTGATGAACAGGTAAGATGTCTTTATTTAATGTGAGTAACCATTACAGAATACCTTGGATGGCCTGAGTAACTAACAACGATTGCTTGAAAGTAGATCTCTATGTACAACAAAAAGAAAAAGACACACTGTTCTTTGGCCAATTAATGAAAAGAGAGACATTGGAGAACATCATGACAACAGGAAAGATCAGTGAAAAGAGGGGTAGAGGCAGACCAGGAGAGATGATGCTGGATGGGCTGAAATGATGGCATGGAGGGATATCATCAAGAGAGCTGTTCCAGGCAACCAGGGATCGTGATCTGTGGAGACATATGAGCGCCTACGCCAGTTGGCAGGGCAGATGATGATGATGAACCACTACATTCTTTAACGTTGTCAGGCCTTGTTTAATAATTTTTGGTATATGGGATTAATTCAACAAAAATGAAGAAAAAGGGAAATGTCTGGACAACCACTGGTATGATTGGTAAAATTACAAGGTTAAAAGACAAAGGAATTGGAATTTACCACATTTATGGCAGTATGGGGGGGGGGAGGGATGTTGTGCAGGTTAGGACTTTTGCATGTGCTCCTCTCAAAAACAATCTACATCCCTTTCTGAGAAGCAAACCCTGGTCTCCTTCATGAGAGCCCAGCACTTTAACCACTTAACTCTTGAGTCCCAGGGGATTAAGCATCACAGGCCCAAGGAGGGTTGAGAGAGGCGTAAAATCGGCGCATCATGCATTCATTGGGCCTCTAGGTAGGAATCTATGAACGTATGATGCGTTCCTTGGGACTCAAAGAGTTAACCACTGAGAAGATGGTGATATTTTGGGTACATCCTGAAGAGAGAATCTCCAAACAGGTACTACAAAAGGAGTGAATGGGAATGTGCAAACAGGCATGTCCAAGAGAAACCCTAAAATAAATGTTGTACGAAGGGAAGCTCCGACAGGCAGAGTGAAGCTCTTCTGATCCGACAGCTTCCAAAAGTTCTGGGCTAGATTTAATCCATGGTATTGAAAAAATTGCACACAATAAAAAGGTGTGGAAGAATAGACTGCAGGTCATATATGATTTATAAATGGCACAACAGGATGATGAAGATTATTTTTGTGTAATTATTTTATTGACTTGTGAATAGATACTGTCAAGCTGTTCAGATATTTTTCCTGACATAATTTTTTACAGTCTTCTTATGGCGGTTGGGTTGTGAGCCCTATTTAACAAGCCTAAATATTGTTTCATAATAGGAAAAAAAAAACATTTTGTTTGATTTTTTAAAATCCCATTGTGCATTATATTAGCTGTCTCATCAAAATATTTTTAATGGTCTGCTTGTGAATGGGTTGTCTTCATGATGTTTAGGCTTTGTGTGACGATTATTTAAGCATGTTTGTGATATTCTTGCTGACATAACTTGTAATCTCTCAAACATGGTGTGGTATGATTGCAGTTTACCGCTTTTGTCCACTCAGTCATACAAATTTTTGTTTAAAACAAATGTGAGAATATTTTTATTTCATAGTGTTTTATTCACATAGAATTGGTTTTTCATTCATTGCTGGATGTAAATTTGCTAGAAAAATCACACAACAGCCAGGGGCTGGTGGGGTTGGCTCTGCAACATCCTGTACAGGTTACGCAACTAACCTATTTATCATTGCAGCTCTCGTCTTATTGTTCACCAGCTGGAAAGCTATAGTAGTTCGTCCACTGCTGAACTTTGTTCTTGTTCCAGAACTTGAGTTGTATGTGCATATCGGTTTTCCAGTTCTGACTTCTTTGTATGCAAACTGTTGGTTCTTCACCTTTTAGGCAGATGCAGTCCAACTTTAAAGGAAGTATTATTTCAACAACTAAAAAATACAAATTAAGGTTATGACCACCCATGTTTGTCATTGAAGAAATTTGATAAATATAAAACTAAGGTAATAATTGCCCACATCGTCAGATATAGTTGATATTTTTTTATCCCAGTTACTTGATAAATTTAAAGTAAGGTTATAACTTTTTTGTTTTGTTTTACAATTTGAAGTGAAGGTAAAGAGAAGGACCCTTTTCCATGCCTTTCAGAATTATTGGGGATAAAAGGGCTAGGCCTGTCAGCACTTGGTGGGTGACGTGGTCAGCATTATGCTAACCACATTCCTTTACTTCCCAGGACTATACCTGGTACCCACTCAAGACTGGGAACCACGGTCATTTTTGACATGACCTTCTGATCAGCAGGTGACGTCTAGCTGCTACACCACGGTGGCTCCCTTTTAAAATGTTAGCAGACTCTTTTTACATGAGTGGCACATCAGGCATATGGTGCTAAACCGTGATGAGAGCAACGTTCTGCAAAGGACCTGCAACATGATGATGATGATCCTAAGAGTTGATGTTTCTTTGGCTTTCTTGGAGATTCATGTTGTTTCAAAGTCAAGACTAATGCTCAGTTGCTTAGAGATTAGTGAATGTGTTTAACAATTTCACAGTCCTCAATTACTAGGGTTCGGCTTCCACCGGGGACTGTTCATTATTATTATTTTTTTTTTATGTCTCTCATTGTTTTGGGACAAGAATAACACCATGGAATAGATTAGTGCCTGACCACAAAATATTAACAAAGGCAACAATGCATAGATTGTAACTAGCCATTATTGTGGAGATGGCACAGAATTTTAGTTTAATGATGAACATTTTCAGCTTTCTTGTTGTTCTTGTACCTTGAGAGTTTAAGATAAAGTTCAAACTGGGGGAAAGTATTCATGTAGATGCTTCATATGGGGGGAGGGGGGAGGGGAATCCTCTGTCCATAATTTGCATGGTTGGCCTCTCTTCCAATTCTCACTTGGTCTGTACATCATTGCCTTTTCTTCAATACTGTCTCTTGGCAGTTGTGTTGAATTGCCGAATCACTTTGCTTCTTGTTTCTAATGAAATATAAGCTGTCACTATCCCCTCTTGCTTTCAGATCCACTCTCTTCCCACTGGTTGTGTGCTCTCTTTAATAATCTCATTTTAGTTGAATTTTGTTTTTCTGTTATAGAATGCATGAAATGAATACATTTTTATTTTTTATTGCTTTATATTTTCTAATTGATACTACAGTTGTAATGACGAGTATAGCATAATTCTGTATACTTGACTGTTATTAGCTTAAATAAACTTTAATATGTAGATTCTTCTATTATCTACCAATGAAACATAGACTTTGATCCAACTCCTGCCATTTCCTCCTATTCTTCTTATTTGTGTTTCCCGGCTGTAAACTCCAGTGGAAGGTTCTGGTTGTTTGTCTACTTCTGGACTCTAGTCCTGTTCCAGAAACTGAGTGTTGCATGCACATCCATATCACAAGACTGACTCATATACATGCAGACTCAGGCAGATGTACTCCGACTTCGAAGGAAGCTCCTAATTAGTCAACTCTTATGACATGCTTTTTTGAGCAGACAGTGGGTCTATTCTTGTTTTTCCCCACAGTGGGGCCCCCGAACCCACACTGGGAACTTCCTTCTAGTGTTTTCTGTCTTCTGCATATATGTCATGTAACTTTCTCCATGAACTCCTATCTTCCTTTTGTATTTTTTTTTTAATATCTCTATTTTTCACGTCTTTATCTCCACCACTACCAAAATGTGTATGAATCCACCTCTATAATCTTAGCCATTAGGTTTTAGTGTGTTTATATATTTTTTCCCTAGTGTCTCATCCATACAACATGAATTATAATATCTGCACTTGTGAATATAATAAAATCTTGCTGACTTCTCATCTTCAGTAAGTGTTTTGGGTGAGCAAATGAAAGAAAGAAGCTTATGGCAGTATCAAGTTCAGAATAGTTCAGGGAGACTGTTTACGTTAGTTATTTTAGTTAAACAGTTCTATCAAAGTTTGTGATAAATTGCGATTTGTATATTGTAAATATTAAAATTTTATACAACTATTGAAATTTTTAGTTGTCTTTTACTGTGAGTGTGAAGAAAGAGAGAAAGAGATGGTTTTATTTGTGTTTGTATGTTGTCAGTGTCTGGTTACACCAGTTTGATGTGGCCTCTACAAGTGATCCAATTGTAACTTCTTTAGAGGCTGAAAGAGTTGTTTGGAATTAGCTCTGTGAACTTGCTTCCCAGAGTCAATTTTTGTATGGTAATCTCAGTGTGGGAGTCACCGTGGCGGGGCAGCTGAACGCTCGCTTACTGATAGGAAGGATGTGGGTTCTCTTCCTCGCGTAGCTGGACCTTTTTTAAAAAATGACCTTGGCTCCCAGCCTTGAGTGGGTACCTGGTGCAGTCCCGGAAAGTAAAAGTGGCTGGTGTAATGCTGACCGGTTGATTGGTGCATAAAATATAGGTATTGCCCTATACGCCTAAAGGCGTGGAAAAGGGTCCTTCACTTTTTTTAAAAATCTTGGTGTGGTCAAACCTTCAGGTTGTTATACAGGAGGGCTGTTCATCTGGTGGCCCGCGTAAGTGTAGAAAGTGCCCAGTGGACATTGCAAGTTGTACTGTGTTAATGTTATATCTATGCTAGCTAGGGCCCAGGCCTCTGGCCAGTAATAATCCTCTTTTGAAAACGTTGGCGCCCTAGTAAAGGAAGTTGAATAGTCCTGCTATGCATGGTGTTCCATTACTTTCTATTGGTAAAGTAAAGATCCTTTTTCACGTCTTTAGTTGCATCGGGCATATGGGAAAAGCACTCATATTTTTTTACAGACCAATTGGCACTAGGTGGTAATGTGGTCAGCATTACGCCGGCCGTCTTTACTTTCCCAGGACATATATCTTGGTACCCATTTAAGCTGGATCAACCTGCGACACCCCATACCATGATCACAATCCATGCAGTCAGCAGTATGTTGCGATCGCAGTACGTTGGAATTACAAGTCAAACTCTACGCCTAAGCCACGGGCGTTGCCATAACTTTCCAGTATATAGGCAAAAAAGATACATCATCAAGGTCATTACAAGCATAACTCTAGCTGTGCTTATACGTGTTATTCTGCAGTGGGAGACATCGAAATGTGTGTTTGAAATATGGTATTTCTCCTGTATGGAAACTTATAGGACACCCTAATAGTTATGTTTGTATAGAATAATTGTCTTGTGTTCAAATTTGCCATTCATGGTTGTGATATTGTGAAGAAGCATAGCTCTACTTTCAAGTAACATTCCGGATCGGGGGAAATGAAATAGTTGCATGCACTTTGAAGGTTCCACAGCAGGTGAACACTGAAGCATTTGGCACAGGATCAGTATCCATAAATCTCTACAGAGCTTTTTGTTTTCCCAGACAAGTAGGTGCCGGGTACACTCCACAAAGTGTCTAAAAATGGCATCAGTACTCATCATACAATGTCTTTTACAGTAGCGCTGAAATATGATGCTTAAAAAGGTGCCGGTGATGACCATAAAATATACCCTAACAGGGCCTCAGTCACGTGTCAATTGCGCAGTTCCGTCGTCTTGAAATCGAGCTTCCGCCGCCGAGCTGCCGCTACCGCATCTCCTGCAGCTTCCTTCATTTTATGTGCTCGTATGTCCTAGCCATCTAGTTTAGCCTCAATCCATGACGCCTGAGCTGCGTGTGAGACACACTCGGCAATGGGGGAGGTTGTCGAAAGTTCGCAATTCGGCCGTGGCGTGATAGTCCCCTGAAGTGCGCAATTGACATGTGACTGAGGCCCTGTTAAGGTAAATTTTCCGCCCCGATAATTTACGACCGTTATTCGGAGGACAGCCCTGATCTCTTCTTAATCCTTTCACAACCACGGTCGTCTCCCTCCAGTCTTATCTATATCTTCTTTCAATTTTTCCACAGCCATGCCTCCCGCCCATCTTATCTACATCTCTTCTTAATTATTCCACAACCACAGTCATGCCTCCAACCAACTCTACTCAGTTCATCCACAACTTCCTTCAATCTTATCTACATACTCAATCTATCCACAACCACTGTCATGTCTTCCTCCAATCTTATCTACATTTCTTCTCATATTTTTCCACAACCAGTCATGTCTCCTTCCAGTCTTATCTACATCTCTTCGCACTTTGCAAGCAACCCATAATCGCCCTTTCGCTAGTGCCAGTTAATCAAAGAATTTTGCTCTGGAGTACACCTGGTGAACGCTTAGAAGGAGATGAAGACATGACAATTTAATTGCTATGATCTATGTTTTATAATTGTTTACTCCAGTTTTTATTCAGAAATGCTCACTCAATTCAGGTTAACTGGTCGCTCAACAAACTAGGAACACACGGGAACAGTGAACAAAGTTCAACCTCGATCCATCCATTCATCCATCAATCCATCTATCTTATCTATCTATCTATCTATCTATCTATCTATCTATCTATCTATCTATCTATCTATCTATCTATCTATCTATCTATCTATCTATCTATCTATCTATCTATCTATCTATCTATCTATCTATCTATCTATCTATCTATCTATCTATCTATCTATCTATCTATCCATCCATCCATCTATCTATCTATCTATCTATCTATCTATCTATCTATCTATCTATCTATCTATCTATCTATCTATCTATCTATCTAATCTATCTATCAGCATGCCTGTCTGCCAACCTGCCTGCCTGTCTGTTGGTATTTGCGGATGGACCAATGTCATCCCCACGACCCAACCCTGGTTGCGCCTTATTGGCCAACCCCTCCCTCCCTCTTTAGACACTCAGTGTACGCCATTGTGTCTGTGGGCGTCTACTCCGCCCATTTTCTATGTATATTGACCCAGTTTTTCGCTCCCCGTCCGCGCGTTGGTGACATATAGGCTAGTACCTGTCCTTGACATCCTCTTAACTCTTTGAGTTCCAGAGGGTTTAGCATCCCAGGCCCAAGGGGTTGTAAAGAGAGACGTAAAATCGGCGCATTTTGCGTTTACTGGGCTTTTAGGTAGAAACCTATGAACGTATGATGCGCTCCTTGTGACTTAAAGAGTTAAACGAAGTTTTTCGCCAAGGACATAGATGAGTATCATTTATTTTGTACATTAGAGTCCTATGTAGTCACTTCATAGTTAGAGCATATTTGTGTATGTGTACAGTGTTGTTCTTTATGTGCTGATGAAGGCTAATCGCCGCAACGTCCTTTCTTTGTTTATTGTGATCAGTTTTGTAAAGCTAACATAAACTGTTTGTTCTTTATTACCAACTTTTTCTCTTCCCTATAATTTTCTACCCCTTTAAAAAGAGTGTAACCAGTGGGTCTGTCTGGCTCACTACACTCAGAGGAAAGGCGAGACGGACATATAAACAGATTGTGACCGGTACCATCAGTGTTGAAATGCTCCTAGTGCTGTGATGTCAATTCTTCAATCAACTCAGTGAGCCAAGTTTTATAATAATTGAAAGATTTGTTTCGTCGGTTTTTTTTTTGGCACAGCGTTGCCATTTGAAGCCTTGGACACCATGGTTAACAATTTGTATTATCTCTAACGTAAATAAACGTGGAGGCGGCCTGGCTTGACCACAGCAAGTTGTCCACTTTGTTTGTGATCAGTTTGGCGATCAGGTAAAATGAAATCTTGCCCAGACAATCATTCATTAACATTAGAACATATAATTTATCACCCGTAACACATAGAGAAATATTATTACTAACTGGCCCGTTAATCTAGGTAGCTAACTAAGCTAATCATAAATCACGACATATCAAGTCAAGTGTATATCAAGAATCAAGTAGTGAGTGAAGACGCCTTTTTTCATAGAAAAAAGAACCATTATTATTTTTAGATTACTTTATTTTAAATGTTTTATTTATGAAGTGAATGCCGCCATTTTTTTTTCTTTTAGACTCAGCCCTGCCCTGACTCAGATAAAATTTGGGGTAAGAATTAAGAACAGAAATTTAGATACTTTAGTCAAATTTTCAAAATGCCCTCTCTCTACACCAATTAAAACCAGCACAGTTAGATAGCTGTAAACAATCTCTTTCCAATTTTACCTCATTTAGGCTTGTATGTCATTTCTGAGCTGAGATATGTAGGTTTTTGTGGAGATGAGATGTAAAAAACAGCTGAACTTGTCTCCCAGAAACAAGAAGTTTTCTCTGCGCAACCAGACTGCGCAACTTTCGTTTTGGCTTTGTTTGCATTGGACAAGATGGCAGACAATGAGACTGGCTGAGCCAGCGATTGCCTGAAAAATGTCACTGTACATCTACCTAGCCACGTACCAGAAAGAAATTTTATACACAAATGTAAAATTGGACGGAGAATTAGACATATTTCCATGGCGTGTATGCGTGGCATCCTGATTGCTGTGGTGCGCCTCTTGGCTGGTTGCCTCCGACTTCAGCACCTTGTTTTACTAGGGTAGACTGTGATCATACTCGAGGAGAGAAGGCTCATCCATTCGTCTTTCGCCTTTACCTCGTTTGTTGTCCCATCCAGTTTCCCGCTGGGGGTTGAGACCCCAACCTTCAACTGGATTGCTGGGAAGAACAGGGTCCACCACGTGAAGGTGAGGTAGGCTTGAGCAAGAGAGGCTAATAGACATTAAGAGTCTTGTATTGCGCATCATTGCTCCATTAGGATGTAGCACCACACTATTCACCCTCTCCCCAAAGCAAAAAGCTGGCACCATCAAAATAAACGAAATACCCCTGAGAGATGATAAAGAGCCCACATACCTAGGAGTCACATTTGATGACAGGTTGACATGGAGAAAACATATCAACAAGGCAGCAACCAAAGCCAGGAGGAAGACAGCAATACTAAGAAAACTAAGTGGAACCACATGGGGAGCAGATGGGAAAATACTCAATAAAGTATACAAGCAGAGCATACTTCCACACTTGGAATATGGGTCAACTGCATGGTGTTCAGCATCTAGTACCACATTAAAGGAGTTAGACAAAGTGCAAAATCAAGCGCTCAGAGTCATCACAGGAGGGATGAAATCAACCCCCATATTAGAAATGGAGAAAGCTGGGAAAACACAGGCACTGAGAGAACGCAGAGATACAAAGTTGCAAATACAAGCTGAAAAGTTCCTCAGTATGCCAGATCACCCGATGGAAAATAGATTTAAGAACCTAGCCTTGGGACGGTTAAAAAGAAGCAGCTTTATACACCAAGCAAAAAGAATATGTAGACAAACTCCTGACCTTCCAGAAATTGGCTGCCCACTAAAAAGTATTCCGGAACAAACCCCATGGAGAGAAAAATGTAAACTAACGGTACAAATCCAGACAAATGTGAAAGGGATATTTGACAAGAAAGAGCAAGATAGTGTACAACGCAAAATGGCCACCCTCAGTTATATTGATGAAGAATACCCACAAGAACAATGGGTCAGAGTCTATACAGATGGGTCCGCAGAAAGTGCAGTTAGAAATGGTGGTGCTGGAGTGTACATCGAATTCCCAGATGGTACTAGGGATAAGTCCAGCGTACCAACCGGGAAGTACTGCCATAACTACGATGCAGAAACCCAGGCTATTAAGATAGCTACAGAGAAACTGCTAAATACCAACCTTGGCTCACAGTATGTGGTAATGCTTACAGATGCTAAATCAGTACTTGAAGCACTCCAGTCTAGGAAACTACCAGAATTGCAAACACTGCTGACACAACTCAGCGTTCAGCGAAGAGTCGTAATGCAGTGGATACCGTCTCATTGTGGAGTGCCTGGAAATGAGAAAGCTGATCAACTGGCAGGGGAAGGTGCGAAAAAAGAGCAGCCAGATGTACCAGTCACATACCACCAAAAGAAAAAGAATCATTAAATCGATCAGGAAACCACCAGCCCCAGCACAAGACGACTATTTTATTATGGACAGACCAGAACAAGTCATTATCTTCCGCCTCAGAACAGGGCACAACCGATTACGTAACCACATGTTCACAAAATTCAAGATAGGTGTATCAGCCATGTGCACCTGTGGAAATGTGCCCCAGACCGCAGAGCATGTACTCCAGGACTGCACCGAATTTGACACATTAAGGCAAACCTTTTGGCCAGAAAGAACAACAGTGGAACGTAAACTCTATGGACCACTGAATGAACTAACAACGACAGTGAAATTTATACAAGAGACAAAACTGCTGATATAGATAACTTATTTCAGGCGAACGAAAGAAGAAGAAGAAGGACGGAGAATTCAATTATAACTAGCATTACCAGGTACAATAACAGTTAAAGCCTAAAGCCAACCCTGAATACTTATCGCTATTTTCGATCAAACTGATGTAACAGAAAAACAGAGGACGTCTGGCTGTGCTGTCGTAGACATGCGCTGTTAATCGGGTTCCTTCCCGCCGTTTTCAGCTTTTTATAGTGGGTGAAAATCACACCAACCGCAAAATTTCATGAGAGATTAGGACCCATCCCGAAACCCCAGCCAACATTTCGAGCAAGTTTCGAACGGTTTCCATGGTAACGGAAATTGCCAAAAGACCGCCAGTTGCCGAACACCATAGTCGCTAAGAAATTACGATTTTTTTCTTTTTTTTTTTTTTTTTTTTTTCCACTTTGCCCCCCCCCCCCCCCAACCACACACAAACAACACAGCACACACACACTCGAGTTTTTGCTTTAAATGTTGAATTAATAATCGACATCACAGCATTCACCCCACTGAAAATGCCGATGTCGGCAACAATTAGATAGAAATAATAGAATTATCTAGCCAAGGGACAGAACTCCGACTAACCGGCCGTCTACTGTTGTCTACCGGCCATAGTTGACAGGAGAGCCGTTTTTTCACCCAGCAGCGCAGCATTATTATTTTTTGGGCTATCCTCCGAATAATGGGCACTGAAGATAGCGGCCGCAAAATATCCTTTCGAGCCTCAGTCACGTGTCAATTGCGCTCTTCCTGCGACTTAATTTGCGGTTTTCTGGCGACTACCGCCAGGAGTCCCCCACGATGCTCGCGTGGCGTGGATTGGGGCTAAACTAGATGGCTAGGACCCACAAACAGCAGCTTCCGCATCTCCTGCAGCTTTGCTCGTGAGTCCTAGCCATCTAGTTTAGCCCCAATCCACGCCGCGTGGGGGACTCGTGGCGGTAGTCACTGGAAAACCGCAAATTAAGTCACGTGACTGAGGCTCGAAACGATATTTTGTGGCCACCATCTTTAGTGCCCGTTATTCGGAGGAAAGCCATTATTTTTAATTACATTCAGTCTTTAACTTTAATTTAAACTACTACTGTTGCTACTAACAGTACCGCTTCAGCAACACTACTACCAGGCTTTTTGTTATGTTTCTAGGAAAAAAATTAGAAGTACCCACTACAAAGTTATATACAAGAGGAAATCAGTAAGTCACAAATGGTTATGCCTGACCTAGTTATGGGATGGCAGGAAAATGTACAAGAGTTTTATTCATTCTTTTTTTTTTTTTTTTAAAGATTATCCTCTTAATCTAAACAGAAGGTTGTAATTTTGGTCTTTAGTTTTGTGATAATTTTTGTTGTCATCAGATAACTTTCTCCGTGATACATAAGTCTCACTTCTTCTTTTTCTGCGTTCGACATCAGTCATGCTAAACATTGAGTCCTGTCTGGGTCACCAATAGGATTGTGCGTTTAAAGTCGCCACCGGTCCCCCATAGCTTCTCTTTCAATGTGGCTCCCTTGGGCCAGATCCACAGTCTTTGCTGGGAGAGGTAAGGGCAGTACTGTAGTATGTGCCCAGGGGTCTGTCTTTCTGCTCCACAATCACAGGCAGCAGATTCTTTTATGCCTATCCTGTACAGGTGTGCTCGAAGACCACAGTGTCCAGTCCTAAGTCTAAAAATTGTTGTTTGTTCTTTCCTGTTGAGTTAATTTATGCTGTCACTCTCTGGTCTGTAAGTCTCACTGCTTCTTAACAAGCTTGTCATAACTGATGACTATTTAAGAAATTGCGGCTATCCTCCGAATAACGGTCCCAAATATTTGAGGCCGAAAATGTACCCTAATAGGGCCTCAGTTACGTGTAAATTGCGGACGTCTTCCGGCGACTACACAACATACCGCAGAGAGTATCTCTCGTGCCGCTATGCAGAGCGGGGCTAAACTAGATGGCTGGGACTCACGAGCAAATAAAATGGAGGAAGCTGCATGAGATGCGTTAGCTGCTGCTCGTGAGGCCCAGCCATCTAGTTTAGTCCCTCTCCTCGCCGTGCACAGCGGTACGGGAAATACTCTCGGCAGTGACTTTAACTTAGTGGAAGCTTTTTCGCAGTATGCTGTGTAGTCGCCGGAAGAGGTCCGCAATTTACATGTGACTGAGGCCCTGTTAGGGTATATTCTTGGCATCCATAATTTAAGACAGTTTTTCTGAGGATACCCGAATTTGCTGTTATAGAATGTGACTTAATGAGCAGATAATGCAGTTTAGATGTACACCACAAATGATACATTTTTTTTACCACCCACACTGGACTGCAGTTACTTTGCACCATTTCATGGTGACCTAATGTAATTGTGCTGCATGGCTATATGGTTGTAAGGAGTTTCTGGGATTTGTACCTGTGAATATCTTATCTTGTAATGTTAATCTTATAGAATGCAAATCTGGAGGGGGTAAAACTTTAAAACAATAAAAACAAAGTGTAATTAGAAAGGGGGAGGGGGGGGGCACTGCAAAATAATAAGTGAAGTAAAAGACCCCTTCAGGTGTTTTTTGCATGTAATGCTAGACCTGTGTTTTGTAGACCAATTGGCACTCAATGAATGATGAGGTCATCATCATGCCGGCTGCTTTTACTTCCCTGGACTTCTCCTGTTACCCATTCAAGGTCTTTGTTGACCTGGTTATTTTTTAAATTAAGTCAGGTACCATCAGAACTCAAACCCATGACCTTCTACGCCTCGACGACTCCTGCAAAATAACAATTATAATAATAAGAAGTTTCGGTGCATATTTCCTCTAGGCTGTCATGTCAACCCACCCTGAACTGGGTTTCAGAAAATCTTTTGGAAGTAAAGGCGGCTGGTGTAAGTGCCAGTGTAAAAAATATCATTTGCCTGAATTGCAGCAAACAGTTTGTTACTTTACTTGCATTTACCATCAGAATTTGGCAGGTGCTAAATACTCTTGGCCCATATGTCACCAGGGCTCTCATTTTAAGCAAAGAATAGCATGTCGTAAGAGGCGAATAAGGGTAGGGCTGGGAAGAGGATTGGCTACCTCGTCCTGTATAAACGGAAGCCACAGAAACCAGCCAGCCTTGGTCCCTGTGTATTGCGCAGGCACCAGTTTATTAATGTTTGTAGTTTATTAGTAATACTGTGTCATGGAATATGTTTATTTTTACTTAATGTTTACCAGCTGTTAACTCCCTTGGAAATTTCTGGTTGTTCATCCTCTTCTGGACCAAGGTCTTATTCAAGGACTTGAGGTTTGCTTGCCCACCATTTTACAGATCTGGCTCGTATTTGTGCAGACTGCTGTCTCCTCACTTCTCAGATGCACTCAGACTTCGAAGGACACTCGTCAATTAGTCCCCTTCTTCAACATGCTTGTTAAGGAGACAGTGGGTTTTGTCTTGTTCCTCCCAAAATGGGACCCCAGAACCCATACAGGGAAATCATCAGATATGATTCTTTCATCATCATCATCATATGCCCTGCCAACTGGCATAGGCGCTCATGCGTCTCCACAGATCACAAACCCTGGTTGACTGGAACAGCTCTCTTGATGATATCCCCCCATGCTATCGTGTCAGCCCATCCAGCATTATCTCTCTTGGTCTGCGTCTACCTCTTTTTCCACTGATCTTTCCAGTTGTCATGATATTCTCCAATGTCTCTCTCTTCTCATTATGTGGCCAAAGAACAGTGTTTGTCTCTTTCTAATTATACAGCAGAACAAGTTCAATCAAATGATTCTTAAATTTACATAAATTTGTTCCTTTGATTTTGGCCATCAGACGTTATAGTTTTGCATTTTAATTTCTCACTCAGGTTCTATTTCCAAGACTCATCGGAACAGTCCCTTCTGGTCAGCAATGGAGCTCATAAGCGCACGGTCAAAACATTACTTCTACAACTCCATGGTTTGTCTTTTAAAAGCCCTGGAGGGAATGGAGGTGACAGTTGAATTGAGAAATGATATGGTATTGAAGGGAAAACTGGATTTTTGTGAGTCAGCAATGAATCTGAACATGTCAGATGTCACTCTTACAACTGTCAAAGGAGAGCAGCGTTTCTTCCCCAAGTTTTATTGTAAAGGGCGATTCATTCATTATGTGATGATTCCAGACCAGATAGATATCACTAAAGCAATGCAATGGCAGGTTAACAAAACTGAGTATTTCAAAGAAAAAGAGAGAAAGTTTCAGAAAAAGACATTTGAAAGGCTTCAAGGGTCTAGGGCAAAAGCTGCTGCTAAACTGACAAAGCAGGAGCAAAAGTAAAGGCTAGTCATTAAGTTTACAAAGGTTGTATGCTTGGAGAAAGACGGCTTCTGCAGTGTGGTACAGTGTAGGTATGCAGAACATTTTACATGAATGTGCTTGTGAATGTTTCAGATAATGCAGCATTGTTTTCTTTTTCACAAGATTTGCTATTATGTCTTGTTTTGATATGGTCAGCAGCAAAGAAAGCTTTGAAAGTGAATGAATGAATCAAAAATTGACATCGCTGTGCTCAGAACATTTTTCAGTAACCAACAAATAGTTGACATACCAACAGTCCCAGCTGAAACCTGATTAAAAGACCACATGTGTGCTTTTATGTAAGTACAAAAGCCTGGATGTATATAGGGGTGATCAGTCAGTTCTCATCGCACCCAGAGGCACAAAAGGCAGAGACAAACTGTCATATTTATGTTTGTCTCTGTTTCTGTAGTGGATATCTTTTATTTTTTGAGTGTGGGGTTGCTGGCCCCACGTTCAACCCCTCTTATTTGCCTCTTATAACATGCTGCATTGGTCCTACTCTTTATGACACCAGGCACCGTACGGTAACACATAGGGGTGATAACTATGTTTTATTTACTGTTGATGATACACAAGTATGTCTCTGGGGATCAGAGATTAACGATATCAGTACCAAGTGAGGCCTGATGGAATGAGGCTAACTCCTTGATTTCCCTGCACAGCATATTCTGTTACTTTTGATATATGTTCAGAGTATACTTGAGAAATCCACCTTTTCCAGTGGCTACTAGCACGGTGTATCTTCTTCTTCAACATTCCAAGCCCTAGAGGTTCATTGCTGCAGATATCACCCGCCTCCATTCATCTCTCAGGGTTGGCCTTCTCTTTCCAGTTGGTGACACCAAGTGTTTGCAGCTCTGTCTGGATATTATCTCCCCATCATTTTCTTGGTCAGACTCGTGGTCTAGGACCATTCATCCCCCTTGTTAATACGGGTTTTACTTCTCTGTCATCTGACATTTTTTCAATATGCCCCAACCATTTCAGTCTATTAGCTCTCATGATGCCAGTGTATCTTGCCTTTTTTGAATTTCTTTGCATTTATTTTTCATTATTGTTTTTTCTTCACTTTGGCATCTCCTGGGAAACATCCTGGTACTGAAAGATTAGTGTATACGTTTCTTTAACATACCAAAGTTCCGTATCCATGGTGGGCAGATTAGAATAAGACTGTTGCTTTCTGATAGTAGTCAGAAGTTCACACAAGGGAAGTGGCTGCGGTCTCACCACATACCATTCTTAAAGCACCAGTGAATGCATCTATCCATGGCATTCAACCTCCATTGTGGAAATGACACAAATTAAACATTTGACAGTAGATGTGTAAATATGCATATTCATTGTTCTGTATTGTTAAAAGGTGGCATTAAAAAAATAATAATTTGTAACTGCCATTATTATTGACATTGTTCGAGATCATTGAGCATTAGGAAATTCAAAGCTATAATTCTTTGACTTGTTTCAGTGGACAATAGAAATATTGCCTTTGATTGTATAAATGTTGTGACTGTCTATAACAGGGTGGGGCTCGGGAGCCAAGTGTACCAAAAAAAAATCATTAAATGGGTATTTATTGCTACCAACATTTTTTTTTTCTCATAGGAAAACATGAAATAACAGAGCATTTCATAATAATCATGAATAGAAAATTTACGCCTGGCATGTGATGTAATTTTTATTGATGCTTGTTGAAGGCGTTCATCAAAGTTTGCCCCCACTCTTTCCCGCAGTTCTCTGTTGATGTGAGTGACTTGTTTACAGATTGCGTCCTTCATTTCATCTGACGTATGAGCTTTTCCCACGTAGGCATGTGACTTGAAAAATCCCTATTTAAAGAAATTACATGTGGGCAGGTCTGGTGACCAAGGTTGCCGTAAAACTTCATCAAATCTTGAAATGAGACAATTGGGAGACAGCGAGCCGCACTGAAACGTATAGAACAGAGGTCGGCCTCGGAAAATATGGAGTGGTAGCATTGAAAACAGCTTTACAGAAATGAACATCAGTCTTAACAGTGCTCTTGACAGAGCTCATCAACGAATACTACATCTCCCCCGACACTTCACTGAGGTACAAGGTGGAAGCGAAAAAGAAAAAGGGAAACAGGAGGCAAAGTAAACCCATTAACACTCTTGTCAGTGTGTGGCAACACCATATCTTGCTGAAGCCACAAATGTTGTTGATCAATGACTCTTCTTTGTAACTCAGGGATAAAACATGTGTTCACTAACTCAGTCTAATGCTCAGATGTTACAGCAATGGTAACCCCATAAAATAAATAATAATAGGGACTGGCGAAATGAGAATTTCCCACATCACATCAAACTGTTACTTTAAGGCTTTGCAGTGCTTCTTTGTGTTATTATTGTGGATTTTCGGCAGCCTAATACTGACCAATTAGTTCCCATGCCCCACCACTAAGCCAGATAATTTAAAGCCGTATGACTAGTGCAGTTGCTACAAATACTGCAGGTAATGATGTTTATTTTTGCCCCCAACAGACAAATTTTCTATCACCTTACTGGGTTGAACAGGGTCTCTCACTTGAGAGTCTAACATTCTGTTCATTTAGCCAGCTGTCCCTCTTTGATTGTTTAGACATCCTCTTGATAAAATGGGTTGAATAGTTATGAAGAGTATGTGCGTTATGCACACTGTAATTTACCAGTGACAGTTGTCAGGATATATTTGAGATGCAGAATGTCTCAAAGATTGGGGGGGGGGGGGGGGGGGGGGGGGGGGGGGGGAAGAGGAATGAGACCTGAATGTTTTATCAGATAAATTAATGCAGTCTTGAAAATGATGTCTCCCTGTGTGTGTTCCAGGGCCCTATTATGGGAAAAACAAGAATAGACCCAACCCAAAAGGATGTCCTAGGAATCGACAAATTTTGAGCTTCCTTCAAAGTCAGAATGCATCTGCCTGAGAGGCAAGGAACCAACAGTCTGGACACAAATGAGTCAGATCTGTGAAATGGATGTGCACACAACACTCAGGCTATGCAACAAGACTAGAGTCTAGAAGTGGATGAACAACCAGAACTTTCTGCCAGAGTTTACAGTCGGTGAGCGTGAAGAAGGAGAGGAAAATTATGTCAGGTTTATGCTGTACTCTTAGTTGTTGCATTTAAGATGCTGGTTGGTTTTTAGCAATGTTATTTAAATAAATTCTTTTATACAAGTTTTTGTAGTTGCTTTATTTTATTAGTTGTTTTTTCTTTGCATATTTGTTCACTGTTGTGACTATAATTCTGTGTAGGTGCATACAAAGTAATGGTGCCATCAGGTATGTTAAGCGTATCATCAAGTGCCTTGCCGACTAGCATAGGCATTCAAGTAAAATAAGTATGGACCCTTTTCCACCCCTTTCAAGCGTATTTGGTATAAAGGGCTAGACTATATTTTATAAACTAACGGCACCTGGTGGATGATATGGTCAGCATCACGCCGGCCACCTTTACTTCCCAAGACTGTACCTGGTACCCACTACAGGCTGGGAGCCAAGGTCATTTTGAAAAAAGTCTGAGCCCTGCAGGAACCGAACCGTCGACCTTCCGATTGGCAGGCGAGCATTTAGCCGTAGCCGCTTGACCACAGCGGCTCTAAATGGGCATTAACGCTTCTTCAATTTGTAAATTTTTAACAGCATGTGTCAGATCGTGTGTTGAAACCTCCCTATCTCATGACAATCAGACGTCAAAAATCATCTTGTTCCACAGATCCTTCCAATGGTCACATCATATTCCAGTTGCCTTACTCTCATAATATAACAAAATAATGATGTCTGTCTCTCTCTCTTTCTCTCTCTCTCTCTCTCTCTCTCTCTCTCTCTCTCTTTCTCTCTCTCTCTCTCTCTCTTTCTCTCTCTCTCTGATGTTTGTAATAAGTTGTCTTGGAGTCCTCGCCTCTTTCAAAATATCTAGGTTGTTCTTTTTGGCTGTCAGGGAATTCTAAGGATTCTTCAGTAAAGCCATATCTTCGAGGCCTCAAGAGACTGTTTAGCTTGTTTATTAATTGTCAAGGATTCACAGTCGTAATCCTCTGTGTGGGTTCCGGGGCCCTACTATGGAAAAAACAAGAATAGACCCACTGCCTACCCAAAAGCATGTCGTAAGAGTCGACTAATTAATTGGGAGCTTCCTTCGAAGTCGGAGTGCATCTGCCTGAGAGACAAGGAACCAAAAGTCTGCATACAGATCTGTCAAATGGATGCAAACGCAACACTTAGGCTCTGGAACAGGACTGCAGTCCAGAAGTGGACATACAACCAGAACTTTCCGCCGGAGTTCACGGCCGGTGAACGCGAAGAAGAAGAGTCGTAATATGGTGTTGTACACATCTTTGAAAAGACCGGTTACTATTGGTGGGCGGGTGGCCAATATCACATTAACTTCCCATGAAAATTCCTGGTGCACAATTTAGTCCAACTGGAAGTTCAAAAACAATTAAAGTAATCCTTGTCGCATTGTGTAGCTGATAATCTAAATATCTTTGAACCCATCAAAACTGCACACAAAGGAGAATGAGAGGGAAAAACAAAATTCATATTCTGTTAAAATCACCACTATTTACCATAACAATTCGAGCTAACAGTCAGTGGTTGGGGCATTTCAGAGAACATTATTTACTGTATAAAAAAGGGTAAAAAGTAAAGATTCATTTTCACGCCTCAGGCGCATCGAGAATATGGGATAGCACTCATATTTTTTTACAGACCAATCGACGCTAGGTAGGCAATGTGGTCAGCATTACGCCGGCCGTCTTTACTTCCCAAGAACATACAACCTGATACCCATTTTAGGCTGGGGCGACCTGCGAAGCCACATAACCTGATAAAAATCCACGCAGCCAGCGTTATTTACTGTGACAACATAAATTTTTGTTGGGAATCCCCAAGGCCATAGAATCAATATGATAAACTAATTAACATGTATTAGTTGTTACTCGTATAAGTGTGGAAAGAAGAAGAGATGACACACAGTAGACAACATAAAATATAAAGCTTTAGTTGCCATAATCGTATCCGGCATAACCACTTAACAAGGCAAAAGGCTCGAGTCTTGGCTTTCAATAAGAGTTCACAGTCCCCATGTGGGATGCAATTTTTCGTTTTTTGTAGCACCGCCCTTGCCTTTGTCTGGGTCCCTGAATATAGCCCGGCCATGAATGTGGGCCTTAACAGCTTAAAAGGGTTTCTTGGACTTCTCCACGGGTGATCCTTATCCGCATGATGTCATTTTGTGTCAGCGGGTGTTTATTGTTTGTGTGATGTCCTGGTGGGGTACAACAAGACAGAAAGATTTGTATGTTGTCTAGTATGTTCTATCTCTGATTCTTTCTATGTGTACCAAAAATTACCTGCTCATTTGTTTATTGTACTTTATTGACTCAATAGTTCGACAGTTTGCTATCTTCAGCTACATGTATTACCTCCGTGCCTTGACAAATAACTGTTAAGAATGGTCTTTCTGTGTCTCATTTTCTAGAGATCTCGCCTTCTTCTTCCCGGCCACCGGTTGTAAACACAGGCAGAAAGTTCTGCTTGTTCATCCATATCTGGAGTTTAGACTTGTTCCGGAACCTGAGTGTTGCAGTTACATTCATTTCACAGATCTGACTTATTTGTATGCAGACTATTGGTTCCTGGCCCATCAGGCAGATGCACTCCGACTTCGAAGGAAACCCCCAATTAGTCGACTCTTACGACATGCTTGTCATGGGGGCAGTGGGTCTATTTTTGTTTTCCCAACAATGGGACCCCGGAACCCACAGAGGGATCTATAGATCTTTCCGGTGATCACATGTTCCAGTTTCTTTCTTCTCATAACATGATCAAACAATGACCACTCTTTCTGATGTTTGTGATCAGCTGTCTTGGATCCTTTACATCTTTCAAACATCTCGGTCGCTCTTTTTGACTGTCAAAGGAATACTAAAGATTATTCTAAGAAACCAGATCTCTGAGGCTTCAAGCAATAGGCTTATTTATTAATTGTCTAAGATACACCGCCGTATGTTAAAATTGGCATTCTGTAGCATGCGAGAATTCTTTTTCTAACCTCCAACGACACAGATGTATTGTATAAAGTGTCATTCATTTAAACATTCAATAATAAACCTATTCAATATATACGCAGAAAATATAATGAAAATGTTAAAAATTACCAGACTTATGACAGTTATGATCCGGTCAAAATTGGTGGCAACCCTATTCCGGAACTTCGCTACGCAGATGGCACAGTCCTCCTATCGAACAGCGTAAAGGGAATAGAAAATTTAATATTGTCTGTCCAAAAGCACAGTGGAGATCAAAATCTGTTCTTGAATTTAAAAAAAAAAAAAAAAACCAAAATTATGTCCACAGATAAAAACTGGCTGCCCACCCCCCCCCCCCCCCAAAAAACATAACAATTAACAATGAAACAATTGAAAATGTCACAAACTTTGAATATCTAGGCTCCAAAAATAAATAGCAATGAAAACTGTTTGACAGAAATTAAAAGTAGGATGGCCATAGCAATGTAAAGATTAAACAGCCTTAAAAGTCTTTGCTTAAGCACCAGCAAGGAGATCAAAATTAGAATTTTGAGAGAATTCATCTTCCCTGTAGCAACATACAGATGTTAGTCGTAACTATCTCCCAGTTCTTAAGAAAGAGAATAGGGGCTTTTGAGCTGAAATGCTATAGAAAGATTTTCAGAATATCTTGGACAAAGAATGGGAGAAATACTGACATCTTGAGAGATCTGAACATCAAGGAAGATTATCTAATAAACAGCACCCTGTCTCGGAAGCTGAAATATTCTGGCCATATCAAGCGCCACGACAGATTGGAAAAACATTATAGCAGAAGGCATGGTACCAGGAAGAATAGGGGCAGGGGCCGACCGACAAAAGATGGGCACAGGCTATAAGTGACTCCTTGAGTATAAAAGTACATGAGGCGGGAGAGCCGGCAAGAGACCAAGTTTCTTTCGGGCAGACTGTGATGAGAGCGTCGTTCTGCAAAGGACCTGCTACATGATGATGTCATTCATTTGAAAAAAAAAAAATGCAGTTTTAGCTTTGTATAATACCAAACAGAATATTGTGAATATAGATCAGGAAAAAGCTTTTGATAGAGGGGAAAGAAACAAACTGTGGTCTGTTCTTGAGAACTACGCGGTACAAGGACAGTTGCTAGAGAACATCATAGCCATGTACCACACAAGCCAAAGTGCAGTAAAAACACAAGAAGGCATATCAGATATGTTCACAGTCAACACAGGTGTGAGACAGGGATGTGTGCTCTCCCCACTTTTATTTAACATCTATATAGACAGAATATCTAAAGAAGCAAGTTATGATACAGACAAAATAGACCTTTATAATCACGAGGAAGTACACACATCAGGAGAAGTAATCGATTCACCCACATTAAACGAACTACTGTTTGCTGACGACCAGTGCATGTTCTACCCTGAAGAACATAGACTGCAAAACCACATTAACAGGTTAAATTCAGCATATAGTAAATACAACATGAAGATCAATGTAAACAAAACCGAAACAAAGCAAGTTAGTAGATATTCTGCCCCACAACACATACAGCTGAATGGTTCTGCCCTGAATCAAGTTAGAGAGTTTAAAAATCTAGGAAGTATGATCACATAAGATGGTAGAATTGACAGAGAAATAGAAACCATATGTCAGAAAGCAAGTGCACTTATATACCAATTGTCACCATTATTAAGACATCCAAGCATAACTATGAGTGCAAAGAGACAGATTATTTATAGCATATTTATTCCAACATTAAGCTACCAGTGCCAAACATGGACACTATCTAAAGCCCATATACGCAAAATTACCACCTGCGAGATGAGGTGCCTGAGAAAAGCAGCCAACCTAACCATACGAGATCGTGTAAATAATGAAACTATCAGGCAAATTGTGGGAACGACACCTTGTACTAGATTCATCGAGAAACAGCAGATCAAGTGGTTTGGCTATCTCGTTAGAATGCAGCAAGATCGAATACCATCACAAGCACTACACCTCAGAAGACCAGCTACAAGAGCAAGAGGACGGCCGCGGAAAACATAGATCGACAAAATTAAAGACACTCTACGCCTTCACGGCATGACAATAGCCAGTGGCAGCCAACGTGCACTGGAACGCAAATTATTCCTCCCCACGACGCTTAACGGCAGAAGTGGTTTATGGTGATGATGATGACTGACAGATATTGTAGTTTCACACTAATAAGATGCGCACCATCTATTTTTCCCCCCCTTTTTTTTTCTTTCTAGGAACTGTTGTTGATCAACAATAGACTTTTGAACGTAATGCATCTGCTTTGAAGATAACAATGATACTGTTGCGTGTTTCGGTTGAAAGAATTATTTGGCTTCCATGTTTATAAATCATATCCAGTCAGAAGTACTGAGAGTCATACTATGTATTAAATATTTATATGAAATATCGTGACTACTGAATTTACGGAACTAATTGCAGACAACCGACACGATTGGTAACTGTTGTGAACATATTTTGAAAATTTGGCCCATTCTTCTCAGTAATCAAATTATTCCTTTGGTTTTCGTTTCCATCTTTAAATCAACATCGTTCCATAACCCTGTGTGTCTTCAGGTCGCCAGTTTCTGTTTAATGTCTGATCAGCTCCCTCCAGATTTGACGGTCAGATGTAATGGATTTCATGGTTGCATGCCTAAGGCCTATCCAGTCCGTCAAGTTCTGTAACCAGGTCTTTCTTGGTCAGCCTCTTCTCCTCTTGACCCTCTACTGAGCACTCTGGTATTGCTTTTGTCAGGCCGTTTGATCTTATTCCATCTTTAAATACTGTTTAAAAAAGATAACGTCGACTGACTGACTTTCTACCCCACCAGGACAGCACACAAGTGATAAACACCCAATGACACAATGTGCCACCATGTGGGTGAAGATCACCGTGGAGAGGTCCCAGAAACCGCGTTCAGCCTTTAAGCCATATTTATGACCAGGCAATATTGCGGCCCCTGGCAAGAGCCAGAGTAGAGCTTCAAATAATGAAAAATTTCATCCTGGAAAGGACGGAAATTTATTGAAAATCATAAAAAGAAAACGTCTGACTGACTGACTTTCTACCCCACTAGGACATCACACAAGCGATAAACACCCGATGACACAAAGTGCCACCATGCGGATGAGGATCACCGCGGAGAGGTCCCAGAAACCGCGTTCAGACAATTGGCCATATTGATGGCCTGCCTATATTGCGGCCCCTGGCAAAAGCCAGAGTGGGGCTTCAAATAACAAAAAATTACGTCCTAAGAAGGACGTAAGGAGTAAAAAGAAAACGTTAGGTGCATTTTCTTTTATACGGCATCGAAAACCAACCCCAGCATTTATTGGCTTTTTGTTGTTTTTGAGAGGCAGTTTTATTTCAGTTGTTGGCCATTGCCCCTGAACTATCGACCCGGAAACTGTTGTCAAAGCCGTTAGCTCCCAGATTACATTTAACTGAATTTAGCCAGATTTTTCGGAATTATGAACTGTATTTATAGTCGCAGCCGAAAATATGTACCAGATAGTGTCGTGGGAGGAAAAAGCAGCCGGCGTAAAATTGACCACTTCATTCGGCGATTGGCCTATGAGAATGCAGGTTAAGCACTATTTTCCCGATGGGCCAATGGTATGAAAAAGGTCCTTTACTTTTTTAAACGTCTAACTTGGAAGAAAATTGGCTCACAAACAGCATCCTGTCCGAAAAGCTGAGGTATTGTGACTGTTAAACGCCATAGTGGCCAGGAAAGAACGGTGAGGGAGAGAACAGCTCCCGTACAACGAGGCTGAGACAGACCTCCGTGAAGATATTTACAAGACACTGCGGATGCATTGGCTACGAAATACACAGGACTGGAGAACAAATCAGAGAAAGAGAGACTTTCGTGCGTGCTTTGAGGAAAGCGACGTTCTGCAAAGGACTTGCTGACTGTAAATCAACCATGTCTACTCTCTTTTTTAGCCAGCGAAACTTCCATTAAGTTTTTTTTTTTTAAAGTCAGTCAGTCAGTAGCATGTCCTTTTGCAGAGCCTTGCTCCCATAACAACCCTGGAAAACTTCTCGATCACAAGCAAGATATGCCTCGTTCGATACACCCATCTGGAGATCATCCGCCACATCCTGCACCCGTCTTCTTGGCGGCCTTCCTCTTTTTCTCTTCCCATGCATATTCCCCTCCATTTTTGTTCTCTTTGAACTTTCGTGACGTTTCAAGTGACCAAAATATTTCAATTTTTTGTGTTTAACCTTCTTTAAAAGCTATCCTTCTTCAGTATTCAGTTCTTGAAGTATGGATGCATTTGCTCTTTTCTTTACCCATGATATTCTTAGAACCCGTTTAAAATATGTGTATTCAAGGGCATTCATGCGCTGTTCAGCTTGATTAGTAAGTGCCCAGGTCTCACAGGCGTGTGTTGCAATGTGATCTTTTAAATAAGTGATGTTTTAAATTTCAGGAAAGACAGCCGAGAATTTCGGCCTAGATCATTCTGAAATGGGAAACAAGCTATGCGCGGTACCAGTTCATGTTAAGAAAAAGAACAGTTGTATGGCCCCTGATTGGGATTTAAACATTGACCTCTCACTCAAAGGATCGGGATTATCTAGAAATGAGATTGACATCGTCATAGAATTCTGGAACGATTTTTTAGAGCAGGAAGCTTTTAACAGATACTCCGTGTTTTTGATCTCATTTTTTAGGTGAGTCTGGTTTATTGTATTGTTAGTTTAACATACAAGTTCCCTTCTTCTTCTTCTTCTTCTTCTTCTTCTTCTTCTTCTTCTTCTTCTTCTTCTTCTTCTTCTTCTTCTTCTTCTTCTTCTTCTTCTTCTTCTTCTTCTTCTTCTTCTTCTTCTTCTTCTTCTTCTTCTTCTTCTTCT
>CAJHNH020007001.1:202500-242500 GCA_905116865.2 Candidula unifasciata | reverse complement strand
CGGTGGATTGTCTAAACTTCAAAGGAAATCAGTAACTAAATATGTGAATGTCAGTAATTTATGCATGGACACAGTTTTGTGTTCAGAACTGATTTCGGGTTCCTGCTCGACCCAGACAAATATAAGTACAGGGTAATGTCCCAGAAAGTAAAGGCGACCGGCTTGCTGTTGACCACATCGTACACTGAGTGTCGTTTCGAGTATCTAGCTCCATGGGACAGATGCAGCATTGAAGAAAGAAGGGTTTCTAACTTTACTTAATTACTGTAATCTACCTATCAAAGTCAGGTCGACCCAGCATTTAGTGGGTACTAGGTGCAGTCCTGTGAAGTAAAGGCGACCGGTTGATGCTGACCACATCACTTACTAAGTTTACCATATTATGGACAGACCAGAGCAAGTTTTATCCTTTGGCTTAGAACAGGGCACAATTGACTTCGCTGCCACATGTACAACAAATTTAAGGTTGGCCAATCAGCCATGTGTACCTGTGGACTGGCACCTGAAACAACAGATCACATCCTCTAAGAGTCTCCCGGACTCAACGCTTCCAGGCAAAACTTCTGGCCAAAAGAAAAACCTGTGGAAGTCAAACTTTACCCCCGGCTTAGTGATATACAAAAGACAGTGAAATGCATACTAGACACAGCATTGCAAATATAGATGATTTATTTCACGCGAACGAAAGAAGAAGAAGACTTACCAAGTGCCGATTGTTCTATAGGAATAAACCCACAGGGAGCAAGTACAGCAGGGATCTACCAGTCGTCAGTAGAAATTATCCTCGTCGACACGCGTTTCGGCCCACGATTCCTAGACGCATTCGGAGGTGGGCCCTCCTGAGTTCATGAAGCTCAGGGCTGGTTCCCTGCTGCACGAAATTACCGGATGGTGTTTTTCTTTCGGCCAGAGACAAGACGACTTGGTGGTTTCGCAGAAGGTACTGTGAGATAAGAAGTCGCCGCGGCAGCCTAATTAAAGCAGTCAGCATGCCTGGACGACCGAGCGACAAGCTTACGTTTGGTTTACCGGACACATGTTGGACTTTTATTAGCAGGTGGCAGAGGAACACTGGCAGACACTTCGGACACGATGGACTTTCAAAGGGGTGAGAAACCCTTTTCCACTAGACACCCGGACCAGCTTACCGAGGCCCGTCCCCTACGTTGTTGCGTTGCGTCCAAAGCCAGCTAGAGGCCCTTTCGGCTGCCTCTCCCAGTTTTTTAAGTGTTCGTTTCCGTTCATTACCGCGCAATCCTAGTTCTTTCATCACAATGTAGAGCAAAGTGGAAACGAGGCCTCTCGCTCCCACTTCGACGGCAAAGACCCGTACTGTGTACGCCTCGTTTCTCCTCAGACCGGCTGCTAAATCACTGTACTTCTCGAGCTTGTACAAGTGATTCTCCTCCATACGCGACTCAAACGGGACGGTCAACTTAATCAGGATGAGCTGCCGTTTTTGCGCAGAGTGGAGAACTATGTCCGGTCGCAGGCCGGTCTTACGGATCAACTCGGGGTACCGTTCATGGCCTGGCAGATCAACCACCAGTAACCAGTCCCTCGCAGAGTCTAGCACAGATGGAGCGAATGCGTTTTGGTTGACCTTACCTTTTGGAACCTGCCCAGCCTTGAGGAAACGAATGGGGACGATGCTAGAACTGGCTCTGGCGTTAGCCCTCATTCTAGCCTGGTCGACAACGGCTGCTAACTCTTTTAGCACCTTGTTGTGTCGCCAGGTGTATCGGCCTTGACCTAGGGCTTTCCTGCACGCGGACAGGACATGCTCAAGAGTTTGCTTCGATTTGCACAACGGGCAAGTCGGATCGTTGGTCGCAGACCATTTAACCATGTTAACACCGGACGGTAATACATCGTACGCCGAACGAACGATAAAGCTCAGTCGCAGCGGGGTCATCCGCCAGATCTCACCCCATGTGAGTACTCTTGGCAATGCGCTCTCCAGGCTGACCCAATGGCCCTGCTGCGACTGCTGGGCTGCTTTCTGAACCCGAACCTCGTTTTCGTTGTCCCTCACAGTTTGTATTACCATGTCTCGGCGTTCTTTGGCTGAGGCCTTTGACCACCAATTGACCTTCCCGTGCCCTAGGCCTCGACGGTCGGTTTGTGTGTATCCCATTATCTCTTTCAATTTTAGTGCATTCTGGGCAGATTTAATCTGTTCTATATAATGTAAGTCTATCCCTCTATTCCCAAAACGCTCAAAGGTGGCAAAACGGGTCCTTTACTTTTTTGGGGGTAACTTTTACCTATTGAAGTAGACAATTTGTAACTAAAATAAATAATACTTTGTGGGCCGTCTTCGCCCTCAGAGCCAATCCTTTTCCCGAAGTTACGGATCCAATTTGCCGACTTCCCTTACTTACATTGTTCTATCGACTAGAGGCTGTGCAGGCTTGCAGTGCCCAGCGCATAGATATACCCCCATGCATGCCCAAGAATGATATGAGGTACATGGGTATCGAAACCTCAAAGCGTCTTAATGGGCTTACCCCAGGGATCAACATTGTCTCCCGTCCTTTTTAGGATGCAGTTTACCCACTGCTGTCTTTGGGAACATTACTCTTTGAGACCTCAGTCTTTTCCACTGACAGGTGCGCTGCCACGACGAAAACACAGAGAGTTGGGGGGGGGGGGGGAGGTAAAGCCGCCAACCTCTCCTCCACCTTACAACCTTTCAGAGCAAACAAATTTGGTGGTTGGGCGGGGGAGACAGTTCAGAGACAGTTGAGGTATTTCGCCTTTACTTCCCGGGACATTTTGTGGTATACACGTAAGGCTGGGCAGATATATTAGTCAATATCATTGTTAAAGTATGCCCGGCCAGGTGGGGATTCGAACCTAAGACCTTCTAATCGACCTGTGAGCGTCTAGCTACCGTACGACGGCTGAGCATACGCTATTGGTCCTGCCTTATAAGCTGGGCCGAGTTAGGATCTTTCGATTCCATAAGCACTTTATAGATTGTCTGTGTGCGTGTGCATGTGTGTGTGTGTGTGTGTGTGTGTGTGTGTGTGTGTGTGTGTAAGGGAGGGGTGGGGGCACAGTCTTTGATCAAATCCTCGAATTAATTGTATGCAACACATCTGCTTCTATATTTGACATAGATAAGACACACAACCTTAGGCTCGGTACTATGGATATCGCAACCCTTCGGCCTTGATTCCATGATAAATACCGCAAACCTTGGAGAAGTGTGGCTTTTCTGCCTACCCCCGGGCGCAAACCCGGACCACAAGGAGTTTGTCACCCGGTCACCGCGCAGTCCGGTTTAGCCAACTACGCTAGCGAGCCGGGCCAGTTTTTAATATACTTATGCAGAGAGGGAAAAAAAACTCTCGCTGACGAGCCTAATGCCAGATACCCACGACCTTCACAGGTTGGCAGCCTACACCACGGATCTCCCTTTCAACATAAAATAAATAAATATAAACAATGACATCTTTTAATGCATGAACATAATGCAAAACATGTGCTTTCCAACACACCAGACGGATTTCGACAATGTTGCTAAGCTAAGTTATCAAGCCAAATCTGGCTAAAGATGGCCAACTCCATAACCTCTCTCTATTTTCAGTTTCACCATTGACGTAATTTTCCAAGAAAACTACACTATCTAGTTTCAGTTGTTGTATCAGATACATAATTGTTTGTGTTCGTGGTGTATTTCATTGACGAACATTATAAGTTTAAATTTATGCAGTAAACAGTAGTACATTTTCAACTATTGTCTAATTCAGTGTTGCTAAGTGGTCAAAATAGTTAAATCTGACTATCATAATTGCATTTCCAGCTCTGAAATTTCGTTTTCATTATTGACGCATTTAGATTACAGCTATAGCGCTAGCTAGTTGCATAGAAGTTTCTTGGACGAACAGTTTTCAGTTTCAGTAATATACAAGAACTGTTTTGTGATTTTGCAAAAACGGTAAGATTTTATTCTTTTTCTATGTTCATTTTGTATAATTACGTCTTGCAAAACTGGACTGTCGTAAGTGGGGTACAGTATTACTTTTACGTGATGTGTGGTTTCTTTACACGCTCCCCTGAACAAATATAATGAAGACTGGGGAAGAGGGAGACAGAAAAATGATAAATGTATGGAACAGTGGCGTCATGAAGAGTCTAAGCAAAATGAAAATCAGTTTAGACAGCTCAGTAAAAATAGCACATAGACGATTCTTAAATCTTTCCTTCTCCCAACATTTCACCGAGGTAACGAGTAAGAAAATCAGAATGTGAAGAAGAAGTTATAGTGATGTTAGTCGACTTGCCAGCACCACATGCACATGATGATGATTGATGGTAGTCATATTTAGGTGCTTGCAATAATTATTATTTTCTTTCTTCTGTACTGGCTACAGCTAGTGTCACAACTTGAATGGTGTTAATGTCTACTAATAGATAGTTCACTAGGAAGGTAGGTGAATGATGGAGAGAAAACAAATCTACACGTTCAGCCAGCATCCCCTGAGGGGAAGCTTTAGGTTATAATTGTGACTAGGTTATGTGCGCAATATAAAATGGCTTAGCCATGAAAAAGACTCTTGTAGTGTTGATTTCATCAAAGTAGACAGACCCAAATACTGTCCTGACCGGCGATGGAATCGTCTACCGGCGAGCCAATGGGCGACCCGGTCGCTGTTGTTATAGTTTACTTTCGGACTCGAGCTTTTATGTCGTGTATACCCGCCCATAGCGCTAGAACCTGGAGGTTAAGCTCCACCCCCCCCCCCCACCAATAGATATTTAGGGAGCCAAGCTCTTTGTAGTAAGATGGTATTTTAGCTGTGTAGTGGAAAGGATTACATGTTTGTACACCTAAGTAATTTCTATATTTTCCTGTCTCACCACTTGCAAAAGTGTTTTAATATCCCACGTTCCCATAACTAATGTCTTATTTCTTGTTTTGTCTACAGTTGCTGGAGACAGAAGACACCCGTAGATGGACATTGATTCTGAGTCGTTCTCTAATATTTTACACACACAGTTTCGTGGTTACCTGGTGCTAAATAAAACACCTAAATTTAGAAATCATCCTAACCATTTTAATCATCCTTATAACCAAGCCCAAGCCTGCCATAATATTTAGGTTTCCTAGTCTTAGCAGGACAGCCTTTGATAACCTTTTTTTTTTTTAGTTTTGCAAGACTGTTTCTAGATTTTGTACAAACGATACGCTTAGTGAACATGATTTCATAATAAAACAATAAAACTATATTACTAACAAAACCGAACTTAATAAAAGCTTATAAATATTTTAAAATCGAGTACCTTACCTCGAGTGGCAACATCTGATTTACTTTGCGTAAATCTTTCCCTGGGAGCTTTTATCAGCCATTTCGATTAAGATTTATTTTCCAGTTTATTTGTAGCAAACCTTTCTTTTCCTGTTGCATTAAAAGTCATCCAGTCACGCATTGTTGTTTCATAAATACATTGAGCATAACACTGTGTTATGACTATTGACAAGTTTATTTGCTTTTCAACACATGCTCATCAGTACTGGTTGGCCATAGTTCCTTGTGCTGTCTGTTAACATATGAACTAATTAGTTTGACTTGCTGTTGTTTTGACAAACTCACCACAAGGAACACAATTTCCCGCCGGAGTAACAACGCTCGGCGCCGGAGTGCTGTATCACCTCTCGGCGCCGAAGTATCACCGCTTGGCACCGGAGTGAGGCCGCTCAGCGCCGGAGTTTCATCGCCCGGCACCGGATTTTCAGCGTTCGGCGCTAGAGTATCACCGTTCGGCATTGGAGTATCAGCGTTCGGTGCCGGAATATCACCGTTCAGCGCCGGTGTATCACGTTTCCAAGGTGGAGTATCACCGTTCGGCGTCGGAGTATCAACGTTCGGCAGCAGCCCAGCACCAGCGTTCGGCGTCGGAGAATCAACGTTCGGCGTCGGAGAATCAACGTTCGGCAGCAGCCCAGCACCAGCGTTCGGCGTCGGAGTATCACCGTTCGGCGTCGGAGAATCAACGTTCGGCAGCTGCCCAACACCAGCGTTCGGCGTCGGAGAATCAACGTTCGGCAGCTGCCCAACACCAGCGTTCGGCGTCGGAGAATCAACGTTCGGCAGCAGCCCAGCACCACCGTTCGGCGTCGGGGTATCACGTTTCCAAGGTAGAGTATCACCGTTCGGCGTCGGAGTATCAACGTTCGGCAGCAGCCCAGCACCAGCGTTCGGCGTCGGAGTATCACCGTTTAGCGCTGGAGTTTCACCATCCCGCGTCGAAGTACCAACATTTTTCAGTGCTTCAGTATCCGAACCCTCAAAGAATGTTTCTGAAATCTGTTTCTCGAAGGATATAAGCTACAGGTGCAATCACCAAAGAGGATACACCATGGATGAAAAAACTGAAGATAGTGAAACGATGTTAACCCAATTGATTATCTCTGGGATCCTAAAGGGGCTTAAGAACCAGAAAGACACTTGTGATTTGTCTGATGTGCTAGTAGTTATAGAAAACGTCGAGTTCAGATGTCATCGTGTTATTCTCGCAGCATCTTCTGGATTTTTTAGAGCTGCCTTCACATCAGGGATGAAAGAAGACCGCGAAAGAAAGGTAGTGCTTAAAGGCATCTCGCACGAGACCTTTGCCGAAGTCATGGAGTGTGTATATACAGGGAAGAACGTCATTACCGACAGGAACATATATGAACTGTGGCATGCAGCAGATATGCTAGAGGTACTCTCCTTATTAGAAGCGTGTGAAATATTCGTAAAACAAAAAATCAACGTGGAAAACTGTCTTGCCATTTACAACCATAGCAAGGTACTGGATTCAAAAGAGCTGATTCCCCTTTCATGGTCCTATATTGTTAAACATTTCACATTTGTGAGAAAGTGTGACGAACTTCTGATGTTTACTGAAGAAGAACTTGAAAAGCTAATTTCAAGCCCTGATTTGAAGATCAGTTCAGAAGATGAAGTCATAGAGACGGTTTTATCTTGGGTTGCTTACAAACCTACTGAAATAAATAGTGGTGACTTTTGCCATGAAACACCCGAACCAGCTGTCGAGTGCAAATATATAATTCAGACAGAATCACCCGATGACGATGACACAGCGTGTAGAGATAATAGTACAGTTCATATTGACCAAGAAGCTTCGAGAGCAAGTGAGCAAAACAAGGACAATGAGAAATATGCCAGCAACTTCAGCCGATTGGACCATCTGTCCAGTCTGCTTAGCGTTGTTAGGGTGTGTCTGCTAAGTGGGAAATGTTTGATTGAAGCCATGAATACGGACATTGTGCGTGCTGATGCAAGGACTCATGTGATACTACAGAAAGGGCTGGAGTATATATTGCAAACAGACAGGCTTCATGACTTTTGCCCTCCTTCAGCCGTCCATAGAACCAGCAGTAGCTTGGAGAATGTTATTATCGCGACACGTCTGTACGATGATGTAGATGTCTTAGTGTGTCGAAGACAAAGTGGTCAATGGTGCGGCCTGGGACGACCTGTAAAAGGTGATTATAGCTCAAACTCTGTGACATGTTTTAACCAAGTTGTTTATTTAACAGGAAACATTGTCCAATTGTATATGTATACACCATTCTTGAATTCGTGGCTGGAGATTCCGAAGTTTAAGGCTGTAGAAACACCAGGTTATCTACTGTCTATCAGAAAATGCCTGTACTCTATTTTTCGCCAAGACGGGTGTTATCAGATCGAAATGGTTAATGTGGTTGAGTCGTTCCACGTGTCTTCTCAGAGTCAGTGGGTGAAAATATCTACTCTTCCCTTGGATTTGGCCAGCATTAATTATGCAACGGTTATTGACGACAAAATTATTTTCTTTGGTACAAGTACTGGAGAATTAAAAATACGTGTTGTCGTATTTGATACCGTCACCTTACGCTATTCTACATTAAATAACATACCACCAATTGCATCCGTCGCAGTCTGTTTCAGGAAAGAAAACGAAGCTTTCATGCTGGAAAAGGACGGGGCTCTTTATCGAATAAGACCTTGTTCTACAGATCCGTTCATAGAAATCAAATACGAGACAAGACTTTGGGACTTTAGCAGAACTGTTAAAGGGGCTCTTGTGTTCAATGATGAACTGCTGCTGTTTGGGCCAAGTTTCTCAGAAAATGATGCAGACAAACAGTGGGAGTTGTCTGTGCCAGGGGTCTTCAGACGTATCAAAAACATAACCTGTAGCGAGAAATTGTCCTGCTTTATGCATGTTGTCATTCCTAAAATGTATTTGACTAGAGCGGTTTCAGTGATTAGTGCTTAGAAAGGATTATCATCACAGCACTCCGGTCAGATTCATAGGTGCTCCGATCTCCTCCTTAAAAGCTCCACAAGTGTAAAACGACTGATGACGCCTTTTCTGTGTTGGTTAATGAAATGTCTTGTCCCCTTAATGAAATGTTTGTTTTTTTTTGCATATCCAGGCTGCACCCCCATGTCTGTCAGTCTAGACAGGGTTACAGGGTCATGTCCTTTGTTTCCGTGTAACTATTTATCAGGTAAAGTGCGACTACTGTCTGTAAGTGCCACTTTTTAGGGTGGTGTAGTAGACAGCGGGTCGTAAACCTGAGGTTTTTAGGGGCGCACGGCAAGTGCTGTCCCCAAAACACACACACACCTAGTATTATAGTGAAGCACGTCTACGCCATCTCCGAGGCCGAGATAGGAGATATTAAAACCAAACGCTAATGGGAAAAATTAGTAGAAGTCCTGTGAGTGGCTGCTGCATTGGAGGACTGAGCACGCATGGAAATGCCCAGTGTGTAGTGAGGTCGATTGTGATAACATAACCTGTACTTAAAGAAAAACCACGAATCATGTAGAAGAGACCCATCTATGCACTGTGTGTGTGTGTATACAAACCTTTATATCCGTTATTGGCTAGTATGTGTCTGTGTGTAAAGCAATGTCTGCTTTTAAATGTTGTTCCCTAATGCTACGTATCAGTTAAGCTGCTACAATTTTGACACAACGTAATTGATTGTGTCTGACTGGTGTTCTCCCTAACTGTCCTATCCATCTTTGTAGTTGGTGGTACTAGTTGGCATGAAATGATATCACCAAGAGAGCTGTTCCAGGCAACCAGGGATCGTGATCTGTGGAGACGCATAAACGCCTACGCCAGTTGACAGGGCACATGATGCTGATGATGATACAAGTTGTTGCGATATATTCATATTTTCAACGTTTCTATTAAATTCTGATTTTTCTAATAATGCTACTATTTATTACCACAAAATAGCTTTTCATATTTTCCTCTTAGTGCTACTAGCTGTAATATTACATTCATTCATTAAGTGTTTTATTAGTTCTGCCGGTTGGTACAATGTAATCAGTTTCCATGCTTCTATTAGTGCTGACATTTGTTACAGTATATTCACATTTTAAGTGTTCGTTTGTTTGCTTTCATATGTTGCAATGTATTCACATTTACCATTTTTCTTTAAGTTCTAGCAGTTGTTATAGTGTATTCAAATTGTCCGTTTTTATAGTAGAATAATTTTTTTCTGTCTATTAATTCTACTCAGTATCAATCAGCAAGTCCTTTACAGAACGTCGCTCTCTTCACGGCACGCCTGAGAGTATTCATTTCTCTAGCCAGCTCTCCGGCCCCATGTGCTTTCAGTGCCAATGCATCTTCATTGTCTTGTATTCATCGTCACTGTGGTCGACCCCTGCTTCGCCTTCCACAAACTGCACCTTCCATCACTGTCTTTTCCATGCTTTTAATGCTACTAGTTGTTACAATATATTAAAATTTTTCTGTTAGTACCACAGTTATTCAACATATTCACATTTTGATCTGTTAGTATGACCAGTTGTAACAATATATTCACATTTTGATCTGATAGTATGAACAGTTGTAACAATATATTCCCATTTTGATCTGTTCGTATGACCAGATGTAACAATATATTCACATTTTGATCTGTTAGTATGACCAGTTGTAACAATATATTCACATAGCTATTTGTCTATTACTGCTACTAGTTGTTAAAATATATTCATATTTGAAATTTTTTTAGTGCTGCCAATTGTTTTAGTAACGTCTCATTTTTCTTAGAAGGATTTTTCCTCTGTTTAGTGCAGTCATTATTGTGTGCATGTTAAATAAAAGTTGAATTGATAAAATGTTACCTACCCCCCCCCCCCCCACCCCGCTCATTGTCTACATTGAAGTCATAATTACAAATCATCAATAAAATTAATCAATATAAAATAATGCAACAAGAATAAAAAAAAATCACCCTTTTGCTGCCAACAGGCCGCTTTTATTATATTGGTGGTAACTTATTTGGCTGTTTTTGCACTGGATGATGATTTTGGCTACTTACTTTCTACTAGTCTACATGTCTCATGGGTCTTGTGTTGGTTGTCTCCTGCCTTCGTTAGCGCTGTCTTTCTTTGGGGGAGGTGAAGTCTTCTTAGGGTGTTCTTTTTGTGCGTTTCATGGACTATGCGAATTAACTTTAGTCTTTAAAAAAAATTATATTATTATTGAGTGTAATCTCTGCCCGTGTACATGGTGTTGCCGTTTGTTTCTGAATTGTACGTCTATAGTACGTGTTGCCTTGTTTATGTGTATCAGTGTTGCGTTAAACAAAATATGACAAGTTTGACACCAAGATTATCTTTAGTGAGAAACCTAGATTAGTTTACAGACGAGTTCGCAACCTTAAAGACATACTTGTCCGAAGCCGACTCCCACCGATCCATACAGCACTTCCTCTTGGGACTACTCAGTGCTCACGCAGCACCTGCAAAACATGTCCTTTCGTTGTCCAGACTTCTTCGGTCAGTTTCCCTAATGGTTCTTTTCAAATTAGGGAACCTTTTACTTGCGAATCCCGCAACGTAATTTATGCAATTATCTGCAAACGATGCAGCATGGCATACATTGGGGAGACTGGCAGGAAGCTAGCTGATCGTTTCCGGGAACACCTCTCTGATATCGACAAGAAGACACTCAAACCAATCCCTCTTCATTTTAATAGCCCTGACCACAGCGGTAAAGATGACATATCTGTCACAGCATTAAAATCTTGCTCTGGCGATCATACTACCCGCCTCGCTTTGGAAAATCGCCTTATCCACAGCCTTGGCGTTCTTAGTCCAAAAGGTATCAATATCCAACATACCTTCATCTAAATAGTTCTAATCTTATCACATTTTAAATGTTAATTATTTTATTTTATTTCATATTATTACCATATTCTATTTCTTATCAATATCATTTATGTATCATTAACACTTGCATTTCTTTTATTCCCAGTATTGTGACTATATTTTTTAGCCATCGTTTATTTTATTTTATTTCATTTATTCCGCATCACATTTTTTAAACGTCGCTCACGTCACCCCTTAGAGATCTACATACTCTCCATTCCTCGTTTGTGTAGTCCACTTGTGTTTGAAAAAGGCTGCCTGGCCGAAACGTTACGTTGTGTTGTTTTGTGCACGTTTTCCTCTTTCCCATTTTGTTGAGCTTTTTAGTCAAATTTCTCTGGAATTCACAAAAGTTTAACAATGATGTAACGTTTTTAACAATGTTATAATGTTACATAGAACCTGTTCTGCTGTATGTAAGCGAATCTTGGAATGTTAGTAAACAAATTAAGAAGAATTTAGAAGTAAGAGAGATGTGGTTTCTGAGACGAATGTTATGAATACATTGAACGGCCGTAGTAACTAACAACGATTGCTTGAAAGAAGCTAATGAAAATAGATCTCTTTATACAACAACAAGAAAGAGACAAACACTGTTCTTTGGCCACATAATAAGAAGACAGACATTAGAGAACATCGTGACAACTGAAAGATCAGTGGAAAATTGGCAGAGGCAGACCAAAAGAGATGATGCTAGATGGACTGAAACGATGGCATGGAGGGATATCATCAAGAGAGCTGTTCCAGTCAATCAGGGATCGTGATCTGTGGACACGCAGGAGCGCTAATATGTTGGCAGGGCACAGGATAATGATGACGTAGTTTCAATTTTTTGAAAAATCAGCAAATTAATCATGGAAATAGGGACAGAAGGGAGGGGAAGCGTAAGAGGGGAAAGGTTTCTTTTTTAAAGGAAGAATATTATATTAATTGTTTGTTTTTCTAGGCAATCATTGTTAGTTTTTCTGGCTGTCCAAGGTATTCGCAGCATTCTTTTCAAGAACCGCATCTGTTGCCTCCAAATTCCTCTTAATTTGTTTGTTCACATTCCAAGACTCATTGCCATACAAAAGAACAGATTCGATATAACATTTCAGTACTCGTTTTCTGATGTTTCATGAAAGTGATTTATCCATAAGATACTTTTCATTTTCTGAAATGCTGCCTTTGTTTGACCCATTCTGCTGTTAATAGCTGTCATCTTCCATCTGATGATAGGCACTTTCCCTTCTATTGCTTAATCGCATATTGGAGTTATCTTCTTTGATATACGTCTAACCGTTATTTTTGTTTCTTGAAATTGAAGAAAGTTTTGGTTTGTTTTTGCACTCTCTAGTACCACAATGTCCAACAGTTGTTGCAGGTCTTCTTTGTTTTCAGCTATTAATACTTTATCCTCCTCATAAAGAAGGTTGTTTATATTATAACCTCTAGCTAGTATTCCTTGTCTATCCTAGACCTTCCTCATTATTAGAGGCATTGGGTCTTTTAATACCACCCGTCCCCCCCACACACAGACACACACACACACACATAAAGGGAATTTTCCAAGCGTTGAGGCCCATAGGAAGTATAGTCTTAGCTCAGTAGTTTTGTGATCATTGCACTGTAAGAGAATAAGAATAAATGTGTGTTGCAAAGTCTCGTTAATAAAATTGTAGACGGCATATTGTGTCTTCTTTGTTTTAACGTGTCATGACGTGTCAGTTCTCCTACCCCTGCCCCTGACGACCCTTAACCTGTCTGTCCATCCGTCCGTCCGCCTGCCTGCCTGTCTGTTGGTCTGTCTACCTTTCTTCCTACTTGTGTCTTTTCCCCATTTTGTTTCTTTTAATATAGAAACGTGACTTGCTAAGGAAACATTAAAGCTACTAAGCTGAACTGAGTGTCTGTGTGCTGCAACCGACGGACATTCCCATAATAAGAACAGAGAATGAAGTCATGCTGGTGATTCTGGGATATACAAGAGGTACACTATTAGTCGGCGTCACCACTAGGTGATGAATTGATACATTACAAGGCAGATATGGTTAAGGCTTTTTGGGAACAAGTAACTAGATTATTATGACCCGGATAAAATGATGCACCTGAGTGTGACCAGAGGGTCTGGCCGGCTAACTACAGTCCGAGAAAAGGCAAGACGAACATATAACCAGACTACGACCGGTACCATTAGAAGATGAGGACAAGTGTTGTGGTGTAAATTCTTGACTCGACTCAGCTCGGCGTCTGTGGCTTAAATGTTGCGAAGGCGCTTCGTAATGACGGCGTCTGACTTTGACAGCAGACCGTCTTGCCTTGACCTCGGTTTCGACAGTAGTTTAGAGAAACTACAGTTCAGAGGCAATGGCAAACTGCTGAACGTAAACTTGCCTAGAAAAAGACCTTAACTGCTGGGGTTGGTTCTGCAACGTCCTGTAAAGGATACGCAACTAACTTAACACGTTTAGTATGCACGCGATCTATCACTGCAGTGCCGACCTTTGAAGCTCAAAGGATTGCAAGTGAGGAAATACCTCAGAGTAGCTGCAGACACGCAAAACCTCCTGTATATGCCTAGATTGAGCTGATGGTCACTGACTTCAAAGAGGAAAGTCTTATGTGGTGCAAGCTGAAGAAACAGTTTGACACGTGCAAATGGGAGAAGAGAGGAGTGAGTCAAAGTGCCCGAGCATCAGTCAGGCCAGAGCGGCGAGATAACAACAAGCTGCATGCAAATACTTATGTATTTAACTGTAAAACATATGTGCACGCAAAACTTAAGTTTTGGAACAAGACCAAAGCCCAAACGTGGACAAACAACCAGAACTTTCCAGTTTAGTTACAGCGGGTGAAAGTTAAAAAGAAGAAGAAGACACGTGTAGGTAAGTATCTGATCACACTGAGTTAAATAAAGAGATGACATTACAGAACTCTGGATATTCCTATAGTTTTCCACCCTCCCCCCCCCCCCCCCCAGAAATCAGAGTTACAGTTCCAACAGTACCTGTAGGAATCTGATTATATGTCTGTCTTGTCTTTCCTCTCTCTCCCTAGGGGGCTGCGTGGTCTCGAGGCATTGTATCCGCCTCTACTGCTGGAGTTTCCAGGTTCAATCCCCTGTAAGAGATGGGATTTTTTTTTACATCGACTTGGACTTCTAGTAATTCCAACTGGTCTCTGGGTAGTGAGTTGGACGCCCGTGTGCACTGCTTCGCGCGTAAAAAATCCCATGGCAGTTGGAAATCAAAAAGAGTAGCCTAACGGCGCTGCCCGGGCAAAATTTGGAGTTATAAATCTACCCATAGTATTTTACGAGCCTCACTGGTGTTACAGAGCCTGTGCACTGTGATAAGTCCTTTGGACTTGAGTTAAAAGAAGAACGAAGCGCTTATGGGTTACTGTGTGCCATGATGTTGATCCGTTGTTCAAACTTCAAAATTCCTCTCTCTCCCTACTGACAAAGTAGTAGTAGGCAACCAAATGTCACTGAAGACAATGGATTTGTGCAGCTAGGTTTAGGAAAAGCATCCGCCATGACTGTAACGTCCAATACACGATGACAGTCTCTGTCAGATAGTGCACAAAAACAGGTGATACTTTATCGTTCTGATATTGGTTCTCTCTCAGATATCTCTTCTCTACAGCTTGCAGTTTTGGCTGCTTTAATAACTGCGACCGTGCGTATTTCACTGTCTGCCTATATGTAAATAAATTAACTAGCAGTAAACGAAACTCTTATTGAGAAACATCAAGAACTAGAATAAGAAAACACTAGATATTATAACACTAAAATATTATACGCACACTAGGATTTGAACCTGCGGCCTTCAGTGGACTTAATATCCTTGCTTATACACAAGAAGTAACTAAACACAACACAACTACTAGAAAGCTCAGTGGCGGGAAAGAAGAAGATGTGTACAAATTCAACCAAATGTTTTAATCAGTCTTTATCTGAGGTTGAAACAGTAGACTAATCGTTTTCAGGAGTGAACCACGAGGTACACCAAGAGGAAAGTGGGGGGGGGGGGGGGTGGGGGGGGGGGGGGGGGTGGGGGATAATATATATTTAATCCATTCAATCAGGTTTCGCATCCACAATGAAGGGTGGTTGCAATGGACCTCTAACTCACACTGTTTATTTTATTAGTAGTAAATTTTCAGAGTTTGATATTTGTCAATTTCTTGATGTTGTCCCCACAACGACTAGTTTGAGAATGGAGGTGAAGGCAGTCTCTGCTGCCTGCCGCTGGCTTGAGAATCAGCTGTACACACATGCCGTGATTGTAACTGACTCACAGAGCATGTTGAGAAGGGTGAAAACTGGCATGCTTCGAGCAGAGTGGCAAGCATTACTTCAGAGGTCCCGGGTAGTTCCTTTGGATATTTTATATAGGTCATGCCGGTGTGTTGGGAAATGAGCCGACAGATGGACCAGCTGGCTCTGCACCACTTGGTGGTGAATTAATGTATGACTAGTTAGATATCGTGACGGCCCTTTGGGAGCGAGTGAACTGTGCTGAGGCGCAGATAGATCATTACGGTCTAAGGAGAATGGCGTTGTGAGGAGTTACCATGGGATCTGGCCGATGCTTGACACTCTGGGAAAGGATGAGCGGGATATACAATTCGACGCTCACTACTACCATCGGAAATGAAACTCTTCGCTTGCTGCTGAGGAAGGGGACTGAGCCCTTGTGGGATTGTTCCGAGTGCTGTGATATCGATTCTTAATTCAAAATTCAACATATTTTTTGCTGTTGTCCCGTCATTGTATTGTTGTCTGTCTGTTGCTGTGTTGACTCTTTCCCCTCCAGTACAGTTTTAAAAGAGTGTTATGCCTTTTAATATGGCTGAAACATTTCGATTGTCTCGTTTTTATGAATTGGAATTACTCAATTCTCATTATCAATCTTCTTAGAATCTCTGTATTTGATTGTTTTTGTTTCCACGACTACCACATGCATAAAATACAGATTTTACAGCCCCCCCCCCCCCTCCCCCAGTCTGCCTGTCAAACAGGACCACAAACACCTCAGCACATTCTGCAGACCTGCCCACTCTACCTCCAACTTCGAAAAGACACCTGGCCTCAAGAGCAAAGTATGCAGAGCAAGCTATGGGGAACCATACAGTTCATAGAGGCAACCCACCCGATGGTCTGATCTGAGCATATAAAACCAAACGCAAAGAAGAAGAAGAAGAAGCAGAAGAAGTTGGGATTATATTTGGGATATAAAGTGTTTAGTTATCAGAGTATATATTTGTTACTTTGGATTTATATATCGTGTAATTATTTATATTAATAAAATGTAATTTATATTGTTCCGCAATTTGCTTTGATTTGGGTTGTGATTGTGATAGATATTCTTCTTCTTCTTGTTCTTCTTCTCTTTCTTCTTCACATTGTACTTCATCGAAGTGTCAGGAGAAGATGTAGCATTCGTTGATGAGCTTTGTCGAGAGCACTATTAAGACTAATGTTCATTTCTGTAAGGCTGTTCTTAATGCTATCACTCCATGTTTTCCAAGGTCTTCAACTCGCCCTATACTCGTTGTAACGTTTTAGTGTGGCTCGATGTGGCACATAGTACCAGGGCATTCTTGTTAGGTGTCCAAACCACTTCATTTGTTGTTCTTTGATCACCTGTAAAACTGGCTTTATTACTAGCATTCGTCTGATTTCGTGATTTCGTATTCTGTCTTTCCATAAAACTCCTGCAGCTCTTTTAAGGCATTTCCTCTCTGTTGTCAGAAGTTTACGTTCATTGGAGGATGTAAGTGTCCACGTTTGGCATTGATAGCATAGTGTTGGCAAAAAAGTAGTTCTTATAAGATTTACTTTAGCACTACGGGGTATCTGTTTGTGTATCAACGGGGGAGATAGTTGCCCCATTTGTTGATTTACTTTAGCATATCTCGAGCTAATTTCTTTGTGCAGTTTTCTGTGAAAATTGCTTCCAAATACTTAAATTCCTCTGTTTGTCTTAAGTTGGAAATTGTACTATGAAAAATTAGACAATCTTACTAGCAATGTGTCACCATGGAGTCACCATCTGGAATGAGAAGGACAATCAGAGATATGAATAAAGGTGGGTAATATCTGTAGCAAATAACCCCAAGGGTTAGGAATATGAAGAAGATGAAGAAATTTACTACGGTTACCAAGATTTATAACAATTAATTCCATTCTTTCCTCCATCTTAAGGTAATAGGAGAGAATGTGAAGCATACAGAGGTACATAACTACTGAGTCACGTAGGAAAAATGTACGCCGAATTACTAGAGCAGAGAATTAGACCCATAGCTGAACAACAGCTGAGTGCATCACAATTCGGTTTCAGAAAAGGCTGAGGATGCAAGTGTGTGAGAAAGCTATTGGGTATAATACCAAACACAATATTGTGTTTAAAGATCAGGAAAAGGCTTTTGAAAGAGTGGAAAGAAGCAAACTGTGGTCTGTTCTTGAGAACTACGGGGTACAAGGACAGTTACTAGAGAACATCATAGCCATGCACCACACAAGCCAAAGTGCAGTAAAAACACAAGAAGGCATATCAGATATGTTCACGGTCAACACAGGTGTGAGACAGGGATGTGTGCTCTCCCCACTTTTTTTAAACATCTATATAGACAGAATATCTAAAGAAGCAAATTATGATACAGACAACATAGACCTTTATAATCACGAGGAAGTACACGCATCAGGAGAAGTAATCGATTCACCCACATTAAACAAACTACTATTTGCTGACGACCAGTGCTTGTTCTACCCTGAAGAAGATAGACTGCAAAACCACATTAATAGGTTAAACTCAGCATACAGTAAATACAACAGGAAGATTAATGTAAACAAAACCGAAACATTACAAGTTACTAGAACCCCTGCCCCACTACACATACAGCTGAATGGTTCTGCCCTGAATCAAGTTAGGGAGTTTAAATATCTAGGCCGTATGATCACATAAGATGGTAGAATTGACAGAGAAATAGAAACCAGATGTCAGAAAGCAAGTGCACTTATATACCAATTGTCACCATTATTAAGACATCCAAGCATAACTATGAGTGCAAAGAGACAGATTATTAATAGCATATTCATTCCAACATTAAGCTACCAGTGTCAGACATGGACACTATCTAAAACCCATATACGCAAAATCACCACCTGCGAGATGAGGGGCCTGAGAAAAGCAGCCAACCTAACCATACAAGATCAAGTGAATAATGATACTATCAGGCAAATTGTGGGAACGATACCTTGTACTAGATTCATCAAGAACAGCCGATCAAGTGGTTTGGCCATCTCGTTAGAATGCAGCAAGATCAAATACCATCACAAGCACTACATCTCAGAAGATCAGCTACAAGAGCAAGAGGACGGCCGCGGAAAATATGGATCGACAAAATTACAGACACTACGCCTTCACGGCATGACGATATCCAGTGGCAGCCAACGTGCACTGGATCGCAAATTATTCCTCCCCACGTCGCTTAACGGCAGAAGTGGTTTGTGATGATGATGATGATGAATTCCATTCTTGGTTATACACAAGGATGCGCACGAGAATGTAATGAAAACATTCTTAGCACCATCTAAGTCGGTGATGAACTAAGGAAGCAGCATTAAGCAGTTATAAGCATCCAAGAACACGTAGAATTCGAACTATGATATTGTACTGAAATTTCAGTTTCAGAATCCGGACTGTCAGGTTGGTTAGTTAGTTAGTTAGTTAGTTAGTTAGTTAGTTAGTTAGTTAGTTAGTTAGTTAGTTAGTTAGTTAGTTAGTTAGTTAGTTAGTTAGTTAGTTAGTTAGTTAGTTAGTTAGTTAGTTAGTTAGTTAGTTAGTTAGTTAGTTAGTTAGTTAGTTAGTTAGTTAGTTAGTTAGTTAGTTAGTTAGTTAGTTAGTTAGGTAATAATCGACAGATTATCATATGCTCAGGGCACATCAGACAAGTCTATAAGCGTTCGGATCCCATCTTCAGTATATGCCCCAACGTGTGACTACTGGTAAAACAGTTCTATATTGGTTTACTACTCAGAATAGTATCCTTCTTTGGCTACATGTATATAGTTCATGTATGGCGACACACCGTCATCTCCTGAATCATCTTCTCGTCCTGCCTCCTTGAGCGCATTGAAAATGTCGCGCCGGTCCATTGCTTTTCTTGTACCAACCGTGGCCCTGCCAACAAGCAAGAACGCTCGCTCATTCCATCTCAACACAGAGTGTCCTGGCACAAAACTGAAATTAATTCCCATTTGACGAGATTGCCTCCACGACTCCAACCATTTTCTCCAAATCCATCTTGTCCCTATCCTCTTAATCATGCTCATGGAATAACAAAGCACGCATGGGAAAATCGGTGTGTCTTCAGCCACATCATTGATCTTGTTACCGGTATCACCTCTATAGTCAGACTACTTGCAGTCGAAACAAAAACCCCGTCTGTGAGGTACACATATATAATGAAGTAAAACAGGTACATCAAAGTTTTTGCCTCAGTAATGCTTATTTCTTGTTTCCATGGAATGTTATGTTCGTCTGCTAACCGAGTTGCCTTGATTTCGACAACATATGAAAATCAAATCCTTTAAAGCAATAACAAACTATTATCTACCGAACGTACATTTGACCAATTCAATTGCACAATAGTCAATTAATGCTGGAACTATTGAAATTTGGTTCAGACAATTTGAAGGCCCCCCCCGCCCCCCCCCCGCCCTTTTTCAATGTTTACAGTATTCTTCCCCATGTTGTATAGACCCACTGCCTCCTCAACCAAGCATGTCGTAAGAACCGACCAATCTGGGGCTTCCTTTGAAATCGGAGTGCATTTGTGCATCTGCCTAAAAGGCATTGAACAAACAGTCTATACACAAATAAGCTAGATCTGTAAGAGGGATGCGTATGCAACACTCGGGACCTAGAACAAGACTAGAGTCCAGAAGTGGACGAACAGCCAAAACTTTCTGCCAGAGTTTTCAGCCAGAACTTTCTGCCAGAGCTTTCAGCCAGGGAACACGAAGAAGACGATAATTTTCAAGGGAACTGAGACATCCTTATAGCAGAAAGTTAGCAAAGGCACAAAATGTCCTTCCCTGCCCAACAACCTTGTTGAATGACTATTGCATGTTGAATTAGGAATAGACATCGCAGCACTTACGACATTCCGATGTGCCCTTTATCTTCATCATTAGCAGCAAGCACATAGTTCCAATTCCGATCTCATTCAGTTGAAGCACTTAGGGGTGGCTGCTGTATAAGAGGACTAAACACGGATGGGAAATGCCCAATGTGCAGAGATATCGATTGTGATTAGGTACCATAACAGATGATACATTGACTGGTCCTTTTAATGACCGACCCGTATCTTTGCAGCCAAAATCAGTGATCTGGATTGTAGGCCAGACAAACACATATGGGCAATTCCTGCAGGAGTGGAATTGTTAGCATAGATGACGGTCTAGGTTATGCAAGGAACAGTTCCTTGAACTGGGACTTCAGAATTGTACCATCTGAACGAGACTACGAAATCACCCCAGAAGAACTAGTGGTGCTAAGACATCACTGGAAATCGATAACGTCAGACATAACAATTCGAGTCTTCGCCTACAATCTGTTCGAAAAGTAAGACAAACTATTGCTACAAACATTTCAAGGTTTTCTGACTCTATTTTGTCTGTCGCAACCACTGACTTAAAAGGTCAGATATGTTGATTATACTTTTGGTCCTTATATTTGAACAGTGAGCCCCACTCTATTAGCAATGATCTCGAAAGGGGTGATACTCAGTCTTCCTCTTCTTTTTGTCCTTTTTTCTTGTTGTTGTTGTTGTTCTTTTTTTTAGTTGTTGTTTTTGTTGTTGTTGTTGTTGTTGTTGTTGTTGTTGTTGTTGTTGTTGTTGTTGTTCTTCTTCTTCTTCTTCTTCTTCTTCTTCTTCTTCTTCTTCTTCTTCTTCTTCTTCTTCTTCTTCTTCTTCTTCTTCTTCTTCTTCTTCTTCTTCTTCTTCTTCTTCTTCTTCTTCTTCTTTTTCTTCTTCTTCTTCTTCTTCTTCTTCTTCTTCTTCTTCTTCTTCTTCTTCTTCTTCTTCTTCTTCTTTTCTTCTTCTTCTTCTTCTTCTTCTTCTTCTTCTTTTCTTCTTCTTCTTCTTCTTCTTCTTCTTCTTCTTCTTCTTCTTCTTCTTCTTCTTCTTCTTCTTCTTCTTCTTTCTTCTTCTTCTTCTTCTTCTTCTTCTTCTTCTTCTTCTTCTTCTTCTTCTTCTTCTTCTTCTTCTTCTTCTTCTTCTTCTTCTTCTTCTTCTTCTTCTTCTTCTTCTTCTTCTTCTTCTTCTTCTTCTTCTTCTTCTTCTTCTTCTTCTTCTTCTTCTTCTTCTTCTTCTTCTTCTTCTTCTTCTTCTTCTTCTTCTTCTTCTTTTCTTCTTCTTCTTCTTCTTCTTCTTCTTCTTCTTCTTTTCTTCTTCTTCTTCTTCTTCTTCTTCTTCTTCTTCTTCTTCTTCTTCTTCTTCTTCTTCTTCTTCTTCTTCTTCTTCTTCTTCTTCTTCTTCTTCTTCTTCTTCTTCTTCTTCTTCTTCTTCTTCTTCTTCTTCTTCTTCTTCTTCTTCTTCTTCTTCTTCTTCTTCAGCATTCCCAGCCCTTGAGTTTCATTGCTGCAGATATAACCCGCCTCCATTCAGCTCTCTAGTTGGCCTTTCCTTTCAAATTGGTGACATTAAGTGTTTGCAGGTCTGTCTGGACATTATCTCTTCATCGTCTTTTTGATGGTTGGTATATCGTGTTTCATAAATATCTCTGAGAGTTGTGTAGTTCGTAATGGGAAAAACATGACACGTTGAAGCAACGTCACTGTAGAGGGACTTTTAGAAAACCATACATTTAATTCTAGAATCGAACGTGAATGATTACACTGTATTTGTCCCAGAATCTCAAACCTTTGCTGTCTGCAAAAAAACTTGACATCCAGTAAGAGTCCTATTTCCAGTAGAAAAAAAAAAACCCCCCCCCCCCCCCCCCCCCCCCCAAAAAAAAAAAAAAAAAAAATCTGCCATAAAAAACATGTACCTTGAGATCATCATCATCATCATCATCATCATTATCATTATCCTCCTCATTATCATCATCATAAACCACTTCTGCCGTTAAGTGGCATGGGGAGGAATAATTTGCGATCAAGTTCATGTTGGCTGCCACTGGCTATTTTCATTTCGTGAAGGCATAGAATGTCTTTAATGTTGTCGATCCATTTTTCTTGTAGCTGATCTTCTGAGATGTAGCGCTTATGATGGTATTTGATCTTGCTGCATTCTAACGAGATGGCAAAACCACTTGATCTGCTGTTTCTTGATGAATCTCGTTCAAGGTGTCTTCATACAATTTGCCTGATAGTTTTATTATTCAATCAATCTCGGATGGTTGTTTATTGAGATACTCTACGTTTATGAAGTAGTCTGCTGTCGAATGGGTTTATTTATTTATTGTTGAAATATTTGATTACAGAATGACAATACGACTTCTTGCTACATTGTAATTAGGAGATACAGTACCGCCTGTTTTAGGCAATCTTGAATATGGCCACTTTCCATTGTGAAGAACAACTTGTTTATCCCCGACAATTTACCTTGCTCGAAATCTTATCCAAAAAAGAGGAATTTCTGAAAAGAAGAACCATTTCTTTGGTCCCGTTGAATTCGACTAGACAAGTGAAGCATTGGTAATACACTGGCTAGGCGAATGCTTGCTTGGCCGAAAGTATTGGGTTTGAATCAGCATCATGAAGGATGTATCAGTGTGCTAAACCTCGACGGAGTACCTTCCGGTTTTACGTTAAGGTTTTACCTAATATCCAAGTCTAGATTTCCTGATGTTTCACTAAAGTGAATTCAGCTGCCTAAGTTCTCCTAGCGCTTACTATTACTTCTGTTTGTGTATAACTTGTGTCGTACCAGGTATTTCGTTTTTAACCGATTGCGTATATGGTAAAACAGCATTCCTATCCTCAACTTTTGTTACATTATTTCATCACATACAATGAGGGTTAAGAATCGTGCTTTCTCATGTGAAAGTGACAATTTACCTTTCATCCCGTTTGGAAACAAGCGATTTTCACATACATCGGACGAACTGCTTTGGTCTCATAGAAGCGTTATAGCCACATATTCGTCTATCACTGGAAAGTCTTGGGTTCAAATACGCATGGGCACGGATTATCAAAATGGTCTTGGCTCTCACGTCGACCCAGCCTAAAATGGGTTCAAGATTTGGTAAAGTTAGTTGAGTATCCTTTACAAGACGCTATAGAAACAGCCCAAGCTTTTTTTTTTTTTTTTTTTTTTCTGTTGTGGTATTTCTAGACAAATTTACGTTCAAAATTTTGCCATTTGTACTAAACGGTCTGCTCTTGATACCACTGTCGAAACAAACATAAAACTAAAAATCGTCTCCAGCTGGGATCCAACCCAGCACCCGAGCATTTCGAAGCGCATTCGCAACGCCTAAGCCACAGACGCCGAAATCACCACATGTACATGGAAGTAAAGGTGGCAGGAGTGATGTTTACCACATAAACCAGTCAAGTATAAGTCAATAAAAATATAGGTTTAGCACCAAACAGCTGCAGTGCATCGATGACATAAACAGGTTCTTTACTTTTGCTTTGGTTCCCGCTTTTATACTTCACCCCGTGTCGGAAGTGTTTAAATGTTTCTCAACTTGGGCGTCTAAACAAAAAGGGCTGCATAAAAAAAAATGACACGAGTTGAGTCAAGAATTGACATCACAGCACTCGGGGAATTCCTATGCGTGCTCTGTCCTCACCTTCAGCAACCAGCACAGAGTTCCAAAACTAATGGTACCGGTCACAACCTGGTTATTTGTGTATGCCTTGACTTTCCTCTGGTGTAGTGAGCCGGCCAGACAGTCTGGTTACACCCAGGTGGCTCATTCTCTCCGGACCATAATAATCTTGTTTCTCTACTGATAAAAATGACTCGATAAGCACGTAAACTGGCAACTACAGAAAATTTTCAGGGGAAAAAATCAGTGTTTCGAAACAATTGATCTAATGATTGCATAAAAGGTTAATCCCGTTTTTCTTCATTACTTCGCCAGCAAACCAATCATTTATTGACTACTGTGGGTTTTCCCAAGGACAGTATTTTTCAGTAATGCACCCATACCTCCTGAACGGTACGTCGCTCATACCATTGTCAAAACCAACGTAAAGTGGTCTGGCACCAAATCAATGGCAAATGACTTCGAAGCCGGAAGATAAACACAACATATAATATAACCCTCGACCAATTAGGGTCGTGGTGGTGTATTAGTGGAAGCACCAGCATGTAACCCCCCCCCCCCTTTTTTTTTCCACCTTTCTCTGTCCTCTGCTTGATGGATAAGTCTAGTGTAACTTAGTCGTGTCCATTTCTTTGTGTTGCTATTCGTCTTTACCCTCCTCTTCTTCGACTACCCCCCAGTGTTTCTTGAAGTACAGTCCCATGTGCCCGAACTAAGCATATATATATATAAAATATATATATATATATATATATATATATATATATATATATATATATATATATATATATTAATATATATCATCAGGTGCTTTGCCGACTGGCGTGGGCGTGCCTCTCCATAATCAGCATGTATCAGGTCGTGTGCCGACACACCTCCATGCCATGCAACAAGACTATCAAGAATCTTCTCTCGTTGTCTCCCTCTATTCCTCCTTCCACAGATCTTCCCAGTGGTCACATGTTCTATTTTCCCTCTTCTCATAACATGGCCGAAAAATGATGACTGTCTCCTTCTGATGTCCGTGATAAGTTGTCTTCGGGCTCCCGCCTCTTTCAAAACTTCTTGGTTGCTCTTTTTGGCTGTACAAGGTATTCTAAGCATTCTTCTGTAAAACCATATCTCTGAGGCCTCAAGAAATTGTTTGGCCTGCCTACCGATTGTCCAGGATTTACAGCCATATGTTAAAACTGGATGTATATAGCAGGCAAGAATTCATTTTCTAACTCGCATATATATATATATATATATATATATATATATATATATATATATATATATATATATATATATATATATATATATATATATATAGCGTTATATATCGCGTTTACAGACATCAAGTGAACAAGAAATGCTGAGAGAAATAAAATAAAATTATAATAACAAAACTAAATCAGTGCCTTTCAGTTTTCAATAACCTGTTTGAGAAATCGCTGGTTGAAACAATCTCACCGTTCCACAGGCTATTCGTATTCTTTCAAGACACAAGTAAACTGCTCTACGTTCCTGAGACGGGAGACTGCATCTCTTCCCAACAATGGAAAGAGCACCCGTCCTTTGCGCTACATGTTCGAGATGTTGTTAACGCACTAGGGACTGTCATACAACTGATCGATCAGCCAGACTACCTGAAAGTCTATCTGACGGGCCTAGAGGAATTCCATCGCAGTCTCCGTGGAATGAAGAAGTGTTATATTGAAGTGAGTAAACTAAAGGATTCGTGCGCACTGACCATGTAGTTCTTATTCATCTTATTGTCCACTGGCTGTAAACTTTCCAGAAAGTTTCTAGTTGTTTGTCCATTTCTGGACTTGTACCAGAACCTGAAGCTCGTCTGCACATCCCTTTTACAGATAAGGCATATCAGTATGCAGGCTGTTGGTTCCACGCCTTTCAGACATAAGTACTCCGACTTTGAAGAAAAAAAACCTAATTTTACTACATGCTTGTTAGCAGGCAGTGGGTCTATTATTTCCCCCCCCCCCCCACCCCAATCCCTCAACGGGACACTGGAATAACACCTGGGGAACCTACGATTTTCTCTTCAACACTTCTAAAAGCTAATACTTCGGAGCTGTTTGGTCAATGTCACGCCTATTACTTTACAGAAATATTTCTGGTACGCACTTCAAGCTGGGTCTACCTGCGGGTGAATATTAATTTAGTTAATCCACCCCGATCAGAATTCGAACTATGATGAAAAATATATAAAACAGACTCATAGGATATGTTTAGCCTGTTAATTGATTTTGGTTTGGCTGCACTTGCAAACTGAACCTGGCAGTTTAGAGATCAGATCTCACGGAGGTTCGTATAAGAATAAACTCACAGGGAGCTAGTACTGCAGGGATCTACCAGTCTTCAGTAGAAATTATCCTCGTCGACACGCGTTTCGGCCCACGATTCCTAGACGCATTCGGAGGTGGGCCCACCTGAGTTCATGAAGCTCAGGGCTGGTTCCCTGCTGCACGGAATTACCGGATGATGTTATACTTTCGGCCAGAGACAAGACGACTTGGTGGTTTCGAAGGAGGTACTGTCAGATAAGAAGCCGCTGCGGCAGCGTAATTAAAACAGTCCGCATGCCTGGACGACCGAGCGACAAGCTTATTTTGGTTTACCGGACACATGTTGGACTTTTATTAGCAGTTGGCAGAGGGACACTGGCAGACAATTCGTACACGATGGACTTTCAAAGGGATGAGAAACTCCTTTCCGCTAGACACCAGGACCAGCTCACCGAGGCCCGTCCCCTACGTTGTTGCGCTGCGTCCAAAGCCAGCTAGAGGCCCTTTATGCCGCCTCTCCCAGTTTTTTGAGTGTTCGTTTCCGTTCATTACCGCGCAATCCTAGTTCTTTCACCACAATGTAGAGCGAAGTGGAAACGAGGCCTCTCGCTCCCACTTCGACGGCAAAAACCCGTACTGTGTAAGCCTCGTTTCTCCTCAAACCGGCTGCTAAATCACTGTATTTCTCGAGCTTATACAAATGATTCTCCTCCATATGCGACTCAAACGGGAGCGTCAACTCAATCAGGATGAGTTGCCGTTTTTGCGCAGAATGGAGAACGATGTCCGGTCGCAGGCCGGTTTTACGGATCAACTCGGGATACCGTTCATGGCCTGGCAGATCAACCGCCAGTAACCAGTCCCTCGCAGAGTCTAGCACAGATGGAGCGAATGCGTTTTTGTTGACCTTACCAATTGGAACCTGCCCAGCCTTGAGGAAACGAATGGGGGCGATACTAGAACTGGCTCTGGCATTAGCCCTCATCCTAGCCTGGTCGACAACGGCTGCTAACTCCTTTAGCACCTTGTTGTCGCGCCAGGTATATCGGCCTTGACCTAGACCTTTCCTGCACGCGGACAGGACGTGCTCAAGAGTTTGCTTCGATTTGCACAACGGGCAAGTCGGATCGTTGGTCGCAGACCATTTAACCATATTAACACCGGACGGTAATACATCGTACGCCGAACGAACGATAAAGCTCAGTCGCAGCGGGGTCATCCGCCAGATCTCACCCCATGTGAGTACTCTTGGCAATGCGCTCTCCAGGCTGACCCAATGGCCCTGCTGCGACTGCTGGGCTGCTTTCTGAACCCGAACCTCGTTTTCGTTGTCCCTCACCGTTTGTATTACCATGTCTCGGCGCTCTTTGGCTGAGGCCTTTGACCACCAGTTGACTTTCCCGTGCCCTAGGCCTCGACGGTCGGTTTGTGTGTAACCCATTATCTCCTTCAATTTTATTGCGTTCTGAGCAGATTCTATCGCATCGAGGACTCTCCATTTGGTACCAGTCTTTAGAGCAGGCTGGACAGCGGTGGACATTTGGGTCTGAAGACTCGCGCAGAAGCATGGCGAGTCTTACCTCGCCGACTTTAAACTCTTCGGTTATCGACTTGAACGGAAGTACCAGCTTAGCCTGTTTACAATACAGAGCCACGTCGGTCAGACAAGGCGGTGCTCCAATCCACTTTCTTAAGGCTGTGTTGATTTTTTTCTCCATGGCTTCAACTGCAGTCATCGTCACCTCGTAGACTAACAGTGGCCATAGGAGCTTCGGAATCAACATGAATTGGAGACACCATACCTTGAATTTTCCGATCAGCATGCATCGCTCGATCGCGAGCAGGCCTGTAGCCAGTGACTCATGTATTCGCCGGACCTCCGCTCTGTCAGATAGCTTCGAGTCGTAAACGCGACCGAGACTCTTCACCGGTTCCTCCAGAACCGTAGGGATCTTGTTCCTTGCCACCGTAAAACTGGTCGCCGACACTTTGCCCTTATGGATTGACAGACTCCTCGATTTCTGCGGTTTGAACTGCATACCGCTCCATTGGACCACCACGTCCAATCTTTTCAGGATCGTGCGGGCAGACTCCTCGCTGCCCGTTATTATAGTCGTGTCATCCATACATGCGCGTAGTGGCGGCAACCAGTGATCCCCTATTTGAAGGCCCTGTCCGTAGTCGGCCGCCCCGTCTAACATGATCTGCATTGCCATGACAAACAGTATAGGTGAGATCGTACAGCCCATAGCTATCCCAATCTGCAACTCAGTCCACCTCGTGGTAAACGTCGAGGTAGAGAAGCGCAAAGCGAACTTGGAGAAATATTGCTCGATCATTTGACTGATCTGTGTCGGTACGTGAAACATGCGAAGGGCTCGCCACAGTAGCCTATGGGGGACTGCCCCGTAGGCGTTGGCTAAGTCCAACCATTTTACGTGCAATTGTGTTCTCTCATGCTTGGCTCTCTGGATAGCCTCCCAGATCATGGTCGCGTGTTCAAGGCACCCAGGAACGCCTGGGATACCACCCTTCTGAACACTCGTATCTATGTACTTGTTAGTCATCAGATACTGTGTGAGCCGGCGAGCCATGACTGAGAAGAATATCTTACCTTCGACATTCAACAGCGAGATGGGCCTGAATTGGGAAAGACTCTTCGAGTCCTGCTCTTTGGGAATGTAGACTCCATTTGCCTTTGACCACTCTGGACATATGTGATTGCGGATCCACGCTTGTCTCAACAAGACGTGAAGCATTTTTAGGATTTTCGGGCAACGCTTGTAAAGAACGTACTGGACACCGTTCGGACCTGGGGCAGACTTGCCGCTGGCCTTTTTCACAACGTCCTCAACCTCAGACCAAAGGGGAGGTACCATTTTAAATGGTTCCTTCGGCACCGAAGGCTGTTTAAGACCGCTAAGGATCTCTGGATTGTCATCGAGAAGCTCTCTCCTCTTTTTGTCAGAGTACATCTTGCGTAGATGTAGCTCTAGTTCTTCCTGACTGACAACCAGAGTCCCAGACTTCGGTTGCTCGAATAGACCTCGGGCAAATTGATACGGGTCCCTGAAGAATTTCTCTCGCTCCCTTTTGGTTCTCCGTCTGTTGTTACAGAAACGCTCGGCGCGACAGAGGGCACTGTGTTTGTTCTTTAAATGCACCCACACTTCATACAGCCCCTCCCGTTCGCTGCCTGTAGCGGCTTTGAACCGTTTTCTGAGGGCATTCTTGTCTGCCCGACACTTCAGAATGTCCCTCTGCCTCCTGCTAGTATTCTGCTTGGCACCCGGCTGTGCCTTTACTACTGTCCCGAACTCGCGGGAGCAGTGTTCATATATTACATCACCAAATTTAGTAAGCTTGTCGCCTAGCGGCTTCTTGTTTAGAGTTTGTTTAAGTATCTCACATAATGTAACCTCCAACTTACACCACACCATCTTCTCGCTCGCAGGTGGAAACCTGATTCTGGAACGCACTTCATCAGAAATCATCAAATGTGCTCCTCCGCAGTCGACGTCATGGGCCTCTCAGGGCGAGTGGGGTTCACCCTGCCCGGCGTACCCTGACGACTCAGAAACTACCACAGGAGTGGTAGTTTTGCGACGGCGTTTACTGCGTGGAGCACCCTCGCATTTCATTCTTCCGGCATGCGTTCTCAGACAATGCAACCCCGTGAAGCTTTTTCCACATGTACAGAGCCAGCCCGGACGTTGGGCGAGTATCTCAGTCCGGGGGCTAGCAAGGTCGTCACCGAGGGTATCAATCAGATTGGGCCCTTCATTCTCCCCCCCTTTCGGAGGGCCCTGGGGGCATATTTCATTGTGGTCGTACGAAATCGGAGGTATTATACTGTGTTAGGGGTGATCAACCCGGTCCACAGTCGACATCTGTCTCCAGAAAAGGTTATAGAAAGGTTATAAAGGTTATAGAAGGCCCGGTGTAGCAGCAAAGCGCTCTTTGTGCCCTTAGCTCTTTTGTCTGATCAGTCGTCCTAATGACTTCTGGTCCTCCTATCGTTGCGGAACTTTACAGGTTTCTCAACGCAACGTAGGTAGGTCGGAGTGAGTGGTGAGACAGATGAACTGGTTCACTGGTTTCATGCCGTCGGTACGTTAGGTAGATTGTGTTAGATCTAGATTTGCATGTGTATCATGGCTCGGAGAATTGTGATTGTAGGTCGCTTTGAAGAGAAAACAAACTCTCATCTTTGTTAGCTAGAATGATTAGTACATGGTCTGTTCGAACACAGTGTTGATTGTCATTATATTGTTATCTGCAAAGCACACTAGATTTTGTGTTCAGGAAAATAAACAGATGTTGAATGTGATGATTGTATTCTATTTGTTTAATTCAGAATAGGACTTGTAGTTCGTGCACATGGTCTGACTAGGTGCTGCCTATGCAGTTTATGTTGTAGTTATTTTAAAAAAATAATTCACTATTCACATATTCATTGCCTGATTCAAGAAAATATGTCATGGCTCCTGCACCAGAAAAAATCTTGACTTTTCTGTACTTTTCCTGTTTTTGAAATTCAGCATGGAAATACTTATTGTCCTAACCACATTTATTTTCGTCTCCCTTCTCGTTGTCACCATTTCGCTCTTGCCTCTAGCCCATAAATACATTTAAATATGGATGTGTTTTTAGCGCCGTCTATGGCTCTGATTTTGCAGTTGTATTACACAAAGACAAGCATGGGGAAAAAAAGATCTATACACAGAACAACCCAAAGACGAAAAAGTAAAATTCTATCTATACGCAATTGGCGCATAGGACGTATGTAGCTAAACTAATATTTATATAGACCGAAGGATGATGTGTTTAACATCACACTGACAGCTTTTACTTCCCAAGATTTTACTTGGTACCACATTCAAGACCACGATCGAACAGTGCGGAGGCATAGATAGATCATTACAGACTGGGGAGAATGGCGCTGGGAGGAGTTACAAAGGGATCTGGCCCACGCTCAACACTCAAGGAAAAGGCGAGACTAGTACAATCGGACAGTTACTGGTGCCATCGGAATTCGAACTCTTTGCTTGCTATTGAAGATGGGGTCTGAGCGCTTATGGGGTTGTCTGAGGGCTGTGATGTCAATTCAACATTATGACTCGGTCACGACGGATCTAGGGTCATGCTTGAAAAAGTCCGTCACCACGCCGATTTTGACCCACAACCTTCGGATCCGTAGGCAAGCGTCTAACCGCTACACTACCGTAGCTCTAAAAGAAGGAGAGGGCCAATAAGAACAAGACAAACATTGCTGGAAAATAAGTTTAAGTAAATTTAGTCTAATAGCTGGTGAAACTGCATAAGAAATCGATCTGTATGAGTGTGCAAATAATAGGGCAATTATGTTACTATCAGTTACTTGCAAAATATTTTGTTGTATTGGGGGGGGGGGGGGGTGTTAACTGAAAGATGGTGCTGTTAAACAATTAAAAAAAAGCATTTTAATTGGCGCTTTTTTTCTTCTTCTTTCGTTCGCTTGAAATAGATTATCTATATCTGCTATATTGTCACTAGTATGAATAACTTTATGCTTTCTCTCTTTCTGGCCACTTTGATCATAATCTTTTGATACTGTTGTAGAGTTTTCCACCATGTTTTTTCTTTACTTCAGGCTGTACTTCCCTCTCTTTTTTTTAAAAACTTTCATTCCTGCCGTGTATGACCAAAAGGTTAGTTGCGTATCCTTTACAGGACGTTGCAGAACCAACCTCAACAGCCCCTGGCTGTTGTGTGTTTCTCTAGGCAAATTTACGTCTAGTAGTTTGCCATTGCCTGCTGGACGGTCGGCCCCCTGATACCACTGTCGAAACCAAAGCAAGGCGAATGGCCCGCAGCTGGGATCGAACCTGGCAACCCGGAAGCGTTCGCATCGACTTAGCCACAGAGCCGACGCCGTGTATGACACATCACCATAAAGCATTCTTTCCAAGAATTATGAGTTAAGGAACTTGATAATAGACATTATCTTTTCTTTGACATGCCATCTATTGCAGGATTTTATCCGGATTATTGATGATTCACTGGCCGGACACTTCACGACGCAGTATTCAGGAGAAATGAAGCGGTCTTTCAGAAAAGTGCTAATTATGTTGTACTTTAAACTAACCTGGAAACTACTAGTATAAAATTGTCGTTCAGTCACCTAAATGGAATCTTTAGACGCAGCTGACCATTCCTCTCTTTAAGATGCAACGATGTCTTGCTGTCTTGGCAACAAATACACCTTTTTTCTCTCCCGTTCACTTGGAATCAGCGTTCTTATCTTCTTCCTTCTAGCCAGTGTCTTTATGGCAGTGACATTCATGTCTGTCCACCGCTTTCTATCTCGTATACAGTCATTCAGTTTAAATACGTATGTTCTTTCATACCATGGTGATGAACTTCACCTTTTTCCTTTTCATCACTCCTACGCCTATCACTCCTATTTACCTTGTCGTCATAATTCTTCTTAAAAACCAGATCTCAGCATCTCTACACAATGTCCTTATCCGCACAGGAATGTTGATTACACCTGGCTGGTGTCACGGTTACACTTTCCCTAATTATAACATTTTTGCAGGTTGAACTGGGTATCTGGGATCTAGTTTGTTGGCTTGTCGTCCAGACTGAGATTTTTAAATGGAAAACCTTCTGTAGCCCGGAGGTGGCAAACTGATCGATCAGTCTCAACATAATGTCTTCTTCTTCATCTTTCGTTCGCTTGAAATAAGTTGTCTATATCAGCAATTTTGTCTCTTGTATAAATTTCACTGTTGTTGTTAATTCATTCAGTGGTCCATAGAGTTTACGTTCCACTGTTGTTCTTTCTGGCCAAAAGGTTTGCCTTAATGTGTCAAATTCGGCGCAGTCCTGTGGCAGCTTTCCACAGGTGCACATGGCTGATACGCTTATCTTGAATTTTGTGTACATGTGGTTACGTAATCGGTTGTGCCCTGTTCTGAGGCAGAGGGTAATGACTTGTTCTGATCTCTCCATAATAAAATAATCGTCTTGTGCTGGGGCTGGTGGTTTCCTGATTGATTTAATGATTCTTTTTCTTTTGGTGGTATGTAACTGGTACATCCGGCTGCACTTTTGTCGCACCTTCTCCTGCCAGTTGATCAGCTTATAGGCTGCCTGGTTGACTGGTCATGATTCACTTCTGTACACAGGGTCTGGTTGTTTACAGTTCTCCAAAACTATCTTTTGCCTCGCCCAGCCCCGCCCCCTATTTCGCACCCCTCCCCCTCCCTCCACCCCAGACGATACAAATAGATTGCACTGATGATTCTTTATATCAGAAAATGATGCCACTGTTGAGCTATTTTACATTTAACTGTTTTAAACACATTTTTCCTGTTAGCAGTTTACCTAAGTGCTTAAATTAAGCCAACTACAGTGAGAACAAGTGTGGTGTAGTAAGATATCATAGACAATACGTCTGTTTGTTTCTTGTGGCTTAAACAATACTGCAGACCGGTTGCCCTGTTCTATGTTCCTGCGCCAGGGGAAATCACACAAAATGTTCTTCGCAGAGACAGCACGCCGACAAACCGTAAAACATCTACTTGCAGCGGAGATGTGGTTGTTTATAAAGGTGCACAGAATATCACGAAATGACAGACACAAATTGTGTTTAAGACAGATGCAAACAGTAAACTTATTAAAGACATTCGACACAGACAGTTGAAATTTGTTGACCTAAACTGAGAAAGAATTCCGCTGAGAACTTAATAACGACTGACAAGATGGATGGAATATGTGCAAGCGAAGGACTGAGAGATAAATACCGGGGTGAATTGATCACTTTATTGGTATGAAACAAGATCAATGACATTTATAACATTGTACATGATGATGATGGTGATGAAATACTAAAATGTATCAATTAGCTAAATGTATCTAGTCGCTTTTTTTCCTCCTTTATTGTTGTTGATGTTATTCTAAAATCAATTATTGTTTTTTTTTTCTGCATAAAATAACCTTGCAATTGCTACCGGTCTCGTTACAGTTTGAGGTCTATGGTTGTTCAAGCCGACCACAGATTGAATCTTTCACTCTTTTCTAGTTGCACTTCGTACGCTGTTAATCTATAGACTGGGGCAGGCGGCAAAATCGCTGGTCGCGAGCCACATGCCGCTCTTTAGTGACCTGAGATCGGCTCGGACACAAATCGGTCGCCTCAAAAGTCACTGGTCACAATTAGGTTTTAGACTCCGAAAAACGTGGTTCTTGACGGGTTCTTGAAAAGAAACTTGGCTCTAAAAATTAACGAATTTGTCCTGCTGCTGATTTTTGGCTCTTTTGACTAAAGAGTTTGCCGACCACTGGACTGGGGCATCCAACTGCATGCACGCACTGGTAAAGAGCACTCAGCACTAGTAAAGAGCTCTCAGCACTGGTAAAGAGCTCTCAGCACTGGTAAAGAGCTCTCAGCACTGGTAAAGAGTTCTCAGCACTGGTAAAGAGCTCTCAGCACTGGTAAAGAGCTCTCAACACTGATGAAGAGCTCTCAGCACTGGTAAAGAGCTCTCAGCACTGGTAAAGAGCACTCAGCACTGGTAAAGAGCTCTCAGCACTGGTAAAGAGCACTCAGCACTGGTAAAGAGCTCTCAGCACTGGTAAAGAGCTCTCAGCCCTGTTAATTTCATCGATCTTCGAAATACCTCAGCTTGCAAACGGAGTCCAAAAGCGAATTCATTACTTTCAGAACGCGAGGCAAATGATTTAATAATCTCCACACAACGTGGAAATCAATAGTCAATTGTTAGGATCTTCCAGGAATGTACATAAGATTTTAACTATTAGTGGTAGTGGGAAAACTTTGCACATTGCGAGACTGCTCTTGAATCAGACAGATTTAAACCTCGACCCTTTAATTTATCTGCCGGAAAAGGCAGCAAAGAAGTAAATGTGGCAACACTAAAACTTTTTTTTAAAAGAATTAACTCATCGATACGTGTAAATGTAGTAAAAAATGTACATGAAAATTGTTACCTCGCTGTAATCGTTTATTTCGTTTCCATAAAAAGCATATTTGTTACTTTGTTCGTTAATAAAGAAAGACCCTGGTCAGTATTATCGTTACCTGTTTTTCTGTGTCTTACCTTTCTGTGTTTTCATAGATGCTTTTTCTGTACATTGTTTGATTCCTTGTACTTTGAATGTTTGGTTTTCTCCTGAGATTTCCGAAAGGTAATTAATCAGTTATGGTTAGAGTTTTGAATTGATTGAATATCGTTTTATTTTTATTATTTTATATATTTAGATTTTGCAGTTTGGTTGTCATCCTTTAACGAAGTGTAGTTGTACAAAAAAAGTTTGCTTTAATTTTTCTTTGTTTACTATCAATTATATGTCAAATTACGAAGTTAAAACAATGGTTTCCATTTGGTAGTTGGAATAATTCAAGCAAACAATTAGATGTACAATTTATTATGTGGCATATTTCGCTGTACATTGCCAGGTGTTTGCTAAAAAATTAGGCCAATTTACTTAAACTAGAATCATTTAATTAATCCGCACGATAAGTATGAAATTTTTTTAGGAAAAAAGAAAGACATTTATCCGATTAAAATTACCGCTGGGAAACTTAATGGAAACAATGATCTAGGTGGGTTATTTCAGTTTCAAGAACTATACATTTGTGACAGATTAGAAGTACATTCACAGTCGGTTGCTGCTTGTTGCTACAATTAGTGGGTTTGCTACTACACACAATTTGTAGTCATTGTTTTGATATTGTGTAAAACGAAACAAGCTCAAAACGCTAATGTATACATTTAATAAAATGTTATTCCGCCATGTTGGTTCCAGGGTTCCATTGTAAGGACAACAAGAATAGACCCACTTACTGCCAATCCAGAAAAGCATGTCGTAAGATTCGACTAATTGGGACCTTCCTTTGAAGTTGGATTGCATCCGAGCGGCAAGGAACCAAGAACTGCACACAAGTTAGCCAGTAAAACGAATGTAAACGGGAAACTCAGGCCCTGGCACAAAGCCTAGGTCCAAAAGGACGAACAGCCAGGCCTTTCCGCCTAAGCTTACAGCCATTGAACAAAGAAGAAGAAAAAGAAGATAAAAATCCTTTTAAAAAAATAATTTTAATTAATACGTCGTAACAGCCAACGTAGTTAATTCATTTATAAACAATAGACATTTTTCTTGGTGCACTTTGGCCGAAAAGGTCAATAAAACAGGGTCGGCACTGACTTTGCGAAAGTGCTCCTCTATCACCTGTACAGAGTTCTATCTCGGACAAGCGCCCATGTGTACAAGTCAAACACCATATTGCTGCAACTGTGAAACGTAATGCACCATGCATCAATTTGGTAATTTATTCATGAACTAGGGGATGGCTACTGACATTAGGCTTAACTATTTTAAAATTTACAATTAAAAAGAAGGAAGAAGAAGAAGAAGAAGAAGAAGGAGAGGGAGAGAGAGAGAGAGAGAGAGAGAGAGAGAGAGAGAGAGAGAGAGAGAGAGATAGAGAGAGAGAGAGAGAGAGAGAGAGAGAGAGAGAGAGAGAGAGAGAGAGAGAGAGAGAGAGAAAGAAAGCTCCTTAAATTGGATGCCATTATTAAAATCTAATGAAAATAGGCGGTGATGCAGTTCTGCAATGCCTTTGCACGAGCTGCCACTGTTCACAGGTAACCACTATATTATTTACAGTTGTCTATGAAATCACATTGCCCCTGCTGTACCCCCCCCCCCCCACACCCCCACACCCCTCAATGTCTGTGTTTTACTTGCGAGTGCATAAACAATAGAGGCTTTATAGCACTTCCGTACTCCTGTTCTCATTGACATTTTATTGGTCGATGCAGTTTGCATCATGTTAAAGGCAACCGTTTTCATAGCGGCTCTTGTTTTGTTCTCATCAGTCTTCTCTCTACTTCACTTTTTGCTCGCCCTATACAGGAAGATAAGGTGTTTTGGCTCTAGCACTTCTGGCAGCCTCCACTTCTGAAGAAAATTGTGCAGCTAGGCGTGACCACGGGATCTGAAGGGCGAGACGGACATACAGTCAGACGAGGAAATGGAGAGAGACGACAGCATAGAAATCGAAGAGCCGTCTGTGTGTATGGATGCCACATGGGGGCGGGTTGGGGATGGTTGAGGTTTTTTCTGTCTAAAAGATATTTCGAAGCTCTGACTTTTGTTTCGGGAGTCCGTAGACCCTCAGTTGGGAACCACTGTCAATAGCGGGAGCATTGCACAGAATGGAGCCGCCGTAGTCAAATGGCTAGACGCTCACCTGCGGATCGGAAGGTCGTGGGTTCGGTTCCTGACGGGGGCCGAACTTTTGCTTTTTTTTAAAGACCTTGTCTCTCAGGTAGACCCAGCCTGTAGTGGATACTAGATACAGTCCTAGGAAGTAAAGGCGGCCGGTGTGATGCTGACCACATCACCAACCAAATCCCGTTTGGTCTATCAAATAAAGGTCTAGCCATATTTACCCAATAAACCTGAAAGGCGTGGAAAAGGGCCCTTTAATTCTACTTTTTTATTGCATAGGATAGAATACGATGGAGGCATCGACGGCGAGTCCTCTGTGACTTATAAACGGCATCAAGCAGTAATGACAAATTATTGTCTCATTCTCTTCTTTTGTCCTACTCATTATGTAGTAAAGCGTTACATAGATACGAGTTATTTGTAGCTTCCTGTCTTTTGCTAGCTGCGTAGCTGGTTTTAATGTTATACTGCGTTTCTGACACGTATTTTTTAACTACCTCCACTCATCTCTTTCTTGGTCGGCCTCTTGACTTGTAGCCTACTGTTCTTATGTAGTAGTAATTTAAACAAGATCCTGTTCAACCCATCCCGGTTATAATTGGGATTTACAGAGTATGTCTTCTATTTTCTGTTCTCACGTAGTAGACTCCTACTGCTAAGTGATTTTCTTCAATTGCATGTAGGACGTTGAATTAAGAATCGACATCACGACAACAACGTCTAGTTTGAGAATGGAAGTGGAGGCAGTCTCTGCGGCCCTCCGCTGGCTTGAGAATCAGCTGTACACACATGCCGTGATTGTAACTGACTCACAGAACATGTTGAGAAAGGTGAAAACGGGCATACTTCGAGCTGAGTAGCAAGCATCACTTCAGAAGTCCCAGGTGGTGTGATGTTGATTCTTAATTCAACATTCGACATTTGACATCATACCACTCAGGATATTCCCATAAGCGCTCCGTCCATATCTTCAGCAGCAAACGCAGAGCACCAGTAACTGTCTCATTGTATATCCGTCTCGCCTTTATTTTGAGTGCTGATCGACTGTTACATCCCCTGGTCACTTCTTGCAGCACCATTCTAATCAGACTGTGCTGAATTATTTATGCCTTCACATTGTTCCATTCTGGAGATGACCAAACCATTTCATTCTTTGATATTCTATTAAATTATTAAATAGTATTGTGCCATGCTTTGGTCTTAGTTATTCGTTGATGACTCTGTCTCCAATGTATAAATAAGAATTAATTATGGAATTTACCAAAATAGCTCTTTTGCACATCGGGAGCGCACGAAACAGTAATTCCATTCAAAAACGCACTGGACTATATCTTGCACAATCGAGCTGGACACAGCCACCGAGATAATATCAATAATATGTTTTTAAATCCATAATGTGAGACTAGGCATTCTTTCACGTGTTGTGCAAATACCAAGTATCCGTGAATCTTTATTTTCCGTTGTCATTTACTTGTATGAGGGTCTATGAAATTCCGCTGTAGAATATACAGGTAAATAATGTATTTGTGTTTTTTCCTCTCTTCAGTTTAAACATTACGACAGACCTTCCTGAGACAGATGAAAACAGTCAACTTAAGAGAAATAAGACGGTCTATATTTGTTTACAGCATAAGGCAATTCCAGTTAGCACAAAGACACATCTCATACAAAGCATATTCATTCCAACCCTATGCTACCAGTGCCAGACGTGGTCACTTACAACAAAACATAAAAGAAAATTAGCAACCATGGAAATGAAATATCCGAGAAAGACTGTAGGAGTGACTTGAAGAGATGAAATCAGGAACAATGTGATAGGAGATAAGGTTGGCACAAAACCAATTCTAAATTACATACAAAGACAGCAAATCAAATGGTTTTCCGACTTGGAGAGAATTCCTCCTGAAGCTATACCATTCAAAGGATATATCAAAAGAGGAGAGGGACGTAGAGCAAGAGGTAGACCAAGAATTACATAGGAAGATAACATCAGAGAAACTCTACAGCAGCATCATGTGTCTATGGTCGAAACAGCCAGAAGAGCACGAAGCAGGCCCTTATATCTCCCTCGAAACCTGAAAAAGGTAAAAGAGGAAGTAAAGGAGAAGAAACATATTTGTTTACATCTGTTTAGGCACAAAATTTACTCCATACCTTGGAGACAGCTGTAAGGAGATTGGTATGAAAGGAGTTAATGGAAATAATAATAAAAGACAATATATATATGTAACCCACGTGTATACACACACACACACACACACACACACATATATATATATATATATATATATATATACACACACACACACACACACATGTATATATAGTTACTTAGTCGACAGATTATACTCGTTGCACATCAAACCATTAAGTCCATAAGTGCACTGATCCCCTGCTTAGTAAATCCCGCAGCGTGTAGCAGCTCAACACACTAGTTCTGTTGTCTGGCAACATTATTTTCAACATGTTGTTCTTCCATCCCGGTCACTGTTGCAGATTCACAGTCATAA
>CAJHNH020007001.1:37500-197500 GCA_905116865.2 Candidula unifasciata | reverse complement strand
GTCCATGCTTTTTCCCGCAATCATTAGTGCTGTGCTTGCCAGTTGGTCCGCTCGCTCATTTCCCTTTACGCCCGCATGACCCGGTGTGTAGATCCAGGTTACGGAAGTTAAGTGCGATTTCCGAATGCTTTCTATCCATTCAGAGCGCATACTGCCAGTTGCTATTTTCTGAAGCATATTCATTGAGTCTGAGACAATTACTGCTTGTGTGGCGGTTTGCTCGGATACCCATGCTAAAGCTCTAGAAGCAGCGGCTATTTCCATGGTCATGCTTGACGTGGTTGTCTGGTAAGCGCCGCTATCTTCATGTATTGTTTTCCCCCTTCTTTGCGCTGTGTATGCCCATGCTGACCTTGATCCGCGCTTCACGGACCCATCTGTGTAGATGATGATATCTTCTGGGTCTGAATGCTGATCTATCAGTTCCCTTACTTTTGTGTCTATGTATGTATGTATGTATGTATGTATGTATGTATGTATGTATGTATGTATGTATGTATGTATGTATGTATGTATGTATGTATGTATGTATGTATGTATGTATGTATGTATGTATGTATGTATGTATGTATATATGTATATATGTATGTATGTATATATATATGTATGTATGTATGTATGTATGTATGTATGTATGTATGTATGTATGTATGTATGTATGTATGTATGCATGCATGCATGCATGCATGCATGCATGCATGTATGCATGCATGCATGCATGCATGCATGCATGCATGCATGCATGCACATGCATGCATGCATGTATGTATGTATGTATGTATGCATGCATGCATGCATGCATGCATGCATGCATGCATGCATGCATGCATGCATGCATGTATGTATGTATGTATGTATGTATGTATGTATGTATGTATGTATGTATGTATGTATGTGTGGTGTGTGTGTGTGTGTGTGTGTGTGTGTGTGTGTGTGTGTGTGTGTGTGTGTGTGTGTGTGTGTGTGTGTGTGTGTGTGTGTGTGTGTGTGTGTGTGTGTGTGTGTGTGTGTGTGTGTGTGTGTGTGTGTGTGTGTGTGTGTGTGTGTATGTATGTATGTATGTATGTAGGTAGGTATGTGTGTATGTATGTATGTATGTATGTATGTATGTATGTATGTATGTATGTATGTATGTATGTATGTAGGTATGTGTGTATGTATGTGTGTATGTGTATGTGCTTGTATGTGTGCTACTCTATTAGCCTACTTTGTAATTTATTCCGGAATCTTTTTAACGATATTAAGGTTTTTACGGGCGCTTTTGTATGTGTTTGTGTGTATGTATGTGTGTGTATGCATTTATATATATATATATATATATATATATATATATATATATATATATATATATATATATATATATATATATAAACATACATTTACTTATTCGCATTTAAACAAGACTTACACTCCCAGCCCCTTACCTTTACATTTTTTTGGGAGGGGGCCTACCTGTCCGACTATCCAATCGCGTGTCTGAATGCCTATCTGTTTGCTGGACTTTTTACCTATCATCTGGACTGTACCTCGGTACATACATCCGCCTGTTTTTGTCCGCCTGTTTGTTTAAAATTCTTGCATTTTCATACATTATCCATACACGCTAACTCGCTTTACGTGTCCTTCTCTACAAACGTCCACAGCGCTCTGCATCGATTCTCTAGAAGAATGGGATGCTCTTGGTACAAAGAGTGTGATAACCAAATTACTTACGATGTAGCTGATCTGTCTCCGGAATGGCAAGTCACGATGTTTTTGGATGCAGACTATCAAGAACTGTTTAGCGTCCAGGAGACCAACACACTCGTCTCCAGGTGGAAGTATCTGATGGAGAGCAAGAGATCCATTCACTTTGGGAGGACTTTGTTTGCAAAGTGAGCCCTACCGACCGGTAAAACATTATGTTCTATCTATCTTATTGTCTTTCTCTGCTTAATGCTGTTGGGCATCGCAGGCACGGCTAATAATGGGCTTATGTTATAGTTCGCGCACGTTAGCTTGCTGCATGGTGATATTTTTGAATTTCAGTAAGTTGTTAATTTCATCTATTTATATTCATCTTGACCTTTCTCTTGATGCTCACATTCTCATATTATACTCTTGCAACTGATAACGCTGGGTTAATTTTGAACAGGTGACTAAACCATGTCAGTCTTTGTTATGGTGGGAATAACACCTGTCCGTAACTATTTCATGTGTTGTTCCCAGCATTGTAATGATATCTATGATTTTTTATATGGTTCTCTTTTTGTTACTTTGACTGCTTTTTCTCAAACATCTCATTTCACGTGTCGTTAGTTTCCATTTTTTTTTTGTTTTTTTTTTTTTGGTTCTTTTATTAGCGCCAAGGTTTGCCATTGGTAACATAATGCTGGTTAAAAAAAAAAGTAGTGCGTTAATGATTTGTCTTTTAGTTTATATTGGCATTACTAGGTGTTTTGGTATTGGGTAAAGTTGATATCTAACACCGTTGACTTGTTGGTTTGTGAACCTGACCTCTCTGTGCAGTCTGCTGTCTAATGTTATGTTTCCAAAAAATTTTGAGTTCGCCCACTTGTTTTAGTAGATTATTATATCGCATTATCAAAATAAAAGCCAATGTTCAATTTATTGCCAGAAAAATTTCGCTGCATCTGGTCAGGTGCATTCTACATTAACAAATTATTAAAATGAAGCAAATAAACGAATTCTTAGAATTGAAATACAAAATCGACTACTCTAAAACTGTCTGTTTCACCAGGGTAAACGCAAGGTGAAGAGCATGTCTTGTTGTCTGCATAATTCTGGACTAAACTGGTTTATTGCGGTCGCATTCCCAAATCTCATTAATCTACGGTTAGTTGAAATGTAAATAATTAAAAATGCAACCTCCTTGGTTAAAATGTGCCCAGAGTATAAAATATGACACAAAGTGGCTGGTGTTTTTTTTATTCCCCTGCCAGTCACCTGATTCGTTGTTGTTGAGTTGCTAATATTTTACAATGCTTTTACAACCTATAGTAGAATATGTTCTGCAGCATTATAGGTGCATTTAAATTTGTAAATACATTTAAAAATGGCATACGTCGACTGGTTCTTTCACCGGTGGCGTAAGGATTAAGGTGGTTTTAAATCTGACAACAGACAAGGCTGCGTAAACATTCTTCTTCTTCTTCTTCTTCTTCTTCTTCTTCTTCTTCTTCTTCTTCTTCTTCTTCTTCTTCTTCTTCTTCTTCTTCTTCTTCTTCTTCTTCTTCTTCTGCGTTCAACATCAGTGATGCTAAACATTGAGTCCCGTCTGGGTCACAAATAGGATTGTGCGTTTAAGGTCGCCACCGGTCCCCTATAGCTTCTCTCGCAATGTGGATCCCCTGGGCCAGATCCACAGTCTTTGCTGGGAGAGGTAAGGGCAGTACTGCAGTATGTGCTCAGGGGTCTGTCTTTCTGCTCCACAATCACAGGCAGCAGATTCACACGTAAAAAGTGTGACTGACTGCTGTTTTGAGCCATATATTATCAGTAACAAATGTCATATCTAAATGATTGCTAGTGTAATTAACTAAATATATGGTTTTATAATTACAAAAAAATTATTTTTATCGTTAATGAGGTAGGTCTGTACCAACCAGTCAAGAGAGGTTGGCGTCAGTTTGTAGTTTCTTAATTTGTTTCCTGTACATAATTAAAATAGTATGTGAAATCTAAAACCTGTGAAAGGAGTTAACGTGATAGAATGCCACATCAGTAACATTATAAAGGGAGAAGATAAACTGTTAAATGAAAGAAATGAAAAGGACCTCCAGCAATTTGATGTATGCAATAATAGTTCACAGTGAGAAACTAGGTTTAGAGTTAAACTGTAAGGTAACAAAAATTATAATCGTACCACACATACCAAAGTGGGAAATATACGTCAACTGCAACATCTGCTTGAGAGGCGAGGAACGAACCAACAGTCTGCTTACAGATAAGCCAGATATGTAAAACGGATGCATACGAAAAAACGTTAGGGAACAGGATTGAACTCCAGCAGTTGGCGAACAGCCAGAACTTTCCACCGGAATTTACAGCCGATAATCGCAAAGAAGAAGATGCTCAAAGATATTTTTAAAATGGAAATACTCAAAAACATCGCAGTGTCTTGGCCGTTTTTGGACATTTTGAGTAGACAAAGAGATGATGGAACTATTAAAAGGTCAGTTTATGATAAAGACACTTGGACAGGTCATCGTATCCATTTCAACAGTTCTACAACCATGCAATATAAGCGTGGCCTAGTGCAGACATTATTCAACCGTGCAAGGAAGATTTGTTCCAGCGACACATTACATACAGGAATACAAACACTGCTTTATGTGGACGTCTAAGTAGTTTTATTAAGCGCAGTTACCAGCCACCTTAACCAGATGCCACAGAAATGTCGGTTCAAAAAAGAAAAAAAGTTTACATTCATCTAATTGTTCGGGGAGATGACGTTTTGCAACGTTAATATGACTGGCTCAAAACAGCAGTCAGTCACACTTTTTACGCGTGAATCTGCTGCCTGTGATTGTGGAGCAGAAAGACAGACCCCTGAGCACATACTGCAGTGATTGTGTGGCGGTAATAAGATGCTTCAACTAGAGAACTGAGCACCTGAGATTAGAGTGAAGTTATAATGACAGTGATAAGTTTACGAACAAAAGACGTAACTTTGTGAATTTTATAAACTAGAACCGCAGAGAGCCCTCAAGTTGAGGTCTTTCCTAGCTTTTCCTAGCTGTTATAGCTTCTTCCCAGCTTGCCAATCTCCCAATGTAGGTTCGAGCACGTAGACACTCTGTTTCTGCTATCAGAACTGACTGGTCATCACCCCAATAGGAACTATAATCATTGAAACAAACACATATGTAAATACACCAAGCCTGCATATACTAAAAAAATATTTCCAACATCTCCTCTTCATATTCCACATTCTCTCTGGTCTAGAATAAAGCTCTTATGACTCACACTGATGTCCTACGTATCCTGCCTTCCCTCTCATGTACTGTCATGACAGCTGACTTCCTAAGTCTGTTGTTTGTATTCACTCAGATTTCTAAAATGGCTGACATTGTTTCGATATGAACACGTGGTGCAGGTATTGTGCAGAAAACCCTAAACATTTTATATATGCATGCTGTCCGGAATATTATCTTTCCCGTGACAGTGAATTATTCCCCGCGGTTTTCAATCCTATGTAAAGGTGTACACATTTAGTGAGCTCATGGTGGGCAACCACATGGCTGCACATGTGGGCATAATTTCCCCACAGTTCAGATTCATGTTTTGGTTGATGGTTAAAACATTTTAATTTCATTACATTTTATTATACGAGTCTCATTTTATAAAAATAAAAACATACACTGAAAAACATGTGATACAAACATACAAGAAAAAAGAATGGTTTAACAGTTCCCTGAACTGAGGTAACGGAATACTTATATAGCACTATTTTAAGCAGAATGTGTAGTTAGATAAATAAGAGCAGGAAGAGTAGACTTAGCTAGCCTCCTAACCTATGAATCAAAGACTGAAAATAATATATAATCATACCTGGGAACATTCAAGGAAATTGTCAAACAAGACCTACACAGCTAGAATGACTGAGGATCTAACTTGTTGGCCTGCTGGCAGCACTATTTAGTAAATTTTAGATGCCTAGCATTATAATATGTACGCTAATCCATCTGCAACGGTAACTCCTCCCCTTTACTAGTATCAAAACTGTCTTACGTGAGAGAATCTAAGCCAACCCCCCCCCCCCCCCTTTTCCTCAAAGTACCTTACGGATCTAGTTATTTTTCACTATGGCTGTCAGTCAGTTCTTGACCGCCCCTACCCTGATCAAACATTCTTAAGTAGGGAAATCTAGTTTACCCTAATATCACTGACAGGTGTCAAAAGCCCAACAAGGGAAGCCTCATGTCTGGAGTTTCCTACTTCACCAGGTTAATTTCCCTGATCTGGTCGGTTCAAGGGGCCAGTCTGGCCTGTTATATAACTGTTATCACACTCTAGTCGGCGTTTCCCAGGTAGAAAGATTAGCTAGATTAGGTAATGTTATGTAATATTAAAGAAAGCTTGGTTGCTTTGTATGGGCTAAGGATTGGAAACAATTTTAAATTCCACATGGTTCAAGTATTTTGTTGGGCTTAGTGCACAGTAAACATATTTCTTTGTCTCTCTGTGAACATAGGAAATTATTAAACATAATAACTTCTGAAAACACTGAGGTCATTTCGTCACATAGACCCCCGGTTAAAGTTGGTCTAGCCAGCTAGGACCAATGTTTAAACACTCAGTTATTTCCAGGAATTTTAGTACACCCTCTAAGCTCCATAGCTGTCCCAATGTTTCCTTCGCCAGTATTCCTTGTGGAATCGTGATGTCCTGCATCGCTGTACAATCACCATGTGTCTGTTCTTCCTGGCTAACTTTAGTCCTATAATCTTGCGGGAATTCCGAGCAGAAGCTCAGTAATGTCCTCTTATCTGATATTCCTTCTTTTTCCACAACCCAGGAACTCCATTTTTAATCAACCCTTCTCTGCGCCGCTGATATACATTTTATGTCCCTCTTGTCACTTGGCAGTGCGCTATCTGCAAAAATAGGGCTTAAAGTGATTTCCTAAACGGATGGGTCATAGTCAGTTTGGTCACCGCTCTTTTTCTCCTGCTGAATTCTGTCAATCTCCTCATTCTATGAGGGGTATGGTCACACATCATAACTCCATGATGTAAACAGAACTTGACACTGCCTTTTCCTCGGTAGGGCAATAGATCCGTTCTCCCTTGCCACCTTCACTCCTTACCTAGACAGCTCCAGATTGTTTCCAGTACATGTTTTCATCAGTATAAGATCTTTCCCCTAAATTTGTAGATTTGTAAACATTTGCTATGCAAACACACACACATACACACAATGGTATCTACCAAATAGTATTATTACATATCTTCACCCAGATTTTTCCTGTATGCTCCGGAAACGCAGAAGTTCTTTTTCCGTGAGCGCGAGAAAGTGCCTATACGTCCCTACGATTGGCAAAGATACCCTTTATTTAAGTCGCACGTTCGGAGGGTAATCAATGGAATAGACTACACCATATCATTATTACACTACCCAGAAGAACTTGCGCGCCACTTGAATCGGATGAGAGAAGTTCACCACGGTTATTCTAACATGAAGATAATCTACGGAGAGGTAATCTTATTTATTTTTTTAACGACTATTTTGAATACAGTGAGATCTATTTGTTGCTAGACTTTTTTTTTTTTCAATGTGTCTAGTTCTTTGAGTCGGCTCTGTGGCTAAGTCGATGCGAACGCTTCGTAATGCCAGGATGCTGGGTTCGATCCCAGCTGCGGGCCATATGCCTTGCGTTGGTTTCGACAGTGGTATCAAGAAAGCCCACAGTCCAGTAGGCAATGGCAAACTACTGGACGTAAATTTGCCTAGAAAAACTACACAACAGCCAGGGGCTGTTGGGGTTGGTTGTGCAACGTCCTGTAAAGGATACGCAACTAACCTAGTTCTTCGTCATCTCCCTGTGGGATGCAATTTTTCTTTATTTTGCAGCGCCACCCTGGCTGTTGCCGGGGGCCGCAATATAGCCCAACAGTTGAACGCAGTTTCTGGGACCTCCTAACGGGTGATTCTCATCTACATAGTGGCTCTTTGTGTCACCGGGTGTTTATCGCTCTGCGTGATATCCTGGTGGGGTAATTTTACCTACGTACTTTTGTTAGTTTTTAACCGTTACAGAAGTTGAAAGGGATATTTGGGGTTTATTTACTTGATCTGCCATCCAAACTGAGATTGTGTAAGCACAGGGTGGCAAATATTTAAGTAGCAGCCCGGAAGGAAAAACGGAGGTAAAGAAATTGTATAGAGAGATATATTTTATTGCCATGCATATTTCGCTGTATCTCGTCATGTGCGTTACTTCAATTACCCAAACATAAAATGAAATACAAAACTGATAAGCCCAACTGAACTGTTTTTTTACGCATCGTGTTCAGTCGCCGGAAGTCCACTGCAGTCATGTGACCTACCAGGAAACTTCAAATTTACTGTAAATTCCGTGTGTCACTATGCTCATCTAGTTTCGTCCTTTTTAGGACGAAATTTTTTGTTATTTGAAGCCCCACCCTGGCTTTTGCCAGGGGCCGCAATATAGGCAGGCTATAAACATGGCCAATTGTCTGAACGCGGTTTCTGGGACCTCTCCACGGCGATCCTCATCCGCATGATGGCACTTTGTGTCATCGGGTGTTTATCGCTTGTGTGATGTCCTGGTGGGGTAGAAAGTCAGTCAGTCAGTCTGCTTACAAAGGAGGGTGTTGTTGCATTTAATTGTGAAATCTTCGGCCATTCTCAGCAGTCGCCTATTCGGTGTGTGATAAGCCACACGGAAAGCACTGTGTGTGTCAATTATTTGTCCGAAATTAAGCAGATGACGTCCTATGGTAGAAGTGGATTCTTTCCTCTTGACTCGCCTCGATACCCTTGAAGAATCACTGGGCTGTATATGTAGCTGTTTAGGTAAATGCTTTGCCACTATCTTTCAAGCTGTTTCTCCGTTTGACCGAAGTAAGTCAACTGGCTCTTACACGTAAACTGGTAAATACAGTTGGATTAGGTGTACAAAGAGTTCAGAAAAAAAGTGAAAGACAAAAATTTTGTTTGTATAATCAGAAACTGTAACAAGGAAAAGCTACCAGTTGCCGTAACTAAAACAGTAAGCCAACTTACCCAACATTTCGGACCAGTCGTATTTGAATCCACAGAAGTGGCCGGATTTTTCAGACCAGTGCGTCTCCAAATTTAAGTCAAAGTGAGAGGATCAACTTCACTGTGCAGGGTTTTTATCCTAAATGGCCTGATCTTGCTCCGAAGAATGAAAAGATACCTGTTAAGCACGAACTCCGTAGCCCAAGCAACAATTCACAAGAATCTCCACAAAAACTTCACATGCGAACTGAAGGACGACACATTGGTGAAACAATCATACAACAGAGCGCGAGGCTAATTGTTTGATCATTTCGTAACCGTCAACCCCCTCCCCCTCCTTTATCCTCCCCCTTGTCCAGTTCTTCTCTGTAAAACAGATCTGGACGCAAAGCTCAAGTTCTGGGAGATGACCACAGTCCAGGTATCGACCAGCAGCTAGCGCTTCCGCTGGCGTTAAAACATGGTAAACGTTAAAATATTCGATAAGCATCCAGCTTGCCTTGTTACATTGTTCTATGGTATTATTTTAAAACTATACTTCAACTTAGAAAATATACTCTCAGCTCGAAGGCTATCGAAATTGCATGTGGTGCCCCCTCTAATCGTGATGCTCCAAGCACGTGCTTTATGTGCTTAATGGTTACAAAATACCCTGCAGTCCAATCTGGAGGTGGCATAAAAACTAACAATCTTAAGAGTCCTGTAGGTTTAAAGTAATAAAATAAAGTAGAAACGGGAAAACGATTTAAAAGCAACAGAAGAAAAGAACAGAAATGGAGAAACATACATCGTGTATATAGTCAGGCCGCATAAACTATATAGGCATGTACAACATGTGTAGGTTCACAGAGCGGCAATATTTTGGGGATGCTAAAATTATTGAAGGCAGCAAAATATAACTAGTTAAAAATGTTAACACATAAACAGGGGTCGTAAATTAAATGACTACACATGTCATACATCTTAAATATGGGCTTTTTCTTCTGCTTCTTTTTATTTCAGCATTCCGAGCCCTTTAGGTTCATTGCTGCAGATATCACCCGCCTCCATTCATCTCTCTGGTTGGACTTCTTTTTCCAGTTGATGACACCAAGTGTTTGCAGGTCTGATTGGATATTATCTCTCCGTCGTCTTCTTGGTCTGCCTTTTGGTCTACAACCATTCTTCTCCCTCGTGTATACAGATTTTACTTCTCTGTTATCTGACAGTATTTCAAAATTCCCAAACCTTTTTAATCTATTAGCTCTCATGATGCCAGTGATCAGTGGTGATTTAAACATATAATGAATTTCGTTGTTGCTTCTCACTCTCCATTCACTGCTGTACGCATTTTTGACGGGTCCAAAGATTCATCGTAAGACACTGTTTTCAAAAACCTTAATTAAGGCTTCATCTCTTTTAGTTGTGCTTCAAGATTCATAGCCATATTTAAATAAGGACTTGTAAATAGTAAATATTAAACGCACAGTAAGTTGTTGGTACTGAAGGAATAAAAAAATTTAAAAAAAAGCTAATACAAAGGCTAATTTTTGTTGTTGTTGTTTCAGATATTCATTAAAGCATTCGATGCCACTGTAGCTGAGGCCCTGGGCCAGTTGTACACAAACGAGTGTAAAATTGTGTTTAGGAAATTTCTGACACTGTTGTATACCGAAATTTTTCAAGGCATTGATCACATTGAAAATATAGTACCGTCTTCAGCGTAGACATTGATTGATACTAAAGTATGAATGACAAGAGAAGTTTACAAATAGCGATGACTTAAAAATGAATATTTAGACTATAGGTCATGCTTGGCTATAAAAGTTGAACAGAGGATTTATATGTATGAATAAAATTACATGTATATGCATGCTTATATACAACTGGCGGTTTGTTTTGTCACTTCATGAACCACCATTATAATTATCATCTTAGACACACAAAAATTATAACGTTGGGTTACCAGTTGCCGTTGACTATTCAACATCTCCCTGATCTCTTTTTGTAGGATGCAAGGGACCGGTCTGCATGACTGAGGCCTGTGCATTGATCCAGATTATATATCCACATCTTTTTTGGTCTGCCTCTTCTATACTGATTTTATTTATGATTTGATTCAAGAACAGACATCACAACACTCGGGGCATTCCCATAAGCGCTCCGTCCCCATCTTCAGCAGCCAGGGAAGAGTTCCGATACTAATGGTGCCAGTAGCATTCTGATTAAACGTCCGTCTTGCATTTCCTTTGAGCCTCGAGCATCTGCCGGAACCTCTCGTCACTCCCCCCTGCATCAATCTCACCAGACTGTGGTGATCCATCTGCTCCTCCTAACTGTACAAGCTCTTTCTACACTGATTCGAAATCATACAAAATGAATTGATAAGGAGGAAGATAACAAAAAATAAAATTATGGCCATAGTGAAACCCTAGTATCATGTAAATAAATCGTAATATTAAAAGTGCAGATGATTTGTGACTCTCCCCCATAACAATTTGCATGACTTCTGTTCCCAGAATTCCATGTTTTGGTTCCGGGGCCCCATTGTAGGGAAAACAAGAATTGACCCACTTTCTACCCAAAAGCATGTAGTAAGAGTCGACTAATTGGGAGCCTTCTTCGAAGTCGGAGTGCATCTGCCTGCGAGGCAAGGAACTAACAGTCTGCATACATATGAGTCAGATCTGTAAAACGGATGCACAGGCAACACTCAGGTTCTGGAACTGGGCTACAGTCCAGAAGTGGGCGAACAACCAGAACTTTCCACCAGAGTACAGCTGGTGAATGCGAAGAAGAAGAAGTTCCCAGAATGATTACCAGCTGTCCCTAAGTTTTAAATTTTGTTCCGTTTTAACATGTACAACAAATGCAGTCTTCCTAAATGGATAATAAAACACATGATACTATCTATCAGGTAGTCGACGTGGCTTAGCGTCTACACTCTAGCGTGCGGATAGGAAGGTCGTGGGTTCGCTCTCTAGCGGAGCCGGACTTTTTTCAAAAGTGACCTTGACTCCCAGATTGACCCAGCCTTGAGTGGGTACCGGGTGCAGTCCCGGAAAGTAAAGGCGGCCGGCATGAAGCCGACCCTATCACCCATCTTGTGCCGATCGGTCTATAAAAATATAGGTCGTCCTTTATACCTACAAGTTTGGAAAAAGACCTTTACTTTTTACTATCTATTACCAACAGAAATTATCTAAGTACAAAAGTGTCTTACATAACGCAGGATGGTAGCGTCCCTAAAGACATCCTCTATGGTGAAATACAGATGATGATGAGGTAGATGTCTCTGTTGGTCTCTACTATGATATAAAATGTCAGGACATGAATGATAGAGTCATTCAGCACAAAATGCCATGGACTGTGCTGAGTGTAGGGAGAACATCAGAAAGGAATATGACAATAGGAAACAATGATTATAGACAGGTTGAGATCTGAGCGCCAGAAGAGGGACACTAAATAGGAAACAATGATTACAGACAGGTTGAGATCTGAGCGTCAGAAGAGGGACACTAAATATAAAACAATGATTATAGACAGGTTGAGATCTGAGCGTCAGAAGAGGGACACTAAATAGAAAACAATGATTATAGACAGGTTGAGATCTGAGCAAACAGAGGAATTTAAGTATTTGGGAGCAGTTTTTACATCCGACGGAAAACTGGACAGAGAAATTAGCTCCAGATGTGCCAAAGCTAATCAAGTAATGGGTCAACTATCTCCCCTGTTGACACACAAGCAGATACTTCGGAGTACTAAAGTGAATCTTATCAGAACTATTTTTTGGCCAACACTATGCTATCAATGCCAAACGTGGACACTTATATTCTCTAATGAACGTAAAATTGTGACAACAGAGATGAAATGCCTTAGAAGAGCTGCAGGAGTTTCAAGGAAAGACAAAATACGAAATCATGGAATCAGACGAATGCTAGGAATAAAGCCAGTCTTACAGGTCATCAAAGAACAACAAATGAAGTGGTTTGGGCACCTAACAAGAAGGCCCTGGTACTATGCGCCACACTAAAACGTTACAACGGGTATAGAGCGAGTGGAAGACCTCGGAAAATAAGGAGTGATGGCATTAAGAACAGCCTTACATAAATAGACATCAGTCTTAATAGTGCTTTTTACAGAGCTCATCAACGAACATTACATCTCCGCCCGACACTTCGATGAGGTACATGGTGGAAAAGAAGAAGAAGAAGAAGAGATCTGAGCGTCAGAAGAGGGACACTAAATAGGAAACAATGATTATAGACAGGTTGAGATCTAAGCGTCACAAGAGGGACACTAAATACGTGTGATGGCAATAACGGTCCTGATATCTCATGCTCTAATTGTGAAAGACTTTTCTAAATACGGGCGGGTCTTGCTAGTCACACTCGCCATAGCCATGGGCTGTGATTCATATAGCCCAGTATAACACTATCGTCAAGACAGACGGAACGGCTCCAATTTCAGTCATTGCATTATGCCTTGGTAACTGTGGTGGCATAGTGGTTAACACCTTGCCTGCTGGTCTGAAGATCTTGGGTTTGAATCTGCATAGCCATAGTTTTCTTTCTCAATTGAAATTGGCTCCTGGGATGACCCTGCCTAAACAATGGTGCAAGTTAACATTGTGGGAAGTAAAGGTGGCCAATATAATGTTGGCAACATCCCCACCTACAGAGTCAAGACTGGTCATTACAGCTGCGAGTCTGGCATCATATGCCTGATTCACCATTGGCATAATAAAGGCTCTTTACTTATTTATTATAGTCATTACAATTTTTATTGCGTATGTGTGCGTGAGAGAGAGATAGAGAGAAAGAGAGAGAGAGAAGAGAGAGAGAGAGAGAGAGAGAGAGAAGGGAGAGAGGGGATAGGCAGAGAGGGTGGAAAAGCTACATTAAGACAGGGCGATCTTGGTAATTATAGTTTCAGCTTTACAGAAAACAGGTCACCCCATAGTTGCTCCGCTCCTGTGCCAAGAAAAGCACACAGAATGTTCACCACAATCCCTTGTGGAAAGATTCACATACTGTTGTCTCAGCATATGCACTAGCATACACACGCATCAAAAGCATACGGTAGACATCAGAAGTGCTAACACAAAAAGTCCGACATTAGAAATGCAGTTCATCATCGACGGTAGCAGATGTTACCTAACGATTACCAATATTGTGACAAAAAGCCACATGCCATTTTCTGAATCTACAATTCACAACACCACGTTGGTCACAGTTGGAAAAACATTCCAAATAAAATCTGCAGCTCTCAGTGTCGCACCACACACTTAATTCAGAAGCTGGGCGACGAAACTATATCCTTTCAGTCTACAAATGGAGCAAAAATGCAAATTCTACCGTCTGACAGAAGCAAGAAATTTTTCACGACTCAAAACAGTGATCGTGCCTAGTGTCCATTTTGACCTCCATTAAGATAGGGTGATATCCTCAGCTCTAGAGAACAACGACGAATACATGACGTTAACTGAAGTCAGGTCAGCGACTTCATAAACTGGCAAAAATACTTTAACCGGCCGAGACTAGTAGCAGATGTGATCTCACACTAAAAGCAGAATAGAATTAGGGTGAAAGGCCAAGGATGATCCCTGGTGAGGGATACATCGGTCACAGGTTCTTGTATATAGACAGAATGGCTGCACTGGGTACTCTTGCTCTGAGACCACAACCATAACATCCTGTGCTGAAAAAACCCATATTATGATGATGTCGATACTATGGAAATAAGTCCTTAGTTCCTTTCTAGAACTGAGAAGTCCTGTTAGAGAAATCATGAAACCTTTCTGAATGTCTTGTGACATGGAAGTGACAGTCTTGATTTAGATATGTTGGCTGTTTAGTAGATGATATTTATATATATATATATATATATATATATATATATATATATATATATATATATATATATATATATATATATATATATATATATATATATATATATATATATATATATATATATATATATATATATATAATTTTTATATATATATATAGTAGTTGGTAGGCTGAGATGTAGGAGCATGGCAGTTGTGTCTTACAGAATAATAGCAGGGAATGAGATCCTAGGAGTTACTTGTTTGTTAATACTTTATTAGAATAGATTCTGCTGTCAGTTGTAATGAATGAAAGGCTGCTGTAATATTTTAGGGTTTTTAGTGACAGTAGCGTTCTGGTCATAAAATGTTGTATATTATGTTGTGTCTTGAGAAGATCTTGTTTAGGTAATAAGAAATACACAACTGTGTAATTGTGTTCCACAATAGACACAACTGTTGGTTGTTATTCTTTTATTCCATAATTAGTTAAGTATGGGTGTTGTACCATTATTTAGCTGTTGTAGCTATAAAACTATACCTAACCTATAATGACACTACATAACACTCTCTTAGACCTCAACTGACTATAGCTGATTTTCTGGAGTGTAGACCTACTATTACACTCTCCACATTTGTGAATCTTTTATCTTCTCATACATCCTTTAACTATTCTTCTTCTTGTCTGTATCCCTCTCTACTATTATATTCCCTCTTCTCTCTATCCCCCTTTACATGTAAACCCCATCCAATTTCACAGACAGACATGAACAATATTCACTGATTTACAACAGAAAAGATCTCTCTCTCTCTCTCACATTTTTGTACAGATTACAAGTCAATTTATGACTGATATCTCAAACATGTTGATTACCTAACAAAACAATAATACAATACACAAGTATAAAAGCTCATCTAAATGTCCAGAATAATAATTCAACATAATAACAATAACTTTATTATTGATGCACATAGACAAACTAAACACTAAAACCTTGCATTTCAAGAAAGTCTAATATTGTATATTTACCAGTAAAACATCAGCTTAGTGGTTATAAATACATATTTCTAATTCTGACATATTGGGTTTGAGGCCATTTAAGGCAATGCGACAGTGGACCACTTAGTGTTGCTTTCAACAACAGTTTGAGCACTGAATCACTTGTAAAGTAATTAGAAAACTAATGAATATAAATTTGCCTACTAAAAACCAAAAGCAGAACCAGTGGTTCAAACATGTGTCCAGACTACTAAAAACCACAAGCAGAACCAGTGATTCAAACATGTGTCCAGACTACTAAATCCACAAGCAGAACCAGTGGTTCAAACATGTGTCCAGACTACTAAATCCACAAGCAGAACCAGTGGTTCAAACATGTGTCCAGACTACTAAATCCACAAGCAGAACCAGTGGTTCAAACATGTGTCCAGACTACTAAATCCACAAGCAGAACCAGTGGTTCAAACATGTGTCCAGACTACTAAATCCACAAGCAGAACCAGTGGTTCAAACATATGTCCAGACTACTAAATCCAAAAGCAGAACCAGTGGTTCAAACATGTGTCCAGACTACTAAATCCACAAGCAGAACCAGTGGTTCAAACATGTGTCCAGACTACTAAAAACCACAAGCAGAACCAGTGGTTCCAACATGTGTCCAGACTACTAAAAACCACAAGCAGAACCAGTGGTTCAAACATGTGTCCAGACTACTAAAAACCACAAGTAGAACCAGTGGTTCAAACATGTGTCCAGACTACTAAAAACCACAAGCAGAACCAGGGATTCAAACATGTGTCCAGACTACTAAAAACCACAAGCAGAACCAGTGGTTCAAACATGTGTCCACACTACTACAAAACAGTGCAAGACAGACAGCCATGCCACTTAGAAGTCGTCCACGCAAGCCATGGATAGATGAAATATCTGAGGCTGTTAACATCAACATCTACACAGAAATATCTCTTCAAAACCTGATGCTGAAAGGCGGAACAGTACGTTGAAAAAAAAAAAAGAAAGAAGAAGCAGAACCACACACACAAAAAAAGCCAAAAAATGTAGGTGCTGGTTTTCATGAAGATGACTGGGGATCATCACTGGAGATAAGGTGGTTGTGCTTTATGCGATGTTCTCTACAACTGGCTAATTGTACTGCTGAGCGAGACCAAGCTACACGGCATAACCCAGTTAAGTTAATCCTCGTGACTTTTATTTTAACCAAAGGAAGTGCATTTTCTTTTACATCCTAATCTAGTTTTTAAACCATTATAAACCTGCTGCACACTTATATACCAACTTACACAATTATTAAGACACCCAAACATAAGGATGAGTGCATAGAAACAGTTTATAAACAGCACATTTATACTAAAACTGTGCTACCAGTGCCAGATTTAGACATTATCAAACGTTAACCTAGGTAAAATTAACACCTCTGAAATTAGATGCCTTAAAAAAGCCTCCAACTTAACCATCTGAAACGAAGAAATGATATTATCAGATAGACTGTAGGAACAACACCATGCAGTAAATTCCTAGAGAAACAGAAGATAAAATGGTTTGGTCATCTAGTAAGAATGCAAGAATGCAGCCAGAACTACCAACGTAGGCGCTACACATGAAATGATCAGAGGCATCCATAGGAGAAAATAGATTAATGACATTAATAAGCTTTTACATTGACATGGGATGACAACAGCTATTGCTTCCCATCAAGCAATGGATCACAAACTGTTCCACCCCACAACACTTAATGGCAGGAGTGGAAATTGATGATGATGCTGATGATAATAAGGTGACCCTAAATAAAAATAATTAGTAAAATGTACTGTATTATATACTGAAAAATATGGCATGTTGAGAAGGGGGGAAGGGGGGAGGCAGGAAAAAAAAAAAGGAGGGGGGGGAGGGGGTGGGCCTGAGCACCCATGGAGGTTCTGGAGTGCCAGAAAGATAAACTAACTCACATTCTCTTGGTCTCCCCTGCAACATGCCTTTTGTAAAAAGGTTTTCCAGTTAATGAATTAAAAAAATCTATATATAAAAAAAATAATCCAACAAATATAAACAAAATGGAAATAAAACAGATAAATAGCAGTACACCTTTTACTGAAATTCGAACCACTTGGTGATTAATTGATATATGACAAGCTAGATGTTGTGAGGGCCCTTTGGGAGTGAGTAAACAGTATGGAGGAACAGACAGATCATTATAGTCTTGAGGAGAATGGAATCTGGAGGAGTCACCAGGGGATCTGGCTGACGCTCAAGGGAAAGGTGAGATGGATATACAGTCAGACGTAACTGGTGGCACTGGTATTGGAACTTTTTCCTTGCTGCTGAAAATGGGGATGGAGCGTTTATGGGAGCGTCCCGAGTGCTATGATGTCAATTCCTAATTCAATTCAAATTACAACATATGCAACTTATAACAATTAGCACTTACAGCCACAACAATTAAATAAAGAAAGAAAGATAACTAAAGTTACTGGAACTGATGCAAAAGAGTGCATATAGTCTAGACCAGTGAAGATGATCTTGGATGTGAACTTCTGCTGTGAAGAGCAATTTATTCCTAGCAATTACCATATGCTTGAACTCTTTTATGGATGAGAGAAATTTATGATTGGAAAAACCATTTCTTGTGTCCCTTGTAAGTTTGCCGTATCAAGTCTGCACTGTATTATACATTTTACACATTATATACAATAATTATGTACACATAGGCTGAATTTGTGTTTTAACTACAATTTGTATAACCCATTTGAATGAAAATAGTGTTGGAAAATGTAACTTTGACTTAAGACCTGTTAGTTGTAATAGATCTTGGTCACTGGTCAAGAAGACTCTCTGCACTACGCTTGGAAGTATTGGTGGCATAGTGGTTTATATGCTTGCCTGAAATGACAGTGGTCTTGGTTCACTCTTTAGAAGTGCAGGATTTTAAAAAAAAACATTTAGCTCTGGGGTCGACCTGGCCCCATAAAGCCAAAAGAAACGGGAAATTCTGTGCTGTATCCACAGTAAAGGTTGGCTAGTGTACTACTGTTGTCTTTGAGAATATCAAATGGTGAGGTAAAATAACTTCCATGGTGTCAGAAAACAGTGAGTACACTTTTTTGTCTACCGTTCACCATGGGAAACAAACTCTAATACATGAGGATCATGAAACTGTTAACTGCATTCACTAACCTTTAAACCACTGAACTGCATAGAGACTGGTTCCTGATAATTTCCAGAAATTTCTTAGAAGGACAAGTGATGAGGAGAATTGTTTAAAAAAAAAAAAAAGTAAAGGACCCTTTTCTACGCCTTTAGGCGTACAGGGCATATAGGGCTAGACCTATATTTTATAGACCAATCCGCACAAGATGGGTGATGTGGTCAGCATCACGCCGGCCGCCTCTACTTCCTGGGACTGCACCCGGTCCCACTCAAGGCTGGGTCAACCTGTGAGCCAAGGTCATTTTTTAAAAAAGTCTGGCTCTGCCAGGCAGCAAACCCATGACCTTCTGAACCCTGGTGAGTGTCTAACCGCTCTGCCATGGGGACTCTCAAATTGTCTAAACAAACTCATGAATGTGTTGGCACTATACCAAAGTCACCTAATTGAAAATTTAGCAATTTTCTCCTAAGTGCATTTTTAGGCCTGTTATTTGCATTTTGCAACAAGCCAACAGCACAAATGCCTATGCCAAACAAGTAAAAACAAATTTTAACTTTTCACACAACTATACAATTTTTCTTTTATTTTTTCAGAGATCTCGATTTTAAAATGTAATTTTTTTTTGGATACAAGGATTTAGTACTCTGGTTACTTTGACAAAGTACATACAAATGTTGTGGCCTAGAATTTAAAACTTCATGAATGGTTGGTTCTGCACCAATGGGTGGTGAAGTGATGCACAACAAGCTAGATGTAGCCAAGGCCCTCTGAGAGCAAGTGAACAATACAGAGAAACAAACTGATCATAGTGGTCTGAAGAGAGTGGTCCAGCTAGGAGGAAACCGGGAATGTGGTCGATACTCTACAATCAGAGGAACGGCAAGACAGACATAAAACTAGACTGCTACTGGTACCATCAGTATCAGAACTGTGCACTGGCTGCCCAAGACAGAGACGGAGTACTTATGGGAATGTCCTGAGTGCTGTGATATAAGCCCTCAACTCAACTCAGCATGAGAAGAAAACTGAAACATTTGACAACTGAAAATATTTATGGGAAGAGACAGAGGTAGACAATAACGGAAGATTCTTGACAGCCATTTTCTTGTTCTTCATGGCATGGAAGACTACTTCTTCTTTGTGTTGACTGGCTGTAAACTCCAGCGGAAAGTTCTGGTTGTCTAACTCTGGACTTTGGTCTCATTCCAGAACCTGACTGTTGCATGCACATTCATTTAACGGATCCTACTTAGTTGTATGCAGATTGTTGGCTCCTTGCCTCTCAAGCAGATGCAATCCGACCTCAAAGGAAGCCCCCAATTAGTGGTCTCTTAAGAAATGCTTGTTGGGGAGGCAGTGGGTCTATTTTTGTTTTTCCCACAAGTGGGCCCCTAAACCCAGACAGGGAAACATGAAAATGTGTCGGAACAGAAAATGATGCACGCTGTTGGAGGTCATACAATGTGGAAAAGCATGTTAAACCTTGTCAACCAGCAAGGCACTTGATGATGGAAATTCCCAGGGGATTAAACAAAGGACAATATGGAAAATTTATAGCACCTTAATTTAATTAATTGTATAGCCAAGTTTAGAGTTTGGAATTACTTTTGGATGAATTTCAACTGAAGAAGTTGACTGTTTACTTTTATCAACTTCATAGAGCTGAAAATCATCTGAATAGTTTCCAGAATAACTGGACAATGATATCACTACATTGTCTGGATCGGATGGCATATAAGAGCTAAGGGAGTCAGTATGCAGTGACCTAGGGGTTGGCTTTCGGGGTTGTGGAGTTGGACGTCGAGGACTGGAAGTGGTTGAACTTGGTGTGTCATTCCTTTCAATGGACAGATTTTTAATGTTTGGACCAATCTTCTGAAAAGGATCATACTGAGCTTTGAAGTCATTATCATCATTCTCTTCAACAGCAGTAACACTATTTGATTTTTTGGCTGTAGACCTTGATGAGCTAGATGACTCCAGTTTCTGAGAAAAAGAAGGAATGTAGCTGTGCATTGTAGGATCTTGTTTGTTTGTTGATCGTCTTACTGATGGAACTGGCGAGTTTTCAGATAGCTGTGGATTTATGACAGGGAATGGTTGCGTGCCTCTGGCTGGTACAACATTACTTCTGACAGCCCCATTGGAAGGATTCTCCTCTTCACTTAGAAGATCTTGCAGCTCCGGCTCATCAGTAGACTGAAACTGGCGTGTATCATAATCAACTGATTGAAGTACTTTTGAATCACTGTGATCAGAGACTATGTTCTTTGACTGTCGAGTTGACTCTAAAGGAGACTGATCATCACTTCCTTCAGAAATATTTAAGGATGCATTGACTGTACCATCAATTGACTCAGGCAATGAAATGTCTTTTGACAAGTACTTAGGAAAATTGATACTTAGAGACTCCCCTTTTTCCACCAAACTGTCATCAGGAAGAGGAATATTGTCACTGCTGTCATCTGGTGATGGGAGGGAAACCTCAACAGAGTGGTTTTTGGAACTTGCTTGGTCGGGACTCACTTGATCTGGAAAGAAAGGATCATGGTGATTGCTAAACAATTCTAAAATCTTGTACATTATTTACATTTGTGCATCTTAATATTAGTAAAATACAAAAGAACCAACAATAGACATCTTACAGAAGTAGTAAGTAAAGTAAAGCATCCTCTTCCACGCCATCAGGTGCAGTGGGCATATAGGGCTAGACCTATATTTTATAGACCAATGGCACTATCACAGGCAGGCTCAATGTGCTGAAAGCTAGATTCTACCTTCTGCATGAAGCCCTCAATACAGCTAAGGGTCACAGGCTGACTAGAGGGAAGTCTTAGATGGCACAAGTAGAAGACACGGTCAGAGATGTGTGTATGCTGGAAACAACTGGGACAGGAGAGAAATGGGTCAAAGTCAGCAGCTAACCTGAGGTATAACCTAGCTTGCAGCACATTCAGTCTGTCTAGAAAAGATATAAAACCGAACAAAAAGTATATTAGCAAGCTTCATACTAAAACAGTTGTAAGTGCAAGTTAATATCACATATAGACTATTGGGGTGTCTCTTGTATATCCTAGAATCACCCGCATAGCTCATTCTGTATGCATTCCAGTTTCACCAGATGACTCTTGTACAAGGTGAGCAGCGCCAGTCCATAATCCATCACTGAAATAATCAAGTGCTGGTATACTGTTTAAAGCATTCTTTGCTCCGTGTCCAATGCTACTATAATTTTCAAGGTGATACCCAGGTACCTCAAATATTCTGTTTATCCACTGATGATTTGCTCACTGATACTTTGTTCTATACATATTGGTGTGACCTTTCCTTTAGGATAAACAAGACAGGCATAGATAGGGATCATTACATGGTCTCTACAAAATCATCAAAGCTTTATGCTATAAACAGGAGGAATACAAAACAGACTTGTGTAGATGTTGTGTGCAATATATGGATATATGAAAGGGTCATTTTGTTGGTGATAAAGTCCATGTATTCATGTCCCTTGGAGTTTAGATGCAAACTTATTTGAGTAACATGTAAACTGAACCACAGACCCATTTGCCAGGCTTACAGGGTCGAGGACCTGTATAGCCAGGCAACTGGAGGAAAACTGTGGGGACATTCATGAATGAACTTTCACCATGGTGTGGTGCGATAGTGAACTGAGAGTGATCAGAGATCGTTGACTCCACTAAGTCAAAGAAATTGTTGATTCAGCGACGCTGAAGTGGAAGGTATGTTCTAGTCTGGGTGTTGCCAGACTAGAACTGCACACCTACATGCTACACTGGAGTTAAGTGTCAGGGCTATCTGCGGAAGTTGCCATGGTAGCCTTGTCTAGCTAATGGAGGTTCGTGAGGTGAGATCAGGGATCTCATGGTAAGTGTCAGGCCGCAGACCGAGGGTCTGGATAATCCCAACAAAATATTGGGCATCAACCTGTATGATCTCTCTTGTGACTGTATATCCAAGCGTTAGGTGTTGGAGAGAAGGTCATGTAATCATGAGCGGTGGATTTGCGCCAGCGGGTAATGCTTGCCAGTAGCAACCACAGGACACAGGGTAGCAGTAGAAGTCTTCCAGAGCGTCCTGAATGTGAATGCATTAGTAGTGAGAATGACTGTGGCAGTGTGGAAATTCGTGTCTCAAGATGCCGTTCATTGTCCTGATGTTGAAATACAGTAAATCTACTTTGACGGTCAACATGTGTCTGGCATCATCTATTACTGCTGGGCGGGAGAGGTGACTGGTAAATGTGACACTATTGAGGAAACCTAGATACTTGGCAAGTGTGCGGTGCATCAGGGAGCATCGCATGCCTCAGTAGGTTTCTAATGAAACTAGGTCAGGAGTGCAGGGATTGGCCAGAGACACTATTGATTCATAATTCTCACCCAGGTGGAGGCAGTCACAGTAGCTTTCCACTGGCTCCAAATCCAGCTGCACACACTTGTCACAAATGCAACCAACTCACAAAATATGTTAAGAAAGGTGAAGACATGTATGCTCCATGTAGAGTAGCAAGCATCGTTTCAGAGGTCCTGGGTAGTTAGCGTTCTTCAAATATTTTTTCTGGGGTAGACAGAAGTGTCTGGAAATCAACAGGCAGACAGACTGGCTGGTTCTGCACCAAGGGGTGGTTAATTTATGCATGACAAGCTAGATGGCAGCAAGTTAACAATGTGTAGGCATAAGGAGATTGTTTTAGTCTGGAGAGATGGGTAAAGCCAGCAGTAACCAGGGAATCTAGTTGACACTCTACTCAGTGAAAAGGCAAGATGGATGTATAATCAAACTGCTACTGGCACAATCAGAATTTGAAATTTTTCAGTGGCTGCTGAAAATGGAGAGGCAGTGTTTATGGGAAAGTCCCGAATGCTGTAATGTCAGTTCTTAGCTCAATACTCAAGGAGTTTCTGTGGTGAAGTGGTCAAATCATTTGCCTCACGCTCTGAATGTCAAGGGTTCATTTCACTGCTGCGTCGTTCAGTTCATGAGTGCAATTTTTGGGGAGTTCCCTGGGGATTGTGGATGGAGCTATGGAGTTCATGCTATGTGTGATGCTCTTGGCAGGTGGCAAGCCATTCTGCAGAGGGAGACTGAGCCATACAGGATAAAACCCGGTACAATAAAGTAGATCCTTCGATCCTCTCAAATTCATCCATTAACTTTAGCTCAACATTGAAGGCCGTGAATATCAGCATCTGTGCAGCAAACACCAAGGCTCGCGCCATATACCTCTTCAAATCCTGATGCTAAATGGCAGAGCCGGTTCTATAGAAAAGAAAAAACATTTATCAATACATATGAACATGTGTATGATTATCTTCCTACCTTCAGCATTGAACTCTTGATCATCATAAGGTGGCGATGTAATATTTCTGAACTGACGCATTTGAGGAACAGGTTTTGTTCTTGTAACCACACCAGAGCCTGGTGTGTCTTTTAACATCTCATTCTGCTGGGTTGCCATACTTCTGTTATGTTTTTGCCCACTTTTAAGTAAATAAGTGTTATGCACATTTGACTTGCCTCCTACAGGTCTTTTATTTGTGTCCACTTGCTTTGATTTTCTTGTTGAAAGTTTAGTATTTTTATCTTTCCCTCCAGGAACAGTATTCTTAGGATGCTCTGTGGATGGCTCTAGAGAAGACTCGCCTGCTTTTGTTACATTTAGAAGAGTATCCTCAGATGCTGTGTTGTTTAGTTCTTTCTCTGCTAGTCGCCTCACTTCGGTTAGTGTGTCAGACAAAAGTTCTGCAGATATCTCATCAGTTTCAGTTTCTTTCTTAGGTGGTTGTGTTTTCAATGTCAGATTGGGCATCTTTCTTTCTGCTGTTTTTAACCATTGTGGATTTGTTTTCTGAAGTCTCAACCGCTGAGTATGTGTCATTCCATAAACAAGTTTCGATTTTTTGGGTGGATGTACAAATGTCTGCTTTTGACCTTGTTTGATTTCTTGTTTGCTTATATTAAGCATTGCTGAAGTCTGGGAATTTTTTGGTCTGGAGGGTTTTTCAGATCTGGCAATATTTCCGTTTTCTGTGGAGTTCTCAATCTTTCTGGCTAAGGCAGCAGCAACTGCATATACTGCAGTTGGTGACAATTTATCCTTTTTCTGTATTTGATGAATCTGTTCTTTTTCATTAGGAGACTGGCTTGACTCCTGAATTTTCTGAGATGCGGCCTGCATTTGATTGGACACATTTAGTAACAACTGTGGGTTTTGAATGCAAGAAAGTTCATTTAAAAGAGCTGTCAATAATGGGAAAACTGAGCTTGGATTAGGAGCAACCTGTAGACCCTTGACAGTTTCACCAGCTCTTGCTTGAGGCACTGGTCTTTTAGGGGATACATATGGTTTCCCTGGCTGAATATAATCTTGGTGAATAATTTCTTCAATATGAGTCTCAACATTTTCCAAACCTTGCCCATCGTAACTGTGAATGTCTGATAAATCATCAATGAATTCTTCAGGGTGAGATTGTTGTCTATCTATCTTTATTCTAGGTGATGCTTTACTGTTGTAGAATAATGGAGGAGGACACACTATATTGTTTATTATCACATCTTCATATTCATTAGGCTGAGACTGAGCAACTTTAAACCATTTCTGCTGGGCACTCTGGGCTTCTTTTATTTGAGTTCTTTTTTCTGTTTGAGTAGCTAAGCTATGTGATGCTTTTTGAGCCATTACTCCTGCTTCTGTTTGGACACTAGAATCAAACAAACCAACAAGAACTGCTTTATCATGCATTTCTACAGTCTGCAGCATTACATCATTTTTCACTGGGTCTGTCATACATGCTGAGTTTCTTAACTCAACCTCAAAATCATCTTCAGCTTCTGTTTCTGCTAAATGATTATGAATCACTTCACTACTACTCAGATTCTTTCTGACTTGCCTTGATTTTGACTGCTTTTGTAAAAGTATAGATTCTGGTAGATGAGGAATCAAGCTTGGCCCAAGACACAGCAATCGGAATCCTAGCACAAAATACCCAATCTCATTTCCCATGAGATTGTACAGCTTAAACAGTCCCTTGTCTCCGTGTACTGATGGAACTGTAGGCCCAACTTTTGCAATATCAACACATATCAAATCCATTAATGTATTCAGTGGTACTGAACTGTTCCCTACAAGTTTTGGTACTTCAGGAAATAAGTCGATGACCATAACATACAGAGGAGTATTTGCTAGGTGTTGTCTTAGGATATCTGCTGGCATTCTCATGAGGCATGATTTTCCCTTGTTGATCATAAAATTCCCATGCTTGTCTTTCAGTTCTATAAACTGATCTGGTAGTCGATAAGATTGGTCAAAAGATATCTTCCTCCTTATAGCTGTGCCAAGTTCGTCATCAACATGTTTTATAACAATTGTTGGAAAGTCTAACAGCCGAAATGCGATTGCTGGGAATCTGCATGGAGTGTGGGGTATGTATAGTTTCTCCACCACAAGTTCTAATGAAAACAGAGAGTCTTCGAGCTTTTCTATTCCTTGTTGCGGCATTATAATTATTATTGAATAATACTGTACGCACCTGATTTTAATTAAAGAACACAAGTTAACCTCTTCAACACAAGCTCCAGCGAAAACAGAGTACTCAAGCTTAATTTAATGACCTTTTTGCTGCATTATAATATTTCTTTTTTATAAATATATTAGAACTACAGGTACAATTCATGTTGATATAGCATGATTAACAAGCTGAATCTTGATTCTAACTAAAGAACAACAGATGTCCACAACCACAACAGCTTCTGAGTTCTCCATCATTAAGTTCTCTATTGAATGGAAAACAGTCCACAGGCTCTTAGCTCTAATATTTGCAGAAGTTGAGGTATTATAACATTTTATTCATAACAGTACTGTTAGCGTACTGTTATTTAAATATCAACTGTTATAATATAAAAATATTCAATACTATTCACTGCAAGAACCTAATTCACTGATTGATTCTTCAGTTAGTTAGTTACATACACTGTAATTAAATTATAAGTGCTTTATAATTTTAATGATTTTAGTAAATAGCAAAAAACGGCGGTTTAACTATTGCGGTAATACTGTTAAATCAAAAGTAGGAGGCTGATGACAACTAAACAAAATAGCTGCTTAAAGTCTATATCCATGAGCAAATATAAATAATTCAACCGGTGGTCTCGAGAAACAAGTAACAACTCGTTGAACTGACTTATCTAGCAACAGGTAAATAAGAGAAGAGAAAAATAAAAACGAAACAATACAAATACATTTCGGGAAAGTGAAACACTAAGGCGGTGACAATTAATAATGTTATTTACTTATTTAAAAAAAATGAATTACTTAAAGTAAAAAAAAAATTGCATAAAATGTTTGCTATAAATAATTAAAAAAAAATCTTGAAAGATTAATAATTATCAATTTTGTACGGACAACATCTATTTAAAAACATGAATCGCATAGACAAATTGTGGTAAATACAAAGGGATAGGAGGGTAGTTGTGAAAGTGATTATGAAGTTGTTTCTCGTACTTGTACTTTGTTTTACTTTTTCTTTTTAAGTCATGTCTTCTTTGCCAGTTAACACGTTATCCCTTAATCTAGGAAATAAAATACTTAATATCGCAAGGGTGTCATCTTGTGTTACGATTTAATGATGATTATTTTGAAGTGTTTTCAGTGAGTTTGTGATTCGATTTTATTTATTTATTAATAATAATAATATAATAATAATAATCTTACTGAGTTTATTTTGTTGCTGTTGCCATTTATACCTAGTAGGTAGACTGCCGTAAAGTAAAGATTGTTGAATAATATTACATTGTGAGCTTCTTTCTAATTTCTCGCCAGTGCCATTATTCTGAGTGTGTTTAATTTTAATTAGTTAATAATTAGCATGTTCAGGCTCAGGAAGCAAAGAAATGTTTCATTAACAAGTCTAATGTGACAATATTATTATGATGCATGTCGTAGTAGGCGACCATGGATGGTGGAGGGCGAGCATGAGGATGAGGCTTCCTCATTCCTAACATACATGTAGTTGTACCGGACCCTGTAGAATCCAGTCAGTCAAAGGGTTTGACTTGAGCTGGTTGAGGGTATATGTTTAGTGGTAAAGTGTAGTCTGCTTTTTTTTTTCTTTCTGGCAGTACAGTTCTGGCAGCTTTTTTTTCAGTGGTTACTTCTTCTTCTTTCGTTGGCTTGAAATAGATTATCTATATCTGCAATGTAGTCTGCTCTAGTATAAACTTCACTGTCTTTTGTTATTCAATCAGCGACCCCTAAAGTTTGGCTTGCACTGCTATAATTTATCTTGGCCAAAAGTTTCGCCTTGATATATTGAACATGGGACAGTCATGGAGGATGTGATCTGTTGTCTCAGGTGCTAATCCAGATGTACACATGGCTGAGCGCTAATGTAATATGATTTAGTTTTATGTTACTAGGCCTTACCATTATTTTTTTTTTAGAAAGGCTAACAATTGAATTAAAGTATTAAGGTAAAGTAAAAACTTAAAAAAAAAAAAAGTAATTTACTTGTGCAGAAATGTGTATTGTGATACTGTCTTCATCACTTATCAGCTTTCTGAATTATGGACTTACCACTGTAAGTCTACCATGGGGTTAGGGACTAGACACTCACCTGTGGATCTGGAGGTTGTGGATTCAAATCCTAATGGAGCTGGACTATTTTCAGAAATGACTCTTCCCCCAGGCTGACCCAGCTTTAAATGGGTGCAGGTAAAGTCCTGGGAAGTAAAGGTGGTCGGCGCAATATTGAAACATCATGGACAAAATGGTAATTGGTTTATAAACTATAGGTCTAGCACTTTATGCCCAATAAGCCTCAAGGCGGGGAAACGGGTCTTATACAATACTTGTTATAAAGGTAAAGTCAGGAGATGTGAACAAGCTTCATTGCACACGGTTATAAACCATAAGTGCTCTGCCACCAGTATGGACAGCTGACAAGAAAATGTCCGCCTGTGTCACCGTCCGCACGCAACTCCATAGCTACAGCGACGTTCCTCCATTTATCCCAGAGTGTTAACTCTGGTACCCGTTACCTAGAGGCTGGGTGAACCCCAGGAACCGCCCGGTTTGAAACACGGTCGTGGGCTGCAGTGAGTCGCAGCTGGATTTGAAAGTGAGTCTCTTATCGACTGCGCTAATGTGGCCCTGACAATACTTTTAATTAAATCCAGTATGCTATCTCTAGAGATGTTGTTATACTGAAAAATGGAAAGACAGAGAGGAAAAACAATGATTCAGATGCAGAGTTCCTGGAGAGACTGGTGATGAATAAAGAACCGCTAAAAGAAGTTAAGTTAAAAAAAAAAAGAAAAAAAAGGAAAGACAACTGAAATATGCTACATTAAAAGACATAATGATCGTTCAAAACCTATACTGGGAGAGGGGGTTGAAGGCAAGAGAGCAAGAGGTAGACATTGATACCAGTAGGAAGACAACATTAAGAGTTTGAACTACAGTCTAAGAGGGCAAGAGACAGAAAATGTTGGAGATCCATTGCAGCTAACCTTCCTTGTAGAGATGGCAACTGATTGATTAATGAGTGCCATAAATGAATCAAAACAGCATTTTACCATTTGTGTTTTCCATAAATTGAGAAGCGGCCAGCTGAGGGGTAACAGTGTCAGACTTTCATTTAAGAGACCTGGGTTCGGTGATGTTTTTATGTTTGGGACAAAAATAATCATCCTAACTTGCACAGTCCACTGCGGCAGCACTAGCAATGTGGCCTTAAATCCTCGGGCTCATGACCCCCCCCCCCACCCCCCCCTCGTCTCATCCATCATCATCAAGTGCCTTGTCAACTGGCATGGGAGATCATGAATCTTCAGAAACTGCGATCCGCAACTGCATGTATCAGTTCGTGAGTTGACACTCCTCCATGCCATGATGAAAGACTGTCAAGAATCTTCTCACGCTGTCTTCCTCTGTCCTTCTTTCCACAGACTTTCCTGTGGTCACAACATGTTCCATTTTCCCTCTTCTAATTACATGACCAAAAAATGATGTCTCTTTCTGATGGTTGTGATAAGGTTGTCTTCGAGCACTCACTTCTTTCAAAACATCTGGGTTACTCTTCTTAGCTGTCCAAGGATTCTTCTGGAAAACCACATCTCCGAGGCCTCAGAAAATTGTTCAGTTTGTTTATTAATTGTCCAGGCTTCACAGCCGTATGTTAAAACTGGCACTATATATATGTAAGAATTATTTTCCCAACCTCCAGTGTCACAGATTTATTGCACAACATTTATTTTGTAAAATGCTGTTTTGGCCTGTCCTATTCTATTCTTTATCTCTGTGATAATCTTCCATCGGATGGTATCCATGTGCCTAGATACCTAAATTTCTGTACTTGTCCTAAAAATAACGCCTTTGACATTTTTGTTATGCATGCAAGCAATAATCTTGTCTTGGAAGTCACCATTACGTCTGTCTTTCCATTATTCAAACTGAGGCCCATTTTATCACTTTCTACCACCACCGTATTTATCAATTCTTGTAGTTCTTTCTGACTTTTTTTAGACCCCTTGTCTGCACTGTCCTTAAAGTGGTAAATACAGATAATAGTGGTAGTGACAGTGTTTTTCCACAGTTAATACAGTTTCTCTAGTGTCTTAGTTGCTGTGGTTACTTTTTCAGAGGCATGAGTGGGAAAAGAACATAATTCAGTCTTAAAATGAAAGTTGCAAGTAAGTCTGGACCGAACATCATAGATGAGGAAATAGGTGAAGTGCAGTTTGAAATCGTGATTGACGATGATGAGGATGACGACATACTTATACAGGCTGAAGATGCGTCATTTGGAGAACAAACGGAAGAAAAGGAGAAAGGTAAGTGATGAAAAAAAAAGGACTTTTAGACTCTTGCTTATTTTCATCAGGTTACTTAAGTTTCTCATGTGTATAGAAATTCTTACCGCCTCTCACATTGCTAATCTAATAGACCTGTTTTCTGAATGGCATAGGTGTAAAAGCTGTGATGCTATTTAAAAACAAATATCGCCCGCTCACTAGATCAGTTGGTTAAAACCCTCTTCGTGGCGACCGGGTGATGAACTCCTTGTGGTCCAGGTGTATGCCTGGGTCAGGCAGAAAAGCCACATTTCTCCCAGATGTACATTATCTATCATGGAATCAAGGCCGAAGGGTTGCGATATCCATAGTAACAAGCCAAAGGGTTTACAACTCATGGTTTCTGGATACGTTAAAAATTTTTTTAAAATTCACTGGCATAACAAAAAATAAATACAAATTATTAGAGAATGCACTCTTCCTAAGGCAACATATGGATGTAAGTCATGGATATCACAATTAGTACAGAAGAAAATCAGTTCTTTTGAATGAAATGTTACGAAAATATACTTAAAATACTTTGGAATAAGGGAGCCACCATTGTGTAGCAGCTAGAAGATCGCCTGTGGATCAGAACATCGGGGGTTTGGGTTCTCACAGAGCAGGATTTTTTTTTTTCAAAAGTGACCTTTGCTCCCAGGTTGACCCAGCCTGGAGTGGGTACCTGGTGAACTCCTAGGAAGTAGAGGCAGCTGGTGTGATGCTGGCCATATCACCTACTAAGTGTCAGTGGGCCTATAAATCGTATCGTATAAAATCAAACAAAAATTCCAAGCTTAGCCGTTTTGTAGCCGCCTGATGGCCTTCTTTTTCAAGGACGGTTCCTTTGCTATCTTATTATATTTATCTTCCTTTGTGGTGAGCAATTACACCTGAGTTTGTTCATTTGTTGCCTAAGTTCTGGTTTTGATGGGTCCTGATTTCTGTTTTAGTTGGCTATCCGCTAGCTGTTGCACTGTTCATCTGCATTATCCAGGCCTATAAAATATAGGTCTAGGCTTATATGCTCAGTACACCTAAAGGTGTTGAAAAGAGTCCTTTAAACTTTATTTTACTTACTGTAGAATAAAAAAAAAATATTTAAAAAATATACAAATACAAATTTTCTACGATATCTGGTTTTGGGAGAGTCCTTGACTCACATTCATCTTAGTTCTGGAGACAGTCCTTTATGATTAGCACTCATAGAAAGAAGTAGAGAACTAGAAAGGCACTGTAGACAACAAATTTGAAGCCATGTTTACCATACTGGTACATCATTGTACAGATGTTTTTGTTCTCTAGCCACCGGAGAGTTGCAGTTACCGCCTCCACCTCCATTCTCATGCTAGACGTTGTGGTATCGTATGCTAGGCTGTCTTGCAGTAAAGATTTTCAATTGCATACACATTTCCATTTTCCATTGCATACACATGTTGTAATTGTAACAGTCTCTGAAAGTATGCAGAGAAAGGTGAAGACAGGGATGCTTCGAGCAGAGTGGCAAGCTTCACTGGAAAGATCACGGGTAGTGAGCATACTTTGGATCTTTTCCCTTGGTCATGCCGGCGTGGTGGGCAATGAACAGGCAGACAGATTGGCTTGTTCTGCACCGCTGGGTGGTAAACTGATGCATGACAGGGCAGATGTTGTCAAGGCCCTTTGGGAACAAGTAACGGAATCAGTAGAGAAACAAGATTATGAGAATGTCCCGAGTGCTGTGATGTCAATTCTTGACTTAACTAACTAACTGACAGACGTTTTTGCTGTCATTTTAACATTTCAGTAATACAGACACTAGCTATACATTGCACATTTTATTGCCAGGCATAATTTGCTGTATTTCATCAGGTGCAATAGTACAGAGTTACATTAAGCACGACCGGCTCCAGCTGACGGGCTGTGCTGCTGACGTCACCTAATGATGTGTTAACGCAGCGGTTCTCAATCAAGAAATAAACTATTATCGACAGTGACGAGGAAAGACTACTTGATTTTTAACTTTAAAGTATCTACATGCCTTTTTAAATAATTTTCACAATTTTTAGCCGACTTTTCTTGATTAACACTGCGGCACACGCTCACGGTACTCTAGGGTGCCTTGTCACCCAGTTTGAGAACCGCTGCGTTAATGCATCGTTAGCACAACCCGTCAGCAGCATGGCCTGTCAGCTGGAGCTGGTTGTGCATCAACATTCATTTCACTGAAGTGCACATCTCATGGTCTGTCTGTCTTTCTCTCTCTGTGTCTCTCTATCTCTCTATCTCTCTGTCTGTCTCTCTCTCTCTCTCTACACTGTATGTCTAATAGCCAAAAGTTCATAATAGTCACATACAGTGTATTGTTTTTATCCATGTTAGTGAAATCCACAACGAGAAAAGATTATTTTCATTTATTTTATATTACAGAAACGGAGATTGACCTGACAGGCATTGATTTTGATGAAGAGATGGAAGTTGAGGAAGCTGCCAATATATCAGTAGGTGTGTCTAACACGATTGGAGACAGCCATGACTCAGGGGGATCTGGATTTGACCTTTCCACTGGAAATCTGTGGATTTACCCAACAAACTATCCAGTGAGGGACTACCAGTATAACATAGTTCAGCAGGTGGGTGTTTTTTGTTGACATTTGGAAAAGAATATTGGGGTGTTGAGAATGAAAAGCACATGGAATAGAACCACAGAAAATGTAGCCAAAAATACTGAAATGTGAATAGAGCTGAAGAAGTGCAGCCTGGAAAATAAGTTGAGTTACTTCTTTTGTAATATGAAAGTATCGACTTGTTTTGTAATATGAAAGTATAGACTTCTTTTGTGATATGAAGGTATAGACTTCTTTTGTGATATAAAAGTATAGGCTTCTTTTGAAATATAAAAATATAGGCTTCTTTTTTTAATATTAAAGTATAGATTTGTTTTGTAATGTAAAAGTATAGAATTCTTTTGTCATTTAATAGTATATACTTCTTTTGTGATTTGAAAGTTTGGACTTCCTTTGTGATATGTGGTATAGACTTATTTTATGATGTGAAAATATAGATTGTATACTGTGAAAATGTATAATTTTACGATGTGCAGATGTGGAACTTTTGTGATGTGATAGATTTCTTTTATGATGTGAAGATGCAGATTTCTTTTACAGTGTTAAAATATAGATTTCTTTTACGATGTAAAAATATACATTTCTTTTGTGGTGTGAACAAATAGATTTCTGTTACGGTGTGAAAATAACGATATTTTTTTTAACGATGTGGACATGTAATTTTTTTAACGATGTGAACATACAAACTTTCTTTAATGTGAAGATTTATACAATTTTGTGTGATGTAAAAATGTAGGCAACTTTTGTGATGGGAAAATGTGGACTTTTTGCTTTACAAACAATGACTTGTAGTATAAACAAATAACCTTTCTTTCCACAGGCATTATATAAAAACACTTTGGTAGTGCTGCCCACAGGTCTTGGGAAAACCTTCATTGCAGCAGTTTTGATGTACAATTTCTTCCGCTGGTTTCCACAAGGCAAGATTGTCTTCATGGCTCCTACGAAACCTTTAGTGGCTCAGCAGATTCTAGCCTGCTACAACATTATGGGAATACCCAAGGAAGACACTGTGGAAATGACAGGCAAGCTGTGAACAATGAAGTTATAGTTAGTTGCATGTCTTTGTTTTCCATAACTTTGCAAACCAACACAGAGTTTAGTGACTGTTTGTTGGATGTAAAAGGACTCTTTTCCCTGCCTCCAGGCGTATTAGCATAGACCTGTTTTATAATCAGCACGTGCTGGCTGCCTTTACCTCCCATGACTTTACCTGGTACCATTTAGGACTGAGTTGCCCTAGAAGCTAAGGTCATTTATTAAAAAAAATTTAAAAAAAGGCCAGCACCGTTCGGATTTTAATCTCTGACTTTTGGATCCACAGGTGAGCAGCTATCAGCTAAGGAAAACAGCCATATATGCCTGGGTGGTTTAGAGTCACTAACAATAGAGCACATACTCAGGACTGTCCCAGATATGGCACATTAAAGGAAACCTATTTTGACTACATATTTGACACACAGATGTTGTAACAATCCTTTGTATCCAAATTATTAACCCACCTTTTGCGTAAAATGTCTCTTTTGACACTTAAGACTCTGGCTTTTGGTGCCTAAAAGTAAACAGCTTGAATTATAATGAGTTGAGGTAACGTTAAATAATTAAAAAATTAGAAATATGAAAGCAGTCGGTGAAGAAATTTAGGATTTTGGCTATTACTAACACGGGAACTTTTACATTTTTACTTATATAGATTGTTTGAGTTGAACTCCATGTAGTGATTTGATATTGGAGTTTAAATATTCCAGGTATGGTACTAAGTATAATAAGCTCCCTCCCCGACCAACAACCACCCACCCACCCCACGCTATATTGTTATTTTTTATGTCTCTATATTTTCCACTGTGTTGCTGCAGCTTAAGACACTCTTAGCCAGCCATAATAGGTGATGTTAAATGTAGCAAAATGTAATGGAACATACAGAGATATAAAATAACAATATGACGGGAAATGGGAAGGAAAAAAATGATGGGGGGGGGGGGGGGGGTGCTTTCATAACACTAGAAAATGTGTGAAATCGAAAGAAATTGAGCTTAGTACAAGGCTTGGATTTAAACTCTGATGTCAAATCACTACTGCTTCAAGGGGCAGATTTTTATAATTAAACAAGAGCTATAAGATTGACCCAGTCTGAATAATAAGTTAGTTGTGTATGCTATATAGGACGTTGCAGAACCAACCTATTAATTTTCGGCTGTTTGTAGTTTCACTAGGCAGTTTTATGTTTAGTAGTTTGCCTTTGTCTTATAAGGTCCAGGTTATATCAGTGTGTTGGGAAATGAGCAGGCAGATAGACTGGCTGGCTCTGCACCACTTGGTGGTGAATTGATGTATGACAAGTTAGATATTGTGAGGGCTCTTTGGGAGCGAGTGAACAGTGCAGAGGTGCAGTTAAGTTATTACGGTCTAAGGAGAATGGCACTGCGAAGAGTTACCAGGGGATCTGGCCGACGCTTAACACTCAGGGTAAGAATGAGACGGATATACAATCAGACGGTTACTGGTACCATCGGAATTGGAACTCTTTGTTTGCTGCTGAAGATGGGGACTGAGCACTTATAGGAGTGTCCCGAGAGCTGTGATGTCAAATCTTAATTCAACATTCATCATTCTCTGTTTTATAAATGGTCAGTCTTGATACCACTATTGAAACTAATGCAAGGCGGTCAGCTACTAAATTGTCACTGCTGGAATTAAACCCAGCACCTTGGAATTATGAAAAGATATCAAACCAGGGCTATACAAACGTTAGTCTCCCCAATAAAAAGCAGGTCATGCTCCATTCATAAATTTTTGTGCCAGTCTACTTTCCTGCAGGTTACTGTTGTGCCACTCTGTTGTTTGCTTTCTGGGTTTTCTTGCATTTACCTTTTTATTCCAAGAAAGAAAATGCCTGTGACATAGGTTTCATGACTCTCTAAAGGGGTTTTGCGTTAGACCCATTATGTCGATGTTTTTGGAGTGTTAACGCTGGCGTGCTAAAATATGCAACATGCGATATCAACGACATTGCCAATCAAAAGTGAGCTAGTGTGTAACACTGTGTAAATGGGGAGACTATTGTTTGTATTACCCAAACCAGATGAAAAATATCATCAGTCATCCTCACAATATCACAAATGACATGTGAACCTTGAGACTAGAGAATCTTCAGCAGAAAATTACATAAATCTGCACTACCAGAAGTACAAACAAAAATACACAGAATCACTTATCTGATGTTATCTTTGACAGAAATCACATTGCTGTCAGGCCAGTAGAATTCCACTTTGGAATTATTAAGCATCCAAAATGATTATAAAATATAAAGGTCTGATATGACGGTGGTATATAAAGAGACTTTTTCTTGACTTTTAAGAGTGTTAAACAACTTGCCTTTCAGGAACAATGTCACCAACACTTCGTCAGAAAGCCTGGAGGGAAAAGAGAGTGGTGTTTCTCACCCCACAGGTCATGACCAATGACTTGAGTAGAGGATCTGTGACGGCAGAGAGTATTAAGTGTTTGGTGTTGGATGAAGCCCACAAGGCACTGGGCAATCATGCATATTGCCAGGTAAAGGGATTCTTTTTACTGTGTCCTGCTGTTGTGCTGTTAAGTGCTGCAGAGAGGACTTAGATGTAGTTTTCAATGTCGAGCTTGATCATATGCCCTGAGATTACTACTCTTATTTCTTCTCTAATAAAGCCAGTAGTACAGGTCATCGAAGAACAACAAATGAAGTGGTTTGGACACTTAACAAGAATGCCCTGGTACTATCTGCCACAGTGAGCCACACTAAAACATTACAACAGGTATAGAGCGAGTGGAAGACCTCAGAAAAGATGGGAGTGATGGCATCAAGAACAGCCTTACAGAAATGACTATCAATCTTAATAGTGCTCTTGACAGAGCTCATCAACGAATGTTACATCTCCCCCTGATACTTCGATGAGGTACAAAGTGGAAGAGAAGAAGAAGAAGATTTCTTCTCTTCTTGTCATGAGCATATGTGTTTGAACAGTAATTCCCTGGCAGCTTGCTGGGCTTGTTACTGTAGTTGTGGTTTGGGTCAAGAAAAACTGCAGCCAAAATATCTGTTTTTTCTTGTGTCAACCTTGTTCCCCTCCCCCCTTCATTACGCTTCCTAATATCACAGTTCAGCTGAGAAATTTCTTGGTATTAGCTTGACTGCAGTCACCCCTGTTGTTCCCTCCCCCTCTTCTCCCAGGCAATTTAATGTTCAGTAGTTTGCCTTTGGTTTATACACGGCCAGCTCCAGTAGTTAGGCCTGACAGGTCCACGGATATTCCCGTTTTGTTAGGCCGATCCACGGTCGGTCTGTGCTCACCATTGTTATCGAGTAAATTTGTACACAAATTAAAGTAATTTAATTAACTTGCAAAATATTTAATTTAATGAAATATCATTATTAAGATAAATAAGTGAGCCATTAGAAAATAGAATAATAATAATAAAATACTCAATAAAATATTTTGCAAGTCAATAAAACTTAATTTTAATTTGTGTATACATTTACTTGATAACAGACTGGCCGTTCACCGACCTAGCAAAACGGGAATTTCCGTAGACCTGTTTGACCTTATTGCTAGAGCTGGCCATGGTTTTATAAATGGCCAGTCATGATACCACTGTTGAAACTAATGCTAGGCAGTCTGCTACCTAATCACCCACAGCTGGGATTGAACCCAGCACCTTGGAATTATGAAAAAATTATGAATTATGAAACCAAATGAAAAGTATAATCGGTCATCTTCACAATATCACAAATGATAAGTGAACCTTGCGACTAGAAAGCTTCATCTTTACATTACATAAATCTACAATACCAGATGTACAAACAAGTATACACTTATCTGATGTTATCTCTGATAGAAATCACATCGCTGTCGGGCTAGTGACCCCTGTTGCCCCCCCCCCCCCTCTCTCTCTCTCTCTCTCTCTCTCTCTCTCTCTCTCTCTCTCTTCAGGAGGCAAACTTGTTTGAAAAATAACACTGAGAATAAAATGTTTTCAATCCCTGATAGCTTGATCATATTGTATGGAGGAGACAGTAACACAGATCTGAGGTTCTGGTGAAACTGACTCACAAAGAGAACTGATTGCCCACATCAGAAAGAGACAGTCTGCATTCTTTGGTCATGTGATGAGAAGGAGAAAACTGGAGTACAACGTGGCAGTAGGAAAGTTGGAGGGGAGGAGAGGCAGAGGGAGACAGAAAAGATTCTGGACAGTTTGACATCATGGCATGGAAGATCATCTGTGTCAAAGTTGATTGAAAGTACACGAGACAGAAGGTTGAGGATAGACATGACTACCAACACCATGCAGCATGGACTTTAAGAAGAAGAAGAGCTTCTGGTGGTTGTATGAAAGTGCACACCCAAACCACCTATGTTTATCAGATTGGCACATGAGGATAATGATGATAGTTCAGTGCAACATTGTTTTCTTTTTTCCTAGGTTGTACGAGAGCTGATAAAATTCACACGAGAGTTCAGAGTTCTGGCACTAAGTGCTACGCCGGGAAGTGATCTGAAGGTAATTAACCCTTTGGAGATGGAGACTTATTTATAGCTTCAGTGCCAAGAAGACGGAGCCTGTAGGAGGGAATTCTCTTAATTTTCACACACAAAATTATTTTTTTTTAAAATTGTTTAATTAACGTATACAAAACTTTATATTCTTGTAGGAAATGAAATAAACTAACAAAAGTTAAATTAATTACACTGACATTCAGTGAAATCTAAACATATATTAAAATCATGATGGCCCTCTAGATACATCCGGCACATGGTTCTACTGCTGCCTCCTGCTGTGTTTTAGTTGCTATGGCGCAACAGACCTTTTAATCATTGTTGAAGAAATGTGAAAAGTAAATGATTGGCAGGTATGAAGACCAGCCAGCAATCTCAGCGCTTGTATTAATGGGCCGACAGATCGCCCAGTCATCTTTTTTTGGCCAGTTTGCTGTTTTGCAATTATTAAATTTACTTACTTCTGTTTACCTCTTAAAAAAAGGTGTGATATTATTTGGGGTGAAAAATCAATTTTTCAATGTGACATCATAATAAACTTATGCTGATTCAATTTTTTTTCTTGGTCAAAGGGAAGGAAAATGGTTTTTCTTTGCTCTTTTTGTATTTAGAAATTACTTCCCTTCATTTTATAATCACCTTTGTCCAAATAGTGACTAAATGTGAAAAATCCATTGTTTCAGTGATTTGGGAGCTGTGATGATGCAATAACTAACAGGCTTGCCTGTCTGTTTCATGGTTCCTGGAATTTTACAACAACCGACAAAATCCCCAGATTTACTTTGCTTCTTTTTTTTTAATTTTTTTTTAATTTTCATAGGGCAGAGTTTTAGAGAATTATAACGATGTGTTAATTGTTATGGAATTTTGAAAAGGGTCATTTTCAAAGCTTTTTGGGGGGTTAGGTAGGTAGTTAGTCTTTCCTCTTGAGCCTAGGGCGGTGCATAGGGCAGAGGTCATAGCTCTCCGTGTCTAGTAGTTTGTTGCCACCTATTTTATTTAGGTCTTGAATGTTCATTAGGCCTATGCAGGGTGAAAGAGTTAAAATGATAATTTATGTTTATTATCTTCTTTTCCCAGGCTGTGCAGCAGATGATGACTAACCTTCTGATAAGTCATATAGAGCTGAGGTCTGAGGAGTCGATCGACATCAAAGCATACACACATGAGAGGAGGATTGACAAGATTGTTATACCCATGGGGGAGGAGCTCAGTGGGCTTAGATTGATATATATTAGGGTATAGCATTTTACTTCTGCTGCCTTTCATCCCCCAATGTTCCTGTGTGGGTTCGGGTGGTTCCATTTTGGAAAACAAAGGATAGACCTACTGCTCCCCTTACAAATATGTTGCCGTGCTTCACTTTAGAGAAAAAGAAGAAACTCTGCCCCCCACAAACATGATGTAGGAGGCGACTAATTAGGTGTGTTTTCCATCAAAGTCAAAATGTATGTGAATGAGAGGCAGAGAACCAGCAGTCTACATACCAATGACAGGGTTCGTAGTGGATCGGGAAATTACCGGGATTTTTTTCCGTTGACCTTGAACAGGGATTTTTTAGCTTATAAAAGACATTCCGACCTTGAAAAGCCGTGAATTTTGACCGCCGCAATAAAATCGTCAGAAATCCTGTGATTTTCAGCACAGGCAATTTTTGGGGAGCCCTTTGGCTTTTTTGGCCATTTGGCTAGTTTTTGGCTACTTTTGTTGTATAGTCGTTTCAGGTGTGAGGGCAGCTGATTATTGGCTATTTTCAGCCGAAATGGCTTGTTAAAGGCCAGGGAAGGGCGGGCTGTGTTGCAGATCATGAATACATGCAGACAGCAGCGGTGTGGCATGGGGCGGGAAGTAGCAGCTTCCGTCTCGTGCTTGTTTCTAGCGAGTCGGGCAGAATGAACAGTATAAATCGTTTATGGTTGTGGTTTTTTAGAAAGGATTACATTGGGAGATGGTGGGGCTCAGTTCAGTTGTATTTATAAATAGAGTCGCCATGGTGGGGGCTAAGCACGGCCTTCTCTATTAATTAGAGATGGCATTGGGGCTAAGCAAAGTGACTGCAGCTGGATTTCCCAGTTTTATTTTTGACCTGGATTTATCTTTACAGTGTGTTTGGCGATCAGTATTGTAATTCCCTCTTCTGTTGTCTCACCCCTCTCTCTCTCTTCCCTCCCTCTTTCACTCTTCTACCTATTTCTCCTTCCTTCCCGTCTCCTGCATTGTCTCTAACCCTCCCTTCTGATCTTCATCTTCTTCTCTCTCTCTCTATCTTTCTTTTTACTCTCTCATTTCCTGTCCCCCCTCCCCCTTTTCCTATTTTATTTCTTGTTTAAATGTTTAGTAAATGTGCGGCTCCATAACTCTTCCTAGCAACTCAAGTACACAGGAAGTTGTATTTGGAGGGGGGGGGGGGGGGGGGGGGGGGGGCTCTCTCCTCTGTTCTTGAGGCGGGGCTTGGGGGGGGGGGGGGGGGGGGGGGGGGGGCTCCTCTGTCTTACCCTTACCACCTCAGCCTTCTACACCACTTTCCACCATTTCCTCTCTCCTCTCCTTTCTGTAATTGGAAAACCAGAAATAAAATGAAGTCCACTGCTGCCCTGACCTATTTATGTGTGTGGGTAAACTTTATTTTCCACCAGTGGTGGGTTAGGATCCCCTGGACTTTTTTCTTCTTCATAAAATTACCTTGGCTCTCAGGTCACCAGCCTTAAGTGTAAGAAATTGAATTATTGTTGTCACACACAGATAGGACAAGCATGGGGCAGTAGGGGTTAGCACTGTTGTTTATGGGCCACATTCACATTGGGAGAGGGTAGGAACTGGAAAAGTGGCCTCACTTAGAGATTTCCTAATTCTATTTTTGGCACTCAGTGTTCTTACACCCCCCCCCCCCCCCACAACCGTATCTTACCTCGCTTCTCTCACCCCTTCTCTTTCCTTTGATCTTCTACTATTCTCCTTTCTCTCTCCATTCTTCCTCTCTTCCTTTCCTTGCCCTTTCTCCTGTCCCATATCTTCTTTGTCTCTTCTCCATTCTGTCTGTTCATTTTCTCTAGATTTCCTTACCCGCTCCCCAACCCCCTCTCACCCCCCCCCCCCCCCATTTTTTTCTCTGGTTCATCTACATATTTTGTTGCCCCATAACTATCTTTTCCTAGTATTTGTGTCCACTACACTTGAAATTGTGTGAGGGGAGTAGGTGGGATTTCAGCACCAGGCTGTTTTTTTTCTTTGATGTATCTTGTCTCCCTTCCTGCCCCTCCCTCTTAATCTGTGTTTGTCACTGCCTTCCTTACCCACCTCTCTCTCTCTTGCTTTATGTCTGTTTGCCTCCCTTCATCACTTCCTCTTTGTATACCTCCCTCCCATTCTCCTGCTCTGCCTTTTTTCTCTTTCTTTGGTTCTCTCCCTCTGTCTGCTTGCCTCTCTGTGCTGTCCCTTTGTCTCTCTCTCTTTTATGTCTACATCTCTCTCTGCTTGCATCTGCTTCTCTCCCTGTCCGTTCTCTCTCCCCCTGTCTCCCTTCTTTCAACTCTTTGTCATATTTTCCTCCTTCCATATCTCTGTTTCGTTCCCTTTTTCCTTCTCTTTTCATCTGCCCATCTCTGTATCTGCATTCCCTCTTTCTGTATTTGTCTCCCTCTCTGTCTTTCGCTGTCCCTTCCCCACTTTTCCTCATCATGTCTCCATCCCTCCCTCTCATTTCTCCCCCTTCCCCAGACTTCTTTTCCTTCTTTTCTCTACCTTCATCTGTCCATCTTTAGACTGTCTCTCCCAGCCTACCTCAGCATGTGTCTTCCTCCCTCTCTGCATGACTCTCTCTCTCTCTCCCCCTAACCCTTTCAGGTACCAGATCCAGAACAGACAGGACTTAGTTTGCTGCCCTCTACCACCAAGCCCTAAAAAAAAATTTCAAACACTATATCAAGCTCAGGGGCCGACCAACACGAAGATGGGCACAGGATATAAGTGACTCCTTGAGTATAAACAAGTACATGAGACGGGAGAGCTGGTGAGAGACCGAGGTTTTTTTGTCAGGACAAAGGAAATGCTACATGATGATGATATATGTGCTGGTATACCAACACATGTGGCACAAATGAAGTACATTGTGTGCTCAGTACACCCTTGAACAAGGCAAAAATCTTGTTTCAGTATTACACCGAGACAACCTTGAAAAAAACTAAGGAGACCTTGAAAAGTCTTGAAATTGATTGGTAAATTTGGCTATGAACCCTGCAATGAACCAGATCTTTAAAATGGATATGCATGCAGAACTCAAGATCTGGATGAAAGCCAAAGTCCAGGAGTGGACACAACGAGAACTTTCCGCCCAGAATTTACAGCCGGTATACGCTAAGAAGACAAAGATCAATTTGTCTCAGTATGTGTCATATTTAGCAGTGTATTTTCTTCATCTGATTGATTGAAATAATCAAGAACAACATTTTAGTAATACTATTATACAACAGTGAATGTTGCAAAATTACAGCGAGAATTATACATAAACTTGAGACTTTTCCAAATAAATGTTTAGGGAAGGATTGGATTGGATTTTTTACCCCACCAGGACATCACACAAGCGATAAACACCCGATGACACAAAGCGCCACCATGCGGATGAGGATCACCGTGGAGAGGTCCCAGAAACCGCGTTCAGACATTTGGCCATAATGATGACCTGCCTATATTGCGGCCCCTGGCAAAAGCCAGAGTGGGGCTTCAAATAACAAAAAATTACGTCCTAAGAAGGACGTAATGATTGAATTATTATGTTTAGGGAAAATTCTATGAATATTTTGGCCAAACAAGATCACAGATGAAGAATTGAGGAAGAAAACAGAATGTGCATCACTGGCAAATGTTATAAAAGTAAGACGAGCGAGATGGCTTGGACATGTTTGCAGATTACCTTGTGAGACTGGCAAAAACAACTCTCCGGTGGAGTGCAGATGGGAAAAAGAGATGTGGACGACCTAAGGAAACCTTTAGAAGGGCAATAGAACGGGAAATGAAGGAATGTAAACTGACATGGGATACAATGGGCAGGAAAGTAGCAGACCGGCAGCAGTGAAGATCACTTGTGAGTGCCTTATGTGTAAACGGCGACATGAAGATATAGAGAGATAGATTGAAATTTGGTCAGTTCTTTCCCAAAAGCTACACATTACCGATTCTATCATATAATTTAAGTGTCTCTATTTTGCCCTTTTAAGTTCCTATGTTATTTCATTTTTAACTTATGCCAGTAAAAGTTTGAGAGACCATGAAATTTAAACGCATTTGAAAACAAATGCCCAAAGAAAACGCATCTCAGGCGAAAACAAATGCCTGAGGAAAATGTTGAGCATAAAATGGGATGAAATCAAGAGGGGTAGAGATGTAAGAGAAATGTTGGGCAACTACAGGTAACAAGAGTTATAAGACAGAGAAGTAGATAGCTCTATATTGGACACATCCTGAGAAGAAAAAAGCAGAAAATCACCAGACAGGCACTAAAATGGGAAATAAAGGGATTGAGAAGGCCAGATCATCCAGACTGGGTTTACCTTGCAGAAAATTCTGGTTGTTCATCCACTTCTGTCTGTGGTTAGGCGTTGCTAATGCGCTTCGTGGTGCCGGGTTCGATCCCAGCTGCGGGCCTTGTATTGGTTTCAACAGTGGTATTGAGAAGTTGACTGTTCAGAAAGCAAGGCAAACTACTGGACGGAAATTTGCCTAGAAAACCACAACAGCCAAAAAATGCTGGGGTTGGTTCAGCAATGTCCTGTAAAGGATACTCAACTAACTTAACATCCACTTCTGGACTTTGTTCCAAAATTTGAGTTTTGCATGCACATCTGTTTTATATATCTGGATTCTTTTAATGCATGCTGTTGGTTCCTTACCTGTCATGCAGATTGGCTTAGAAGAGAGTACCCCTAATTAGTTGCCTTTTATGACATGCTTGTTGGAGGGGCAGTGGGTCTGTTTTTTCCTCTTTCGCTCCTATCCCGCGTGGGTACCGGAGCCCACATGGGGACCTCAACTCTTTCGGTTCCAAAAGATTTGGTTTTAAATACTCAAGATGCTAAAGACACATTGAAAAATGCAAGGAGACAGTATGTACTGTATTGTATGTTAGCATATCTAGCCAGATTTCTTTAGCATGCTCAACCCAAAAGTAAAATATATAATTACACAATGTTCGTTGTTTGATACGCAGTGATTATAGCTGATCACACACTGTACTTTGGGACAGAAGGAGTTAGAAAAAAAAGCTTGCAATAATTGTTAGTCACTTTATGAGAAGAGACATTCTGGAGTCTTGTGACAATTGAAAATATGAATGGAGAGAACGAGAAAGGAAAACAGTGAATTGAGACTTCTGATAGCCTTTTGTCATGTTTGACCTGGGAAGGTATCAGAAAACAAACTGGTACTTTGTTTTGGAGATCACAAGATGTAGGGCATTATTGCATGTGTACTAATTGACAGAGCACTTCATGATTATAGCATATTTCTTCTGTACTAGTAACATAGTACAGGATTATATAGGCTAATGAGTGGAGTAGTAGTTACAATACAGGATCATGTAGGCTAATGGGTGGAGTAGAAATAACAAAGTACAGGATTATGTAGGCTAATGGGTGGAGTAGTAGGAATATAGTACAGGATTATGTAGGTTAATGGGTGAAGTAGTAGTAACATAGTACAGGATTATATAGGTTAATGGTTGAAGTCGCTTGGGACTACATTGTCTCTGACTGACTTAAAAGATGCTAAGTTTCAAAGTTTTAAGGAGCATTTTATAAATTACTGCGACAGGTAGTGGTAAACTGATGCATGCTAAACCAGATGCGGTCAGTGCTCTTTGGGATTGAGTGAACAGTGCAGAAGCATAGTTATATCATGGTCTGAAAAGTATTGTCCAATGAGGAGTAACCAGGGAATCTGGCCAGCACTCAAAAGAAATTAAAGGCAAGACAGACACACAATCAGACTTCTACGATTGCCATTGGAATTGGAACTCTGCGCTGGCAGCTATAGATGAGAACAGACTGCTTATAATGCTGTAATGTCATAGAACCATACATCCTGTTCTGCTGTATGGCAGTGAATCTTTGAATGTCAGTGAACAAATTAAGAAGAATTTGGAAGCAACAGAGATGTGGTTTCTGAGTCGAATGTTACGAATACCTCGGATGGCCAGAGTAACTAACAACGATTGCTTAAAAAAAAGGTAATAAAAGTAGATCTCTATATGCAGCAATAAGATAGAGACAAACACTGTTCTTTAGCCACATAATGAGAAGAGAGACATTGAAGAACATCGTGACAACTGGAAATATCAGTGGAAAAAGGGGTGGAGGCAGACCAAGAGGGATGATGCTGGATGGGCTGAAACGATGGCATGGAGGGATATCATCAAGAGAGCTGTTCCAGGCAACCAGCAATCTTGATCTGTGGAGATGTATGAGCGCCTACGCCAGTTGGCATTGCCCATGATGATGATGTGATGTCAGTTCTTAACTTGACTGTGACACTCTCGCTGAGTTAACAACCAGTGCTGAAAGAGACAGCTATTTTGTTAAAACTAAATGCAGTTAAGTTTGTCTATTTGCCTTTAAACTTTTCGAACTTTATCGGTCCTTTTCAGGTAATGACATGTGTTGTACAGAGATTGATCAGAAATGGAGTCTTATACAACAGGGAGGCAACCAAACTGTCCAAATTCTTGCTCTTAAAAGCTAGAGATGAGTTTAGACAGAATCCTCCACAGAACCTGCAGGTCAGTTAGCCTTTAATTGTGGTTCTGCCTATGACCTGTCTGTGATGTAAATCTTATAACTGGCAGAGAATATAAAAATCACATTAGAAAAAGCAGTATTTAGCAGGTTGGGAATATAAAATACCTGAATTAAGAGGAATAAGCACTGTGTAGCAGTTTGAGAATGTAAATAACCTGATTCAAGAGGAATAAGCACTGTACGTAGCAGTTTGAGAATTTAAAATTCATGATTCAAGAGGAATAAGCACTGTGTAGCAGTTTGAGAATGTAAATAACCTGATTCAAGAGGAATAAGCACTGTACATAGCAGTTTGAGAATTTAAAATTCCTGATTCAAGAGAAATAAGCACTGTACATATAAGTTTGAGAATGTAAAATCCCTGATTCAAGAGAAATAAGCACTGTACGTAGCAGTTTGAGAATGTAAAATCCCTGATTCAAGAGAAATAAGCACTGTACATAGCAGTTTGAGAATGTAAAATCCCTGACCGAAGAGAAATAAGCACTGTACATAGCAGTTTGAGAATTTAAAATCCCTGATTCAAGAGAAATAAGCACTGTACATAGCAGTTTGAGAATTTAAAATCCCTGACCGAAGAGAAATAAGCACTGTACATAGCAGTTTGAGAATTTAAAATCCCTGACCGAAGAGAAATAAGCACTGCACATTGCAGGTTGAGAATGCAAAATCTTTAAAAAAAATGAGCACAATATATAGAAGGATGAGAATCTAACATCTATTACTTTAGAGAAATAAGCTTGATCTATGGGATATTGGAAATCTAAAATATTTGACCCCAGAGAAATAAGCAAATTTTTATAAAGGTCGAACATTTTGCAAAGCATGTTTGCTCAGTGACTCAGTGAGCATGTTCAGAAGATCTAGGCTGTACAGTCAAGCAGACCTGATTAGAAGAACTCACCAGGGCCCAAAAAACAGTTCTTCTTATCAGAAATTTCTCTTTCTCAGCCTAATGGTAATGCATTTAAAACATACAGTACAGTAATGAATTAGCGTAGAGTATGACAGATTTATGGGAGTCGCTGTGGCAGAGCGACTAAACGCTTGCGTGCGGATCAGACAGTCGTGGGTTGGCTCCCTGGCGGAGCTCGACTTTTTTCAAAAATGATCTTGGCTCCCAGATTGACCCAGCCTTGAGTGGGTACCGGGTGCATTACCGAAAAGTAAAGGCAGCCGGCGTGATGCTGACCACATCACCCATCTTGTGTCGATTGGTCTATAAAATATAGGTCTAGTCCTATATGCCCTATACGCCTAAAGGCATGGAAAAGGGTCCTTTGCTTTACTTTTATGATAGATGTATGATAAAGACAGTCCTTACCCACAGAGGACTGAAGGTGACACTTGGCTGTTGTAACCATTACAGGTGGCCTAATTGTAACTTCTTGGGAGGTTGAACAGGGTATCGTGGTGGTGAACTGGTGTATGACAAACTAGATATTGTGAGGGCCTTTTGGGAACGAGTGAATAGTGCAGAGGCGCAGATAAATCATTATGGTCTAAGGAGAATGACGCTGCGAGGAGTTACCAGGGGATTTGCCCTACGCTCAACACTCAGGGAAAGGATGAAACAGATATACAATCAGACTGTTACTGTTACCATCAGAGTCCTCTTATAGTTCAAAGGAACAGAAAATGATGACTGTTTTACTTAATAATTTTATTTGAAAATCTGCACATCCACAGCAAGCTCACTATGGGAACATTGAAGCCGACTTTGCTATGGCTATCAGTTTGTACCATGGCTTCGAACTGTTGCAGCTGCATGGCCTGCGATCTCTGTACAACTACTTGACAGGCATCATTGTTGGAGAGAAAGGATACGGCCGCACACGGTCAGAGCTACTGAGAAATGCAGACTTCAATGACATTATGGAGAACTTGAGACAGAAGTTCACTGGAGCAAGTTCTCATGGGTTTGTTAAATATGGTTTCTTTCTTGATTTGTTGAGTCAAGAATGGCATCATGTAATTCAGGAAATTCCATACACACACCGTCCTCATCTTCAGCATTCAGAGTTTGAGTTCTGATGGTACCAGTAACAGTTTGGTTGTATGTCCATCTTGTCTTTCCTCTGAGTGCAGAGTACTAGTCAGATTCTCTGGCTACTCCCCATTGCAGCATTATCTCCACACTGTAAAGATCTGTGAACACTTCCACGTTGTTCACTTGCTGCCACAGGCTTTGATCACATGTAGCATGTCATGCCTGTAGTCACCATCCAGTGATGCAGCACTTGCCAGTCTGTCTGCCTGTTAATGTCTCAGCACACCTGCTTGACTTGAAAAAATATCCAGAGGACGCTAACTACCAGTGAAGCAGTGTCTGTCAGTCTGAAAGGTCCATACCTTTCCCAGCATGTTTTTTAAGTCTTTTTCAGTCACATTTGTTGCAGTGGATTCTCAAGACAACGAAAAGCTGCTGTGACTACCTCTATCTTCATTGTCAGACTAGATCCTTGGCTTTTTAGTACTTGATTTGTTTGTAATGGTGTAAACATCATCAAGAAAGAAATGGCAAACTACTGACATAAATTGTCAAGTAAAAGTTCACAAACATCCAATTATTGCTGGGGTTGGTTTGAAAATATCTTGATAACAATACAAATGTGACTGTGTTTAACCTAGAGTGACCTCTAGTCTTTCTTTTTTTCCCCCTCATCTCTTCCTCCATTACCTCAGTGAAATGTTTATCAAGGGGTGGGGGGATGGGAGGGAAGTGTGTGAGAATCACTGTGAATTCTTTTGTTTACACTGTAAGTCGGTCTTCATTTCTGTCAGGTTTTTTTCATGTTGTCGCTCCATCTCTGAAAAAAGGGACCTTTACATTACTTTCTTTACGGGCATATGAAAAAAGTCATTTATATTATAAAATTTGAACATGGGACCACCTATTACATGTTGTAAACGGCAACCAATCAGGAATGTTTCCTTAAAGGTCAGAGTGCATCTGCCTGAGCGGCAAGGAGTCAACAATCTGCATACAGATAAGCCAGATCTGTAAAATGGATGCACATGCAAAATTCAGGTCCTGGAAAAAAAGCAAAAGTGAAATGGATGAAAAACCAGAACTTTCTACCGGAGTGTGCAGCCGCTGTGCAATGAGCCCACCTCACTGTATTTTGTTTTTACTTTCTAGCTCATCATCCAGGTGGTGGGCCAGTGCGAATTTCACAAATCACAAACAAGGAAAAACACATTAAATGCATCAAATACTTTTATATTTTAAGGAAGCATATAATCTATGCTTAGATAATTTCAAACAGCTTCTGAAAATAATGTATAGAAGTGGTATTTTTGATTGGCTGTACAGAATAGCATCACAATAAAATTTTTTACAGTTGACCATCATCATCATTCAGCAGGTTCTTTACAGACCATTGCTCTTGTCACAGAATGCATGCTAGTCTCTCTTTCTCTAGCCGGTTCTCCAGCCCTATGTGCTTTCATAGCCAATGTGTCTTCAATATCTTGCATCAGCTTTCACAGGAGTCTACCTCTGCTTCGTTTTGTGGAAACTGTACCATCCATAACTATCCTCTCCAGGCCACCATGATGCTATACGTGGCCAAAATACCTCAGTCTTTTTAGACAGATGCTGTTTATGAGTCAATTCTCCTCAATGTTTGGATTATATGGGATGAAGAGTGTCATGATGTCAACATCAACTGACAATCTGCATGTGAACCCCCCCCATCCCCACCACCCCAAAACACTCATAAGCAAATGAACCTTAGATGGGATGACTTCAGGAAAGACCAAGAAATCAGAAAAGTGAACAGTGGCTGCTATCGAAAATAATAGGAGAAAGAAGATGGAACTATTCTGGGTGTATCCTGAGACATGGCAGACAAAGAATCAGAAAACAGGCACTGAAGTGGGAGACAAATGGATTTATGAAATAAGGACATCCGAGAGAAACCTTACAACAACGAGAGAAGCCAGAGATGCTGGACTGGTTTCTACACACAGTCAAAGCATTGCACCGGATAAAACTGAATGGAGGAATCGACTGCAAGTCTTATGGGATGTATAAACTGATTATTTAAAAAACAAAAAAAGTTATAGTGATAAGACAAAGTGTTTTCACACTGATGATACCAAGTTAAACTGTAATCTTTTCTAGGGTTTCATCAGAATCTGGAGATGGTAAAGTTGTGGTTGGCCATCCTAAGATGCAGAGGCTGGAAGAAATAGTTGTGGACCATTTCAAAACATTTGAGAAGAGTAAGTTTTGTATGTTTCATTTATATCTGGTTTGGTTAAAAGGCACCTTCTTATATCTCTCCCCATTAATTCAGTGAGGTAACTGAAGAAAGAGGAATAAGACTTGGTCAGCGTTTTAATATTGAGCCTGAACTCCCATCCATGAAGCAAAGTGGTTCATTCAAACAAGCAACATTCATCTGTGATCTGATAAAATGGTAAAGCTGCCCGGTCAGCAGACAACAAGTAACCCTCCAATGAGTTTATCATTAGAAGCAGAAATTGGATGTCCTTATTTGGCATTATCTTTAACCATTTCCGTGCTAGTTTTGAACCGTGAATTATACCTGAATATCTGCAGGAGGTAAAATTGTTCCCATAAACTTTTCTCATCAATTCAGTTGTCTGAGTAGCATGTTTTTCAAGTTTAAAATGTAATTGAATGTTCACTCTTTGCTCCATGCTGCACGTGAAACAAAGCAACTCTCATAGTTGAACAAATTAGTGGGTTTATGTTTATTCAACGGATCAACATCATGGCACACGGGTGTAACCCATAAAGGCTCCGTTCTACTTCTAACTCAAGCCTGAGTGTGAAGAATCTCAGTGCAGTGCACACACTCCTTTGCACCGGCGAGGATCCCGAAATGCTGGTGGGTTATTTGTCATCTGCTTCTTGGGTGGTGTTTTTGTCTTGGCCATAATAAAATCAGTCTAATTTTTGAATCGCCAGACTGTGTATGTGTCAATGTTTTAATGTTGAACCATACTGGTTATGAGAAAATTATCAAATCTCTGTTCTGCTGGAGATTGAATTCCTGATCACTGTTGGCAAGTGGGTATGAGCCACAACTCTGCCAAAGCTCATAATTGTTAGTAAACTGTTGATGTTATATTTGAGTGAGTGAGTGAGTAAGTGAGTGAGTGAGTGAGTGAGTGAGTGAGTGAGTGAGTGAGTGAGTGAGTGAGTGAGTGAGTGAGTGAGTGAGTGAGTGAGTGAGTGAGTGACATTCAGCCCCACCAGAACTGCACAATGAGCAATCAACACCTTGTGACACAAATCAACACCTTGTGGCACAAATCAACACCTTGTGACACAAATCAACACCTCGTGACACAAATCAGCACCTTGTGTCACAAATAAACACCTTGTGACACAAATCAGCACCTTGTGACACAAATCAGCTTCTTGTGACACAAATCAGCACCTTGTGACACAAAGTGCCACCTTTCAGATGAGAATTGCCTGGGCGCAAGTCCCAGAAACCCTGTTCAACCTGTAGGCTATTTTTGGGACCCAGATGACAGCCGGGGTGGGGCTTTAAATAAAAAAAAAATAATAATAAAAAAAAAAAATATATATATATATATATATATATATATATATATATATATATATATATATATATATATATATATATATATATATATATATATATATATATATATATATATATATATATATATATATATATATATATATATATATATATATATATATATATATATATATATATATATATATATATATATATATATATATAAATTGGCATGTATTTAAGCGGATTAGTAACATCACAAAAAATGGAAGAGATTACGAAATGTTCAAGGAAATGAAGTTATTGACAAGAAATTTTCAACCTCAGTTAAATGTTATTTGTGACAGGTTGGGAAATACTTTAACAGAATCTAGACAAATTCTAGGAAGATGGCAGGAATACTGCAGCGGAATGTATGATATGAATGACAGTGAGGATATGAATGATATACATGAACCAGTAACAGTAGAGGCAGAACCTGAACCTTCATTAGATGAAATTTCATGGGCAATAAGGAGCCTGAAAAATGGTAAATCACCTGGATGTGATGAGATACCAGCTGAATTGATTAAAGCGGGAGGAGAAGAAAGCATAAAAATCTATCATGCATTATGTGAAAAGATATGGAAATATGGTATTTGGCCAAAAGACTGGAAGAGAACTATCTTCATTCCAATACCAAAAAAGGGTGACCTGAAATTATGTACAAACTATCGAACTATTGCCCTGATCAGTCATGCAAGTAAAATTCTACTAAAAATTATAATGAGAAGACTGCAAAAGAAAATGGAAGAAGAGATTAATGTAGCTCAGGCTGGATTTAGACAGGGAAGAGGAACAAGAGATCATATATTCAACATGCGTTTAATAATAGAGAAGTGTAGAGAATTTAATGTAAATCTGTTCTTATGTTTTGTGGATTATTCAAAAGCATTTGACTGTGTGCAACATCAGAAGCTTTGGGAAATCATGAGGAATATGGGCTTTCCATCACATATAGTGCAGCTCATTAAAATGCTCTATCAAGACCAACAAGCAGCAGTCAGAATAGATGGAGAGACATCAGACTGGTTTGGCATCAAGCAAGGAGTCCGTCAGGGATGTGTGCTGTCACCGTATTTGTTCAACCTGTACGCCGAAAATATAATGAGAAATGTAAGAGATGATATAAACAAGGAACAATATGATGCCCTAAACATCGGTGGTCATGAAATACCAGAAATTCGTTATGCTGATGATACAGTATTACTATCAACATCACAAAATGGTTTAGAAAACTTATTAACCTCACTCCAAAGAAATAGTGAAAATCATAACTTATTTCTTAACACAGCAAAAACAAAGATAATGCATACAAACAAAACTGCCATGGAGAAGGAAATATATGTTAATGAAGAAAGATTGGAAGTGGTGGAAAATTTCGAATATCTTGGGTCACTGGTTACCAACAATCGTGACACAATGAAAGAAATTAAACGGCGACTATCAATTGCTCTTCAAAGACTAAAACAACTGAATAAATTATGGAATTGTACAGATAGAATTACAAAGGTCAGATTTTTAAGAGCATGCATCTTTCCCATTGCAACATACGCCTGTGAGACCTGGACACTTACTAAACAAGCGGAACAGCGCATAAATGCATTTGAATATAAATGTTACAGACAGGTTCTAAGAATATCTTGGGTAAAGAAAAGAACAAATGCATCCATACTTCAAGAGCTGAATATTGAAGAGGGTTGGCTAGTAAAGACAATAAAACAAAGAAAATTGAAATATTTTGGTCACTTGAAACGTCATGGAGGTCTAGAGAGAACAATAATGGAGGGGTATATGCCTGGGAAGAGAGGAAGAGGAAGGCCAAGGAGAAGATGGGTGCAGGATGTGGCAGATGATCTCCAGATGGGTGTATCAGACGCAGGACATCTTGCTCATGATAGGAAGGTTTTCCGGAGGGTTGTTATGGCAGCGAGGTTCCGCGAGGGACATGCTACTGAATGAATGAATGAAGTAACATTCTATTTCCAGATGGGTATCTCATCATAAGATGAAAATAACAACATATTTTGGTTTACAACATGATCATAGTTGTTAGCTGATTATAATGCACAGAATCCCAAAGAGGTCGGTAGTAGCTTGACGTGCAGTTAGGATTGGTTGAGGGAAGAAAGGTAGAAAAGGGGGAGGGGGGGGGGGGGGGGGGTGTGTGATGGTTAAATAAAAATAAGAAATCAAATAAGCATTTAGAAAACATTTTGAAAAACGTGCACCTGTTTCATTGGTTCTATAACAGAGTTAAACTTATCATGACTACTCAATTATTTATGTCTATCACTGCATCTTCCTGTTTATTTGATGTTAGAAGGTAGCTTTTAGGGAAAAAAAGGGGGGGGGGGGGAAACAGGGGTTTGAGAAAGAGACAGTAGGTCAAAGAAGTTAAAAAAGTGTGTCCTCTAATATGTTGGTTATTTCTCATTGATTGCAGAAGGGGACGCGACCAGAGTGATGATATTCAGCCAGTACCGTGACAGTGTTCAAGAGATTGCTTCAATATTGAACCAGCACCAGCCGTTGATCAAAGTTATGCCTTTCATTGGCCAGTCGTCTGCTGGGAAAACTACAAAGGGCTACACACAGAAAGAGCAACTCATGGTAATCGGCTAAGGACATGGACATGTATAATGTGCTTCTTGAGATGCACTAAGACTTACAGTTTTATCCTCCATAATAATATTTGAGACAGCAGACTTGAGTTGAGTCAAGAATTGATATCACAGCAGTCGGGGCATTCCCATGCATGCTTCATCCTCATCTTCAGCAGCCAACGCAGTGTTCCAATACTGATAGTATCGGTCACAATCTGATTATATATTTGTCATGCCTTTCCTCTGAGTGTAGTGAGCCGGCCAGACCCTGTGGTTACACCCAGGTGTCTCATTCTCTCCAGGCAATAATAATCTTGTTTCTCTACTGATTCTATTGCTTGTTCCCAAAGGGCCTTGACCACATCTGCCTTGTCATGTATCAGTTCACCACCCAGTGGTGCAGATCCAGCCAGTATGTCTGCCTGTTCATTACCCACTATGCCGGCATGGCCTGGAGAAAAGAAAAAAGTATGCTCACTACCCGAGACCTTCCCAGTGAAGCTTGCCACTCTGCTCTAAGCATCCCTGTAGTGGACAAGATTTTATGATGACAATTGCCCCCCCCCCCCCCCTTCTTTTGTGTGGGTGGTGTAGGCAGGTGGGGGTCTTTGAGCTTCAGGGCCCAATGTTGCATGACTAGTGCTGTCACCTGTGCAGCTTAGGAATTTATTGTTGCCCCTCATAGAAAAACCCCCAACCTAACTGACTATTCGAACATGGTGCGACATTGTTCTCTCAGTGTGCTCTGGCTGTTTCCTAGGGGATTGTACTATGGCTGACGCACATGATGAATTGACGCACACAGATGTTATTGAGGAGACACAATCACAGTTTATATCTTTATTACTCACAGAAGACAATCCGGTCCAGTTACAGTCAGCTATTCTCTAGCATGTCTAAATATTCAACTAGTAACAATGACAAAGCTCCTCACCACTATTCACAATCATTCCCGTTCGCTACCTTTGCAATCTTCACGTCTCAATCGCGCCACAAGAACAGGTCTCAGACAAGTATCTCCGGCCGCTGGCTGTTTGGCTCCACCATCAGGCTAGTTGTCGACTTGACTGGATTCTGGCTGGGCAGTCATCTTGTCGAATTCAATCTTCTCCATGCTGTTCAGCTATAGCATGTTGCATTCACACAAAACACAGCCTCTCACTCTGGCTGTGAATCACATACTAACTGATTAGACCCTGGTCTAAACTTATAACCCTCGTTCTGGGTTTCACGCGCTGGTTTGAGCCCGGCTGGTATATCTTGTAAGTAAGTAAAGGACCCTTACCATGCCTTTAGGCATATAGGGCTAGACCTATATTTTTCAAGACCAATCGGCACAAGATGGGTGATGTGGTCAGCATCATGCCGGCCGCCCTTATTTCCTGAGACTGCACCCGGTACCCACTCAAGGCTGGGTCCACCTAGGAGCCAAGGTAATTTTTGAAAAAAGTCCGGCTCCCTCGGTATATCTTGTGTTTCTACGAATATTCACATTCTCATGTATTTCTTTCTTACCTCAGTGTTTACTTACTTACTTACTTACTTAGTCGCTCCTCTTCTACCTTGGGGTGTAGAGGTTTGCCAGAGAGATCGCCAGACGTCTCTATCAGCAGTTTTCTTTCTGGCTTTGTTCCATTCCAGTCCTCTGTCAGTCAGGGACTGTCGGATGTTGTCTTCCCAGCGCACCCTGGGTCGTCCCGGAGGTCTGGTTCCCTGGTTCTTAGCCTCCCATGCTTGCCATGGTGGCAGATTTTCTCCCATTCTGCACACATGTCCAAACCATCGTAACTGTGACTGATCCACTCGGGTTAGTAAGGGCTGGGTATCAAGATCTTGACGTATTGTCTGATTGCGGACTTTGTCCCTTCTTGTCACTTGGACCACCTTTCTCAGGTATCTCATTTCCGAGGCCTGCAGCTGGCTTCTGTGAGCTGTTGTCATTGCCCATGACTCACACCTATAGGTCAGGACTGGTACATAGGTAGAGCGGTAAACAGCCATTTTCGTCCTCTTGCCAATTTCTCTTTTGCTAAGAAACCCTCGGTTTATGGCCTGGAAGAGTCTCCCAGCAGCTGCTTTTCGTGTAGCCAGCTCAGTCTTAATGCCTCCATTTTGGTCTAATACAACTCCAAGTTATTTGAACTGGTTAACCTGCTCCAACGCATACTGTCCCATCATGATCTGGTGTTTCTTCTCCTCTCTTGAGATCACAAGGGTTTTAGTTTTGGAGACACTGATGGTCATCCCTTTCTTTTCAAGCTCTTCCTTCCAGACAAGTAAGTTGGACTGAAGGTGTGCCTCTGATTTAGCTATCAGGGCCACATCGTCCGCAAAAGCCAGCTCTGATATACAGATTGGTCTCATCTTCCAGTACCCTACAGAGTACTTCTTTGTCTTCTCCTTACAGGTCTTGATGACATCATCCATCATAAGAATGAAGAGGTAAGGTGAGAGAATATCACCTTGTCTAATACCGCTGGTGGTCTTAAATTCTTCTGACTTTTGGTCTGCTGTTCTTACATAATTTCTGCACTTTTTGTAGAAACTCTGTATTGCACTGATCAGGGGTGCTGGGATGTTTTTCCCTGCCAACCAGTCCCAGAGCTTGTTCCAGGGTACCTTGTCAAATGCCTTTTCCAGATCCAAAAAACATAAATGCATCTCACTCTTATATTCCAGGGCTTTTTCACTCATCTGTCTCAGTGTGAAGATAAGGTCTTGAGTACTTCGGTTTGCTCGGAAGCCGCATTGGGCCTCGTTCAGCTGTGGCTCTACCAGACTTCTAAGTCTCTGCTCAAGAATTCTAGAGTAACTTTTACCGGGAACGCTGAGGAGGGATTTGCCTCTGTGGTTTTCACATTGTCTGTTATCACCTTTTTTAAATATAGGTATAGTTTTGCTACACCAGGCTGCCTGGAGAACCTTCAGTAGGAGGCGCTCACCTTCGACTCCCATATATTTGACCATCTCTGGTGTTATACCATCATGACCTGCTGCTTTTCCCAGCTTAATCTTCTCAATAGCTGCCTTCAATTCTTCCATCCTGATGTTATCTTCCCCATGATTGAATTCCTTCTCAGCAGTGAGGTCAATTATTTCTGGGTCTTGACTTACCTCAATGCCGAGGAGCTCTGAGAAGTATTCTTTCCATCTGCCCATGATATCATTTGTAGAAGTAAGCAGAGCCCCTTCCTTGTCTTTTATGAATTTAAGTGGGCACTCTTTCTCCTTCCTCATGTTCTTAAGGGTCTTGTAGAACAGTTTTTGGTTTTCTCTTGCATTCTTTTCCAACTTTTCTCCAAACTTCCCATGATTTCTGTGTTGCTTTAAGCACAATATTTTTGGTCTCTGTTCTGAGTGCCACATATTGTTTATATTTTTCTATTTCTTCAGCTATGTTCCTGGCTGCCAGGTATTGCTTCCATGCCCTTTTCTTTTCTCCCATTTTCAATTTGACTTCTTCTGTCCACCAAGGTGTCCTGTGTCCCCACCTTCCACTTGGGACTTCACCACATGCTTCTACTGCAGCTGCTGTGAGGATATTCTTGAATCTGCACCAGAGGGTTTCAGTGTCCTCTGATGATTCTTCTTCAGTTTCTATTGCTTTCACTATAAGCTCCTGGTATCTAGCCTTAATATCTGGCTCTCTTAACTTGTATGCTTTAATCCTCATCCCTTCTTGGTTGCTTGGTTTCTTGCATGGTTGTCGGTGTTGCCTTGTTGGAGCAGTTCTTTCAGTTGTTCTCTTTATTGTGACCAGATAGTGGTCACTTCCAAACTCTGGTCCTCTCATGACTCTGGCATCTCTCACAAACTTAAATGAACTTTTTCTAACTATGGCGTAGTCAATGATGGATTTTTAATTCTTTGAAGGTTCACATCTTGTGTATGCATGTATACGCTTGTGGGGGAATTTTGTGTTTGTAATGACAAGGTTCTGTTCCCTGCAGAATCTGAGAAGTCGCTTGCCATTATCATTCAAAACATCTTCACCATATCTCCCGATCACTCCATCCCATCTAGAGTGATCATTTCCTACTCTGGAATTTAGATCTCCTAGGAGGATAATTTCATCGTGACAGTCATCTATGGTCCTCAGTGTTTACTCCCATATTATTGTTTAGAGAATTCCCTTGAGAAAATACCAACATTACACATGGGTCTCTTAAATATGAGTCTGGCATCATATGCTCAATGCATCGCTGGTGTGTAAAGGGTCCATTTGGTTGTTTATCACATCACACTGATGTTATGCCATGTGTGTCACACGCCATGTAAAGTTTCAAGTATTGTGCTTGGGGAAAAGGTTACACTCTCTTTCTATTTTAATTTTTTTTCTTTCTCTGGCTGTCTATCCCTCTTTCTCTGTGTCCATATATATGTAGATGTACACACACAGAAATAATTAAAATAACATTCAAGGTTCTTTTTCATGCCTTCAGGCATATTGAGTATATAGTGCTAGACTTATATTTTATAGACCAATCGGCACTCGATTGATGACATGGTCAACATCATGTCACCCGCCTTTACTTCCCAGGATTTTACCTGGTACCCATTCGACCTGGGGGCCAAAGTCATTTAAATAAATCTTTTTTAAAAGTCTGGCACTGTTTGGATTTGAACCCACAGTCTGCGAATGCATAGCGGATCTGGCCGCTACACCACAGTGGCTGCTGTATATGGATGTATATAGATGTGATTAAAAATTTACAGGTGATGCAGCAGTTTAGAGAAGGGGGTTACAATACACTTGTATCTACCTGTGTTGGAGAGGAAGGTCTGGATATTGGAGATGTTGATCTAATTGTTTGTTTTGATGCCCACAAGAGCCCCATCCGCCTGGTACAGCGGATGGGCAGGACGGGAAGGAAGCGCCAGGGAAGGATTGTCATGCTAGTGACTGAAGGAAAGGAAGAACAGGTTAGTAAAGTCTCAACAGTTTTTTTAAATTTTTTTATTGAGAACTTTTTATTTGCATATCTTCTTTTCTTTTCATTCTTCTTCTTCTTCTTTCGTTCGCTTGAAATAGATTATCTATATCTGCAATGTTGTCTCTAGTATGAACTTCACTGTCTTTTGTAATTTACTCAGCAACCCGTAAAGTTTGACTTGCACCGATGTTTCTCTTGGCCAAAAGTTTTGCCTTGATGTATTGTATTTGGTAACGAACGAACAAACTTTATTTTCAAAGGATTACAGTTTACTATAACAGTGAACAAGGCAGTAAACTGAGAGATTTTAGGACAATGAAGAAGAGTGACCAACAGTGAACAAGGCAGTAAACTGAGAGATTTTAGGACAATGAAGAAGAGTGACTTACAACAAGGCAGTAAACTGAGAGATTTTAGGACAATGAAGAAGAGTGACTTACAACAAGGCAGTAAACTGAGAGATTTTAGGACAATGAAGAAGGGTGACCAACAGTGAACAAGGCAGTAAACTGAGAGATTTTAGGACAATGAAGAAGAGTGACTTACAACAAGGCAGTAAACTGAGAGATTTTAGGACTATGAAGAAGAGTGACTTACAGCAAGACAGTAAACTGAGACATTTTAGGACAATGAAGAAGAGTGACCAGCAGTGAACAAGGCAGTAAACTGAAAGATTTTAGGACAATGAAGAAGAGTGACCAACAACAAGGCAGTAAACTGAAATTAATGCAAATTTGACAATGTGTGTTTTTGTTTGTTCACTGAAAAGGTAGGTTTCTGGGAACATTGTGTCATTTATCTTAAAGAGGTTGAGGCCAAATGAGTTTAAGAATCACTGGTCTAGAATATGATAAGGACTAACACCACATAATCTATTGCAAAATATATATAATGTAGGGAACTTGCCTACCGACCAGAAGATCTTTATTTCAAATTTGTGTTGTGGCAGTTAAAAAAATAAATAATTGATCTTATCTGTCAGCCCAGCCCAGCCTAAAATGAGTATCAGGATTATGACCTGGGAAGTAAAGGCAGTCGGTGTGAAGTTGGCCACATCACTCATCAGCTGTCGTATGAAAATATGGACCCAGCACCATATGCCTGATGCATCAGTGGCATTTTTGATGGTTCTTTATCTTTGGTTACTAGTACCGGCTCACCACACTCAGAGGAAAGGCAAGACAGACTTTTAACCAGATTGTGACTGGTACCCTCAGTATTAGAACCCTGCATTGGCTGCTGAAGATGAGGACGGGGCATGCATGGGAATGCCCCGAGTGCTGGGATGTCAATTCTTAATTCAACTCAACTGCTTACTAATACTAAACTAAACATTGTTAATTCTAATGTCAAATCAGTACTGTTGTACGGAGCAGAAACATGGAGAACAACTGAGGCAAATAATAATAAACTACATACACTCTTTAGCTGGTGCCTGCATAGAAGAGAGGGAATTAAATAGTATGATAGAAATACTAATGTAGAGCTCTGGGAGAGAACAAGTTCCAGTGGACCAAGAGGTGAAGAAAAGATGATGGGGTTGGATAGGTCACACATTGAGAAAACCTGAGAACAGTATAACTAGAATGTCTTTGCACTAGAACCCACATGGGGCATAAAATAAAGGAAGACCAAAAAACACACGGAAAAGACAGAGCGAAGTTAAAAAGATGGGGAGGGCATGGGTAGAGCTGCATGCGATAATGAAGGATAGAACGACTTATCGTCCATTGGGGGTTAGAAAGGCAGAAGAAGACTCTGTTTACATAAATAGAACATTTATATTTACAAACACTTCTATTTTCTGTGGTGGAATGGCTAGACGCTCGCCGCGGATCGGAAGGTGGTGGGTTCACTCCCTTTCAGAGCTGGGCTTTTTGAAAAAAATGACCTTGGCTCCCAGGTCGACCAAGCCTTAAGTAGCTACCGGGTGCAGTCCCAGAAAGTAAAGGTGTCCGGCATGATGCTGACCACATCACCCATCTTGTGCCGATTGGTCTGTAAAAATATAGGTCTAGCCCTATATGCCCTATATGATAAAGGGCCCTTTACTTTATATATTTCCAGATAAATTTAATATTTGCATCTGTGGGTTACTGATGTGATTTTGTTTAGAACCTATACACCATTAGAGATAAAAGGCAGCAGAAGGAAAGGGAAATATAAATATGACATCATGTATAAATATAACATCTGCATATTTACAGATTTACAACCAAAGTTTGTATTCGAAGAAAACTATCCACAAAGCTATCCTGAATGCGGCAAAGTCACTGCATTTCTACCCAGACAATCCAAGAATGCTTCCATCATCTGTGACACCGCAGTGTCATAAAATGCACATAACACTGGCTGCTGAAATTAAGAAAACAAAGACTCCGGGTAAGAATAAGAGATTACTGAGCAGCAAGAACAAGACAGTACTCATCAACAAGAACAAGACAATTTCTGATGTATTTAGCAAACAAGGTAACAGTGGACACATCTTTTAGATTTGTTCTTGAAATAATTTGTTATACTAAATTTTAAAAAAAAACTTTAATTATATTTAAAATATTTCTTACAACGCGCCTTTATGTGGCTAGAGTAGCTGTAAATGTTCTTTTGCCAGTTTCCTCTGTATACCTTTCTGGATCCAGATTTGTGGCTTTAACAGTCATGAAAACAAAACAGCGCTGCCAGCTTGACGTGGAGATTGATCTCAGTTGTGTATTATCCAACATCAACCAAAGATAGCAAATTTCATCCGGACAAAACAGTGTCAACCATCACAGTTATATTTGGGCACTAAATACCAGTTGTTGGTGATAATTTATTTCTTTTATGTTATTTCACACTTTCATTTACGTGGATGTTTTTATCTAAGTTCATATTATTAGAGCTTTGAATTTGTCTATTTGTTCTGTGGTTTTGATCACAATTTTTTTGGGAGGGGGGGGGGGGGGTTGGTCCTGCCATATATTCAATTGGGGTGCCACCTTAATGAAGGTTGAAAACTGGTTTGGGAAATCGATTACAGCTGGCCTTCACATTAGGGTATAATGTCACCTTAATTATTACTGAAGTTCATTTGTTCATTTTAAATGTTGATTTAATAGTTAAGAAAGATAAATGAAGCAGAGTTTGAAGTTGCCATTTTGTTGGCTTTCTTTCAGTGAAAAGAGTGTTTGAGGATGAATGTCTGACAGCAGAAGAGTATGATGACATCAAGAAAGAGTTTTCTGAGCTGCAGTCAGCGGGAAAACAGTTGTCTAAACCCAGATGTGTCATGTTGGAATCTGGTATACAGGTTTGTTCACTGAATTGGTTGTGTCTTCTTCTTCTGCCTTTTATTCCCCAATGAAGCATAGGCCCCACCAGCTCAAGCCAAGTTGTTCTATCCTTTACTGTTGCATGCAGCTAACCCCCATATCCTCCCATCTTTTTAACCTTCTGTGTGTATTTTTGGTCTGCCCTAATTTCTGTGCCCCTGTGGGTCCAGTGCAAATAAATTCTAGTTATATTCTCAGATTTTCTCAACGTATGTGCTATGCAAGACTAGCGTCTTTTCTTCACCTCTAGGGTGAACGAGGCAGTAAACTGAGAGATTTTAGGACAATGAAGAAGAGTGACCAGCAGTGAACAAGGCAGTAAACTGAGAGATTTTAGGACAATGAAGAAGAGTGACTTACAACAAAGCAGTAAACTGAGAGATTTTAGGACAATGAAGAAGAGTGACCAACAGTGAACAAGGCAGTAAACTGAGAGATTTTAGGACAATGAAGAAGAGTGACTCACAACAAGGCAGTAAACTGAGAGTTTTTAGGACAATGAAGAAGAGTGACCAACAGTGAACAAGGCAGTAAACTGAGAGATTTTAGGACAATAAAAAAGAGTGACCAACAATAAGACAGTAAACTGAGAGATTTTAGGACTATGAAGAAGAGTGACCAACAGTGAACAAGGCAGTAAACTGAGTGGTTTTAGGACAATGAAAAAGAGTGACCAACAACAAGACAGTAAACTGAGAGATTTTAGGACAATGAAGAAGAGTGACCAACAACAAGACAGTAAACTGAGAGATTTTAGGACAATGAAGAAGAGGGACCAACAACAAAGCAGTAAACTGAGAGATTTTAGGACAATGAAGAAGAGGGACCAACAGTGAACAAGGCAGTAAACTGAGAGATTTTAGGACTATGAAGAAGAGGGACCAACAGTGAACAAGGCAGTAAACTGAGAGATTTTAGGACAATGAAGAAGAGTGACCAGCAGTGAACAAGGCAGTAAACTGAGAGAATTTAGGACAATGAAGAAGAGTGACTTACAACAAGGCAGTAAACTGAGAGATTTTAGGACAATGAAGGAGAGTGACTTACAACAAGGCAGTAAACTGAGTGGTTTTAGAACAATGAAAAGACAGTAAACTGAGATTTTAGGATGTAACAAGTTTCTCCTGTCTAGGGCACACAGTAACATATGATGGCAGAAGTGAAACAGAACTTAAAAAGAAGCTACGAATGGCTAAAGCTGTCTTCAGTAAGATGTGCAAATTACTGACATCTAGAGAGATATGCATCACACTAAAATTGAGACCAGTCAAATGCTATGTATACTCAGCCATGCTGTATGGTGCAGAATCCGGGACAGTGAACAAGCAACTAGAAAATCGAATTGAGTCTAGGAATGTGGATATACAGAAGAATAGATAATTTTTCAGGTAAACAAAAAGTCTATTAAAGAGGTTCTGGAAATACTGCAAACAAAAAGAATTACTGGAAGAAATAAACAGGGGCATTTGAAATACTTTGACCGCATTAAAAACATTAAACACTTTTAAAAACCATACTAAAGGGAAAAGTCGAAGGCAAGAGAGCAAATGTAAGCAGTGATACAAGTGGGAGGACAACATCAAGAGAGGAACGAACAGCTATCTGAGAGAGTTTACAATCAGGACAAGAGTCAGAGCATGTTGGAGATCCATTGCAGCCAAACTTGACTTTTGTAACAACACCTGATTGATGATGATTAACTTCCTGGGTAGTCTCGTGGGATAGAGACATGTGGCCTTATTTTGTGTGGTGTTCTCTTTGTTCCCTTGGAGAACCAGTCCAGGGCAACCGAGTGTAGACTGGTTCAGCCTTCAGGGGAAAGCAGGGGCAGATCATGGGCATTCCCCACCATCCAAGGAGGCACTAACGTAATTTTATCTTTAAAACGTCAAAGAAACATATAGTGCAATGTTTAGTACTGAAAGAGTTTCTGCTCACAGAAAACCAAATTAGGTTTATGTTTTTTTAAAACTGTAATTTCATTTGACGGCCAGAGTAACTAACGATTGCTTGAAAGAAGCTAATGAAAGTAGATCTCTATATACAACAATAAGAAAGAGACAAACACTGTTCTTTGGCCACATAATAAGAAGAAAGACATTGGAGAACATCGTGACAACTAGAAAGATCAGTGGAAAAAGGGTTTAACCAAGAGAGATGATGATGGATGGGCTGAAACGATGGCTTGGAGGGATATCATCAAGAGAGCTGTTTCAGACAACCAGGGATCGCGATCTGTGGAGACACATGAGCGCCAACCCTAGTTGGCAGGGCACATGATGATGATGACTTTCATTTGGTTTTATTTTCTTTCTTTTTTTTTAAATTTCAGAATGACTTTATGGAGACTAACAGTTCTCGCTTGATTGACTTTTCTGAGTGGATGCCCTGGCAGAATCGACTGCAGACAACCCACATGATAGGTCACTCTGTGCAAACAGTCAACCTTGTGAAGACATCTGAGTTTATGGAACTTCAACGTACGTAATTCTACTTCCTATATTTTAAGTTTCTTATATTTTATTACCTCTGTAGTTTGTATTTTTCATCCCTCTGTGTCTATCTATCTCTCATTTACACAGTGTGGCCATATTTAACCCTCTCTGTCTCTCCCTCTCTCACTGTTGCTGTGTATAATCTTCTATATATGTGTATTTTGCAGTCAGTCTCTCTCTCTTTTCTCTCTCACTGTTGCTCTGTTTAACCCTTTGCTTGTCTATGTTTGTGTCTGTCTTTCTTTCTTACTTGGGCCTTGTAAAAATATCTGTATGTTTTTCACCGTGGCTCTGTATAACCCTCTCTCGGTTGCTCTCTCTCTATTTCTTTAGTCTCTCTCTTTCTCACTATTGCTCTGGATAACCCCCTCTCTAGGCAAACAGTTAAACTAATTAAGATCTCATCGTTTATGAAACTAAATGTAGATAATAATGTTCCCTATGTTTTCAGTTGCTTGCGTTTTATTCCGTCTGTTCTTTTCTTTGTATTTTCACCTTCAGCCCTCTTTCTGTCTTCCTGTGACTCAGTAACTCTTTCTTTCTTTCTTTCTTTCTTTCTTTCTTTCTTTCTTTCTTTCTTTCTTTCTTTCTTTCTTTCTTTCTTTCTTTCTTTCTTTCTTTCTTTCTTTCTTTCTTTCTTTCTTTCTTTCTTTCTTTCTTTCTTTCTTTCTTTCTTTCTTTCTTTCTTCTTCTTTCTTCTTTCTTTCTTTCTTTTCTTTCTTTCTTTCTTTCTTTTTTCTTTCTTTCTTTCTTTCTTTCTTTCTTTCTTTTCTTTCTTTCTTTCTTTCTTCTTTCTTTCTTTCTTTCTTTTTTTTATTTCTTCTTTCTTTCTTTTTTTTTCTTTCTTTTTTTTCTTTCTTTTCTTTCTTTCTTTTCTTTCTTTCCATTCTGTTCATGCTTTCTGTCTCTTTCTAATCTCTGAATTACTGTCTGTATAACTCTCTCTCTATCCCTCTTTCTGTTTCAGTTGTCTCTGTATCTCTGTCCATTTCAGTCTCAGTTTCTCTTTGTCTCTATTTGTCCCATCTTCCTTCTTTGCTTTGTTTCCTTTTCCACTCTGCCTTTTCCCTCTGTCTCACTTCCTTTCTTATTCCTCTTCACACTCTCTCTCTCATCAGTTGCCTTCTCACTCTCTCCCTCCTTTTTTCTTGCCACCTTACTCTACCCTTCTCTCCTTTTTCCTTCTTTATATTCTTTCCTATCTTCTCTTCATTCCTTTCTTTCTCACCTCTCTCTCTTGTTTCTTTCCTTCCTGGTCTGTCAATCCTTCCTCTTACTGATTTATTTACAATTTAAAAAAAAATAGAATATAAGTGTTTCCTTCTCCAATTTCATTTCTATGTATTAGATATTATTTAATAACACACATTAACAACAATTTGTACACAGACATATCTCTTTGTTTCACAGGTTGTATTGAGACATATATATATCTCTTTGTTTCACAGGTTGTATTGAGACATATATATATATCTTTGTTTCACAGGTTGTATTGAGACATATATATATATCTTTGTTTCACAGGTTGTATTGAGACATATATATATCTCTTTGTTTCACAGGTTGTATTGAGACATATATATATCTCTTTGTTTCACAGGTTGTATTGAGACATATATATATCTCTTTGTTTCACAGGTTGTATTGAGACATATATATATATCTTTGTTTCACAGGTTGTATTGAGACATATATATATATCTTTGTTTCACAGGTTGTATTGAGACATATATATATCTCTTTGTTTCACAGGTTGTATTGAGACATATATATATCTCTTTGTTTCACAGGTTGTATTGAGACATATATATATATCTCTTTGTTTCACAGGTTGTATTGAGACATATATATATCTCTTTGTTTCACAGGTTGTATTGAGACATATATATATCTCTTTGTTTTACAGGTTGTACTGAGACATATATATATCTCTTTGTTTCACAGGTTGTATTGAGACATATTTTTATCTCTTTGTTTTACAGGTTGTATTGAGACATATATATATCTCTTTGTTTCACAGGTTGTATTGAGACATATATATATCTCTTTGTTTTACAGGTTGTACTGAGACATATATATATCTCTTTGTTTCACAGGTTGTATTGAGACATATATATATATCTCTTTGTTTCACAGGTTGTATTGAGACATATATATATCTCTTTGTTTCACAGGTTGTATTGAGACATATATATATATCTTTGTTTCACAGGTTGTATTGAGACATATATATATCTCTTTGTTTCACAGGTTGTATTGAGACATATATATATCTCTTTGTTTCACAGGTTGTATTGAGACATATATATATCTTTGTTTCACAGGTTGTATTGAGACATATATATATCTCTTTGTTTCACAGGTTGTATTGAGACATATATATATCTCTTTGTTTTACAGGTTGTACTGAGACATATATATATCTCTTTGTTTCACAGGTTGTATTGAGACATATATATATCTCTTTGTTTTACAGGTTGTATTGAGACATATATATATCTCTTTGTTTCACAGGTTGTATTGAGACATATATATATCTCTTTGTTTCACAGGTTGTATTGAGACATATATATATCTCTTTGTTTCACAGGTTGTATTGAGACATATATATATCTCTTTGTTTCACAGGTTGTATTGAGACATATATATATCTCTTTGTTTCACAGGTTGTATTGAGACATATATATATCTCTCTTTGTTTCACAGGTTGTATTGAGACATATATATATATATATCTCTTTGTTTCACAGGTTGTATTGAGACATATTTATATCTCTTCGTTTCACAGGTTATATTAAGACATATTTATATCTCTTTGTTTCACAGGTTGTATTGAGACATATATATATCTCTTTGTTTCACAGGTTGTATTGAGACATATATATATCTCTTTGTTTCACAGGTTGTATTGAGACATATATATATATCTCTTTGTTTCACAGGTTGTATTGAGACATATATATATATATCTCTTTGTTTCACAGGTTGTATTGAGACATATTTATATCTCTTTGTTTCACAGGTTATATTAAGACATATTTATATCTCTTTGTTTCACAGGTTGTATTGAGACATATATATATCTCTTTGTTTCACAGGTTGTATTGAGACATATATATATATATCTCTTTGTTTCACAGGTTGTATTGAGACATATTTATATATCTCTTTGTTTCACAGGTTGTATTGAGACATATATATATATCTTTGTTTCACAGGTTGTATTGAGACATATATATATATCTTTGTTTCACAGGTTGTATTGAGACATATATATATATATCTCTTTGTTTCACAGGTTGTATTGAGACATATATATATATATATCTTTGTTTCACAGGTTGTATTGAGACATATATATATATCTTTGTTTCACAGGTTGTATTGAGATATATATATATATATCTCTTTGTTTCACAGGTTGTATTGAGACATATATATATATCTTTGTTTCACAGGTTGTATTGAGACATATATATATCTCTTTGTTTCACAGGTTGTATTGGCGATGACGAAGACCATTATGGTTTGGAAATGAACCGATGGCTCAAGGATAACGCCACAGAATCTCGAATACAGTATTCTGAAGGACAAAGCAGCATGCATTCTTTCTTGACCAATACTCAAGATAAGTCAAACACATTTAGGAAAGATAAGCTACACCAAGACGGTAGATGGAAAAAGAAGAAGAAATTGGATACAGAGCAGAGAGTAGCTAATTCAGTTACAGATGCTATTCTTGTTGAAAGTGACTCCAGCATGGATGGAGGACACGAAAGGACCTCAGCAACCGAACATGTGAAGCCAAAAGTATCTAAACTGTTCACAGAACTTGGCAGCTCAAATGACACATCAAATTTGCAAAGTTCTAATGGCAGTAAAAACAAAAGCAATAGAAGAAGGAAAGCTGGATCCAATAAAATAAAGAGATTAGGTACTAAATCAGCAGTTCAGAAGAAAGTTGAACCTGTTAAGAAGAAAAAGCTTTCCGGAATTTATCATGCCATGACAGCTAAAATAAGGAAAACATCATTTCTGAAACTCTTAGAGACCAGTTCTTGTGACATCCCAAGCACAAAAGACAGTGATGATTTTGAAGTTGACCGCTTCAGAGACAGAAGAAGCTGGCAGGACACAGATAATGAGAAAATAGCTTGCTCAGACAGTAAAGCACACAAAGACAGTGAAGCACATGAAGACAGTAAAGCACACAAAGACAGTGAAGCACATGAAGACAGTAAAGCACACGAAGACAGTGAAACACACAAAGACAATGTTGTAGACAATAATAATGTAACTCTTAATACTCATGTTGAATTGGATGTTAGTATGAGTGATGATCTAGAAAAAGGGTACCCGATTCCACATGCCATTGAGAAAAATGGTAAGGTAGAGGTGGAAGAAATGTCAGAGTTTCCAACAGACATGAGTTCAGGCTCACAAACTTGCACAGACTCCTTAGCAAGAGTAACATTCTCTATCCCAAAGCCTCCACCTGTCTCTGGGGTGAAGGAGATGTTTCAAAGTTTAAAATCTGGAAAGGAGTTTAGAGAGTTAGATCTTGAAGAACTAATGGAGCAGTGGAATGAATTTGGAAGAGATGTGTGTAGCATGACAGCAAGCCTGCAAAATGTGTTTATGTCAGTAGAGAAAAGGTCAGGGTTACAGTCTGTAACTACAAGCCATAATGCACGTAAGCCAGATTTATCACTGTGTCCTGGCGGCCATTTTGAGGCAGTGAGTCCAAAAATGAAGAAGAAGAATCATGTGACTCCTAAAACAAATGTGGCTAAACTATTCATACAAGAAAAACAGTTGGTAGATAGTACTATTTCTGACACCTGCAATTCAGCAGATAATATTGCTGAAGAAAACTTATCAAAGAGTCCGGTATTCAAGCATTTGGTAAACAAAACTGTGCACACTGGTAAATCTGCACTTGATAAGCAGTCTCACTTCTCTGAAAAATGGTTTGCATCAGAAGACAAGCAGCAGACTGATTTCTGCAAAGCAGAAGCAAAAACTCCCAGGTTTAATGAAGTTTTATTCAAGACTTCTGCACAGGAGACCAAGACTGCCATCAAATCTGGAGTAAAGAGTTGGATGCAAGAAACTGATGCTGTGCAGCATGTTTCATCTTCCAAAGATGTCATGAATACTGACATTTTCGAGAAAGTCATAGATAAGGACATACCTAAAGAAATCATGAAGACTGACATTTTCAATAAAGATAATTGTGACATTTTGATGACATCTTTAGTGGATGGAGAAGAAATAGGCATGAACTCCTGCAAGAATACTCCAGTGAGTCCAGTCAGCTTGCATGAGAGTTTTGTAACATTCACCCAAGCTATGGAGTGTCTTCAGACCAGTTCTGAGGAGAATCTCTCTACTCCACCACCATGCAAAAGTTCTACCAGAAGCATGGTTTTCTCAGAGCAGCCCAATTTTCATAAAAATATACTTTCATCTGGCAATACAAAGTCCAAAATAGAATCTGCTGACAGTGGCCATCACAATTTGAGAACCTGTGATCAGTATAATGAACATGCACCTCAGAAGTTTGTTGATACAGCTGTACCTTGTACCACTTCATTTTCTATAAATAGTTCAACAGGGTTTTCAGTAAATGCCACTGAAGCTTCAGTACAGGATTCTCTTGTCCGGAATCTTCAGTCTGATAATGATTCTGAAAGGATTGGGCTGAAGTCAAAGAATCAGTCATCCAGTCACTTGACTGAGACTCCTGTAGGTGGATGCAGCAGCAACAGTAAGCCTGACCTTCCACAGTTTGACTTAGGCTTTGACTTTGATGATGATGATGATATTATCCCACCAACCCCAACCAAATATCTATCTCAGGATTCTGTATTTGGCCTCAAAACTTTTACCATTGATAAGCCTTTATTACAAGAAAGTAGAATGCTTTCATCAAGTGACACTGATCAAGCTGCAGGTTCAGTTAGAAGACTCACTAGGGATCTACCAGTTGCCAGTCCACCTGCTTCAGCATTGTCTAATGGCACAGGTGATTTTGAGCCTTTTTTGAGTACTTTTGACTTACAGCTGTCATCTGATGATAGTCAGGAGCTACCTAGAAAAATATTTACAAAAGACACTACATCCAATCCTGAAGCAGATATAGGTAAGGAGCAGAGAGTACAGCATTCAAGTAATCAATGGGAACCGGGCAGTGACGGATTTCATCAGAATAATATGATGATTTCATCTGAAGATGAAGGAAGCTTTCATATTCTACCTTTGGTTGCAGAGAGAGAAGATAATAAAGTCACTTCATTGAAGTTAAGTTTGCCCTTTCCACCAAAGAAAAAGAAACTTCCACTAGATGAGCTTGGCAGTGCGTATGAAACAGAACAGATGACTGTTGTAGGTGATTTTACTAGTTCTTCTGAAGACAGGCCATATTCTGACAAAACACGTCCAAGGAATTCTACAATGTCGAAAGCAAGGCTGTTTAGACTGGGCAAAAGACATATTCAAGAGGCTGTTTGTGCTAATACTGTTGTCAGTGGTAATAAAGAAGAAGAATTACAAAAGCCTGAAAATCTGGAGACTACCCTACAAGCACCTTATAATTTAAATAACTTCGATGAAATAGATGACTATAATGAAGACATTTTTAAGAACTCTGATTTTGATCAGATGGAGACAGTAGCAGTATCACGGTCCAACAATCCAATCAGTCCTGCACCTGCCTGCCAGACACCAGAAACAACTGCTGTTTTGTCTCATGTCCAGGAAAGCCCTGAAGTCCATGAGAAGTCTGCTCATCAGTTGTTTGTTACAGCCAGCACACCTATACGGGATACAGCTAAATGTCCTGCTATACATTCTGCTATTGATGATACCAAAGAAATAAATATGTTTGAACTGACACCAATTAGAGCCAAGATTGATGAAAGTAAGGTTGTGCTTGTGACATGCTGTTATTCATTGTCATTTGTGGAAAGTTTTTAAAATTCAATGTATATCTTTCTCATTAATTCTTTTGCCCCAAAGATGCAGCTAATATGGCATCACTGTCAGTTACATTTCTTCAGGAAAGCTGCTAAACCAGCATTGCTTCATTAGCCTGTCGCTGACAAAACTCGTTAACAGCATTGATTCTGTTTTCAACTGTGATGTGTTTAAGACGGGTTATGATTATATTCACTAAAACAGCATTTGGGAGGGGTTTTATTGTTAAAAAAAATTGCTTTTTATAAAGCCATTGTGGCGTCAAGATTTTTTTTTAGCTGCCACATAGCAACGAGTTATGGTATACAGGATCCTTTAAATTTTTCACTCCATTTATGTTTACTGATTACTCCCTATCATATATTTCTTTAATTTTCTTTCACTAATATACATAAATAAATTAAACAAAAAATGTCTTAGTGACCTGTGTGGCTTAAAAAAAATGTCCTGCAAATTCCTGGGTTAACCCCCCCCCCCCCCCCCCCTTTCCCCGCAAGTGTCTCAAGGGTAAGAGAGTTAAAACTGAGCTCTTTGAAGCAAGAAAAACATTTTACATCATTTAATCACTTGGGTTGGTTTGTGTATACCATCTGTCTAAGTTATACCATATTCTTTTTATGTCCATCTAAATCTGTATATTTAGTTCTCTGCATACCTAATGTTTCTCTTGTCCATCCCATCTTCTTTTCCCCAGTATTTTGCCTTGTGACCAGGCCAGGAGAGTTTTTGATTTTCATTATTTTTAGAAATTGTTTTTGTTTTACTATATGTTCCTGAATTGTTACATTCCTCTGAAGGTTTCGGACCCCAATTTGGGTTTAAAAAAGAGAACTGACCCATTCTTCTTTATTCCAACAAGCATGTCATAAAAGGTGATTAATTAGTGGTTTGCTGAAATTAGATGTTTTAGCCTGAAAGGCGCGGATATTGCAGCCTGGCTGTAAACCGCAACACAGCATGCAAACCACTCTTTTAAGGGCAATTGCAGAAGACAAATAGTCAGCAGGTCGACAAAATGCAGGCTGAGGATCACAGACAAAAGGAAGTCCAGCCCGTCTGGAATACTAGAACATTGTACGAAGTTGAATGTTCATCACTGGTAAATGTTTGTAAAATTCCTCATGACACTCAGGCAAGGACAGCTGTTAGTTGGATGACACTTTGGCAAGGACAGCTCTCAGTTGGATGACACTTCTGCAAGGACAGCTGTTAGTTGGATGACACTTTGGCAAGGACAGCTCTCAGTTGGATGACACTTCTGCAAGGACAGCTCTCAATTGGATGACCCTCCGGCAAGGACAGCTGTTAGTTGGATGACACTTTGGCAAGGACAGCTCTTAGTTGGGTGACACTTTGGCAAGGACAGCTCTCAGTGGGATGACACTTTTGGAAGGACATATCTCTCTTGGATGACACTTTGGCAAGGACAGCTCTCTGTTGGACAGCCGATGAAAAGAGATGTGGACAACTTAAGGAAACCTAGAGAGGAGCAGTAGAAACTGAAACTTAGGAATGTAAACTGACATAGGATACCATGGGCAGAAAAGCAGCTGATCCTCAGCAATGTGGATCAGTTGTGAATATGTCAGCAGTGATGTCAAGAGATCTTGGGTCAAGAAAAGAACAAATGCATCCATACTTCAAGAGCTGAATATTGAAGAGGGTTGGCTAGGAAAGACAATAAAACAAAGAAAAGTGAAATATTTTGGTCACTTGAAACGTCATGGAAGTCTAGAGAGAACAATAATGGAGGGGTATATGCCTGGGAAGAGAGGAAGAGGAAGGCCAAGGAGAAGATGGGTGCAGGATGTGGCAGATGATCTCCAGATGGGTGTATCAGACGCAGGACATCTTGCTCAGGATAGGAAGGTTTTCCGGAGGGTTGTTATGGCAGCGAGGTTCCGTGAGGGACATGCTACTGAATGAATGATGTCAAGAGACTCTACTGTTGATTCAGTGAAGCATGGGTAAATGGTCTGGATGGCACTAAACAAACTGGGGAAATTATAAGCATACTTTTAATTACATTGCTACTATCACAGATAGCATGGACAATCTTTATTGATTGCTAAAGGAAGGGACTGATCACATATGTGAATGTCCTGAATGCAATGATGTCAGTTCTGTAATCATTCAGTTACCTACTTAACCAGTAGTCCTGAGATAAGCTCCCACCTCCCCAATGTTGCAGTGTCTTTGGAATCAACCATAAAATATGTGCAGGATATTTGAGAAAATGAATTGACCAGTTTACAATGACCAGTGTGCGTTGCCATAGTAAAATATCATTTGATCAGTGTGTTTATATCTCACTGTATTCTCTGCAATAATAAATCCATTGCCAGTTTGCTATGCTTGTCACCAAGAGTTAAATGATGTAGAGCACAAGGTAGACTGAGAACAAGATGGACAAATAACATTAGAGAAACTCTACAGCTGCACGGTGTGTCTATGGTTGAGGTGGCTGAAGAGCAAGAAGCAGAATCTTTTGTGTCCCCTGACATCCGAAGTGGTAAAAGGGGAAATAAACAAGAAGTACTATGGCCAGCTTACTCTCCTTTGGCTATTCAGTTGACTAAAATTTGATCATGAAACATTTTTCCTACCTGCATTAAGAGTATGTGGTTACTTAACTTTTATTATAGTAAATAATTTTTATTTTATACATTCCAAGCTATAATATATTTTTTGTTGGCAGGTAAACTTGACTCTGATGCGGGCTTTGTTTTTCGGAGGAAAAAGCATATTAAGGCTCTAGATATTTCATCAGACGGAGGTATGGTCAATAGTGTGTTCGTTTCAGCTATTTGTTTATTTGGTCATATCTTCCCTTCTCCCTATTATTGTTGAAAGCATCGTAGGAAGCCCTTTTGCCAATTGTGACACTTAACGCATTCTGTTTTCATCCTTACATTTTAGCTTTTGAGCAACACTTTTAAAGGAGTCATGTAGGGACAGTGAAGTCCGATGAAGAGAGGGATGTTATGTTTGGCCAAGAACATTTGTCAACATTAACTTGGCTTGCCATTATGACAATGTACCTGGTCATAATTTGTATTTGTTTCAGATTTCATAGATGTTTTATTGCCTTTTTGCCTTATGTAAGCTAATTAGTTCTAGCAAATTTTTTTGTTTAAAAACGATGTCTATAGTATCTCAAGCTTTATTAAAATGTTTATTACATGTTTTTCTTTCTTCATTGATTGTATCATTGGTGGTTTCCTTGGCGAAGTAATCAAGCCACTTGACTTGTGCTTTGAAGGGGTTCATTTCACGAATAGAGTAAAGAATTAAATGGAATGCATTCCCTGGGTCTTAAAAAAGTATATGAATTGGCTAACTTGACTCATGCCATGACCTTTATCACTGAGGCTTGAAGGGAAATTTGACCTTAATGTGGCTTTTAGAAAGCTGTTTGGTTCACCCAGATGAGTATTTACAGTTTTTTTTGTTCATATTGTGACCTCCTAAACATTTTCTTCGGTATGAACACAACCAGTAGCATGAACTCTGCATCTTGTAAACACATCACTGTAGAAAAGATGGGTCAGTGGCTTTCTAAATGAATTGGATGCAGCCAGAAGTGTTAGTTTTGCGACTTCTTAGAGTGTCAGGGTTAAATGTTTTTTAATGTTTTAAGTAACAATTAGTTTTTTTCCTTTGTGTTTATTTAAAGATGCTAGGGAAGACACAACTTCTGTCAACATGAAAGTGATTAGTAAAGCTAGGATGCTGAGCTCAAAACAGGTTTGTACTGAACAGATTAAAGTTATAATTAGCTGCTAAGTGCTGTGTTAATCTTGTTTTGTTTTGTTTGTCAGCTTTTGAGCCAGTGTTTTGTTTTGTTTGTCAGCTGTTGAGCCAGTGTTTTGTTTTGTCTTGGATAAGTCAGCATCCTTTGGATATTTTCTGCAGGTTATGCAAGTGTGTTGGAAAATGAACAGGTTGGTAGACTGGCTGGTACAGCACCACTAGGTGGTAAATTGATGCATGAGAAGCTAGATGTTGTAAGGGCCATTTGCAAGCCAGGAAACAGTGCAGAGGCACAAGTGGATCATCTTAGTCTGATGTGAATGATGCAGCAAGGAGTGACCAGGGGACCTGGCCAATGTTGAACACTCGGGAGGGGCGAGACAGACATACAGTCAGACTGTTACTGGTACCCTCAGAATTGAATCTCTGCGCTTGCTGTTGAAGACGGGGGTAAAGCGCTTATGGGATTGTCCCAAGCCATATGATGTCAATTCCTAACTCATAACTGTTGAACCAGTCAAAATGTTTTGTTCCATGTGCTGGTTCAGACCTTGAAAGGAGGTTTTATTGAAAGTCACAGTTAATTTCGTAGTATCAGATGTGTTTCACTGGCTAATATAAGCCTGTATGGTTGTAAGGTTCTTGTTGGTATTATTGCATCATTTCAGAGGTCGCCACGTGGTGAGAGTCACATAGATATTTTACCTTGGTGTGTTTAGGAGGGCGCAGGCAGATGGGTTAGGGGATGTACTGCAACTGCATAAGGCAGAGGTGATCTTGAAATAATGATGCAGCATGGAGTTTCTGCTGGCTCTGGGCACCATTTGAACCCAGGACAAAAGGTAAGATGAGCGGAGAACCAGATTTGAGGTTTTGAACAACGGATCAACATCATGACACACTGGCAGTAACTCATAAGGGCTCTGTTCTTCTTCTAACTCAAGTCTGAGTCTGTAGAAGCTTAGCACACTGCACAGACTCTGTAGCACCGGCGAGGATCCTGAAATACTTTGAGTAGATTTTAAACTCCAAATTTTGCCCGGGCAGCGCCATTAGGTTACTCTTTTCGATTACCAACTGCCAGTGGATTTATTACATGTGCAACAATGAACACGGGCATCCAATCTCACTACCCAGAGACCAGGGGGAATTACTAGAAGCCCACGTGAAAAAATTCCAGTCCTTATTGGGGATTGAACCTGGAACGGTGGTGAACTAAATGACAGTTGGTACTATCAGAATGGAGATTCTTCACTGGCTATTGAGGAAGGAAATAAAGCTTATATGTACTTATAGGCACTCCTCCAAATAATGTCCCCATATCATCTAGGTCAAGAAGCTACCCTTACAGGGCCTCATTGATAAGTAAAATTAGGAATTATTTCTAGCAAATACGGCAGGTGGGCTATCAGCCCTGACACAGATTAGCAGTAATGTTTTACTGATTGATAAACTGCAGCTGAAGATGTTAGACCTACCGATTTATGTAAATTAATGACTAATAAACTACAGTGTTTACAGTGGCTTGCTACACACAGATTAATATGAACACAATAAAATGCAAGATATAACTGGTAACTGTTATTGGTAAATATGTCCATATTTATATTTTAGTTTCCAGTTTTTAATAGTTATATTAGATGCCCTGTTGAGGCCCTGTAAGGGTAAGTTTTTGAGCTAGATAATTTGGGGCCATTACTCGGAGGAGTGCCGACTTATATTTTATTAGACCAGTTGGGCACTTATTGGTGGTTATGTGGTCAACATTACGCAGGTTGCTTTGACTTTCCAGGAAAATTGCCTGGTCCCTGTCTTGTTTCCCCGGGAAAAAAGACCATGTCTTATATTAATGTTTGCTGAAAAAATGCACTGATAATTTTTTTCCCCCAGGGGATGCCCTGTTTTTATTTTTTTGTTTAGATAAATTATGCCAAAAAAATTTCAGATTAAAAAAAAAGTCAACATTTATTTGTGTACAAAATTCTACATTTATTCAGCTAGTCATCTTTTTGTTTTGTTTTTGGAACTATTCAAATCCCAAATTCAGGCCTGAATTTCTTATGACTCTATTTCCTGTAGAACTATTGGCCCCAATCTCATGTCCAGCAATAAAGCTTCACTTTTCTTGTCCATGCAGCCTGCTGACGATCTTAACTAGGGTCTGTTTTAAAGGTAGGGCTTATATTAAATATTTTTTGGGAAACAGTAGTTTAGTGGGTTTTTTTTCCAAGTCCACATGACATAGATTCAAACCCAAGACCTTCGACTGGCAGGCAAGCATTTAGCTGCTACACTTCTGTGGCTGACATGTTTCTGGGCAGTTAATACAAATTAAAGAATCGGAGCTACTAGAACAGTTAGCATCTATACCTTGAGACATGTGCTGTGGGAGACGAAGCATCTGTGGGTATGTCTTGTGTGCTATGATGTCAGCTGTTAATTCAGTAAAATCAGTCAAGATTGTATTCTGTGAAAAATATGTTGCTGAATTGTTTGTTTCAGACTGAAGCATGCAAAACCAAACCAGTTAATAAAAGCTTATTGAAGTCCATCTCTGACAGTTTTGGTGTTGATGATGATGATGATATGGATGATTTTAAAGGTGAGGAGGTGTTTTAACTTCAAAAATAATTTATAAATATAAATAATAGTGCATGGAAATGAAATATTTGAGAAAAAGCAGAAGAGATAAAAACAGGAATGAAGTAAAAAGAAAAAAATCAGTACAGAAGCAGTATTAAATTATATTGAAAGACACTGTTTGCCCACATAGAGAGAATACCTTGTGAACCAACAATGGAAACAACATTTATTTTCAAAGGGTCACAAATTGGGCACCCTGGCCCGTTGTGAGCAAGAAGTAGAACCTCATCTCTTTTGACACCTGAAGTAGTAAAAGAGGAAGTGAGGAAGAAGATGCACATTGTCATCTGTAGCTGTGCTAAGATGCATCAACTAATAAATAAAATAAAATAAATCTGTTTTATTTCATATTCCTGACCACTGGAAAGATCTGTGAAAGGAGGGACAGAGGAAGACAATGAGAGAAGATTCTTGACAGTCTTGTTGCATGACATGGAGGTGTGTCAGCACACAAACTAATACGTGCTGCAGGAGATCACAGATTGCGGAGAGGCATGATTGCCCACGCATGTTGGCAAGGCACCTGATGATGATGATTCCTTTTTCTCAGTGTTCACCAGCTGTAAACTTTGGTAGAAGGTTGTGGTTGCTCGTCCACTTCTGGACTGTTCTCATTCCAAAACTTGAGTTTAGCATGCACATCCATTTTAAAAATCTGGCTTATTCATATGCAGCAGAAGGTTGGTTCCTCACCTCCGAGGTAGAGGCACTACGACTTTGAAAGAAACACCCCTAATTAGCAGACTCTTACAACATGCTTGGTAGGGGGCAGTGAAACTATTCTTTTATTCCCCCCCCCACCCTCCGTATTGGAGCCCTAGAACCCACACAGGTATTTAGGTATATAAATAGACATGGTGCACTCCTGTTGACAGAAGAAACATATAAATAATTGATCAGTCAACTGCCGTCTTCAACAACTAAATGGATTTCCAACACACTCTGCATCCGATGTGTCCAGAGTATGTGGAATGTCTACATTGATGCTGACAACCACCTGCTTCTGAGAATTAACTCTTTTAGCCTCTAGGAACACATCATACCTTCATAGATTCCTACCTAGAAGCCCAATGAACATACGATGCGCTGATTAAACTTTTCTTTGTACCACCCCTTGGGCCTCTGATGCTGAACTCCCCTGGGACTGAAAGAGTTAATATCTTTCAAAATATCTACATCACAAGGGATGCAGAGGTGCTGAACCACATGTGCTTGTGCCCCAAGACCAGATCTCGTATTTGTCCACACGTATCAAAACCTCTTCATGGTCATCCTAGAAACAGGTTCTCAGCCGGAGGTCTGGCCAACTTATGAAGAATTGACGTTTTTTTCAAAGTTGGAAAAGACTTTAGACCAAACGAAAAATAGAAGCAGTCAGCTTCACATGATCGCAAACACAAATAACAAGTGAACGTTGCAGCTTGGGAGCCTTTATCGGCACATTATGTGTATATACAATACGATTATGTGAATATATAGTATCATGATGTGAATATACAATACCATTACATAAATATATACTGTACTATTACGTGAACCAGTCCTTAAAAAGAGAATAGGGGCTTTTTAGCTGAAATGCTATAGAAAGATTCTCAGAATATCTTGGACAAAGAAGATGAGAAATATTGACATCTTAAAAGATCTGAACATCAAGGAAGATTGGCTAATAAACAGCATCCTTTCTCGAAAGCTGAAATATTTTGGTCATATCAAGCGCCACGACGGATTGGAAAAAATTATAGCAGAAGGCATGGTACCAGGAAGGAGGGGCAGAGGCCGACCGACACGAAGATGGGCACATGATATAAGTGACTCCTTGAGTGTGAAAGTTCATGAGGCGGGAGAACTGGCAAGAGACCGAGTTTCTTACAGGCAGACTGTGATGAGAGCGACGTTCTGCAAAGGACCTGCTACATGATGATGATGATTACATGAACATACAATACCATTATGTGAATATACAGTACCATTATGTGAATAGACAATACCATAACGAGAATATACAATACCATTACTTGAATATTTAATACCATTAGGTGAATATATACAATACCGTTATGTGAACATACAATACCATCACTTAAATATACAATACCGTTATGTGAACATACAATACCATCACTTGAATATACAATACCGTTATGTGAACATACAATACCTTCACTTGAATATACAATACCGTTATGTGAACATACAATACCATCACTTGAAAATACAATACCGTTAAGTGAATAGACAATACCGTTACATGAATATACAATGCCACAAATATGAACAAGAATACACAAAAGCTGAAGTATCTCAGAGAGAAGTCACACATCTGTCTTACCAACTGAATCTCTGGAATCTCTTAATCTCGGTTTGAATCACGAGAATAAGCAAAATACTTAGCTGAAGTATCTCAGAGAGAATCACATATCTGTCTGGCCAGTTGAATCAATGAAATCTCTTAATCTCCTTTTGAATCTCTTTAACATTTGAACACATCTGCCTGAGAGGCAGGTAACCAACAGTGAGCACACAAATAAGCCATATCTGTAAAACTGATATGCATGCAAAACTTGACATGAAAACCTTAAAATTGTGTAGATAACAGAATGCTGCTTCTCTTTGGTGCATATCAGAAGTTGGGTGGCCATCTTTAAACTGTTATAATGATATCACTGTGTTGTTTGCCCCGTTATATTGCATGCTTAACACTCTTGACACCCTTAACAATAATATTGACAGGTTTCAAGACAGAGGCATGGCTATTTTAATTTGTATCACTTTTTAATGTTTTAATTTAAGCCCCCTTATAACTTATCACTAGTGTACATGTGTTTTCTTCATCTTATTTGTTTTTGTAGGATCCACTTGATTATATACAATGAAATAAACCAGTTAATAATTGTGCAATCTGTTGTTTGTATCTTCTTTGTTCAAAGTTAACTCTTTCCACTCCGTTAAATTATTATTCCTTTTTGTTTCAGACAACCATAGAGTCACAAAGAAACCAGAACAAAGTCCTCAAAAGAAAAAAATTAAGAAGGCAAAACTGGTAACTTAAAAAAAAAATAGAAATATTTATTTAAATCTAAGTTAGGTTAAATTAAATCTATAATTTGAATGTCGTTTCTTAAGGAAGAAGAAATAGGTGTATTAAAAAAAAATATGAAATGCTGAAGAAAGATTTTCAGAATACCTTTGACAGAGAAGAAAAGAAATACTGAGATCCTAGAATATCTAAAGATCAAGGAAGATTAGTTAGTAAACAACATCTTGTCTGGAAAACTGAAATAATTTGGCTAGAACAAATGCCACAGCAGATTGAGAAAAAATAATAGCAGAAGGCATGGTACTAGGAAAGAGGGGCGTAAGGGTTGAGCTGCATGAAGACAGGCATAGGATATAAGTGACACGAGGAAAGTGCATGAAGAGGGGGGAGACTGAGTTTCTTTTAGGCAAACTGATATGTAGACATTCTGAAAGAAACCTGCTGGTGATTAAGTTAATGTTTATTCATGTGGTCCTTTTTTTTACTCTTCTGTGTGTGGTCTGTCGTGTTGTCAGTGTTTATATCTTATCTCTAAATAATTAGCTTTCTTGATAAACTTAAGCGGCACATCTTTTGTGTGTGGTCTGTCATGTTGTCAGTGTTTATATCTTATCTTTAAATAATTAGCTTTCTTGATAAACCTAAGCAGCACATCTTCTGTTTCTTTTGGGAGTATCCACGGCTAAGCGGACAAGCTGTTTGTCCGGCGATCTAAAGGTTGTAGATTCATGAGTATCATTTTAGTGTAGATTGCTTGGGATTGTTACTGGAGTTACAGAATTTGTGTTTTGTGTGAGGCTGTCAGCAAATGGCTAGCCATTATCCTGAGAGAAAGAGAGAGAGAGAGAGAGAGAGAGAGGGGGGGGAGGGGTGGCTGCAAAAAACCAGGTGCAAGGAAGAGTCATCTCAACTTTAAAGTTGTACCTTTTTTTTTTTTTTTTTTTTTAATATTTCCATGTCTAATATTAATTTTCTCTGTTATAATGTATCAGACTCTATATATACATGGCTCGTATTCTCAAGTTCTTTTTTGAGCATTGATTAATACATTTTCATTCTGTTTAGGTGGCTTCACGGATACCCAATATAGCTATATTCAAACTTTCAAATCTTTCTATTACATTAAAAAAGATGCAGTAATTTTGATTACAGTGATGAGGGAAATTTAAGTTTTAATTTGTGCGGTACATAAGGGGATACGCTATACCTTATTTTGGATGCCTCCATTCTCTGTGATGGTTTTACCGACCCTCCTGCAAGACTTCTGCTACATGTCTAATGTCAGGCATCCTGGATAATGGTTAATGTTGGCCTAAAAATAAACAGCAGGGGTTCTCAAAGCTGATAGCCCCCAGAGAAGCAGTGTCCAGACATCTTCTGGCAGTCATCAGCCCACAGTTTGGGAGAAATCGTTTATAGAGAATTCATTGTGCAATGAGCAAACTTGAGGGCCTGAGCAGCCTACTGAATGACAAAGGTTGTCTTTTGACTGAGATTCCTACTAAATGGCAACAAAAGGTTCAGACCGATAGGAATGGAAATGATAGACTGCACAGATCTGTAAAACGGGAACGCACACAAAGCTCAGGTTTTGAAATAAAGTCAGACTCCAGAAGAACCAAGACTTTCCTCCAGAGTTTACAGCCGCTAAGTACAACAGACAAACAAACAACACTACTTTCCTATATCTAGATAATGATGATAATGTAAACAGAACTGTCATATTTTCATCAATTAGGGCTCTGTGTTCATTGAGAAAGAAGCTGAAGTGTCTGGGGATGATGTCTCTTCTGATGAACATGAAGACATTGATGACTTTTATGAGAGCAGCTTCATTGATAACAATACAACGATGACACAGACACAAAGCAAAGGTAAGTTTGATAATATCAGGACACATTTATTATCAATATTTATGCATTAAATTTAAAAAAGAAATAATTGTTTAAGGGTTTGTTTCTTATTCTTATTATTAATATTGTTGTATTTACTTTGTCCTCACTGTTGTTCTCAGTGTTGATATCTGTATCCTAAGACACACAGAAGAGGAAATATTGTAACTGTATTCATAAATAGATTATCCTTTTATTGTCAGACATGAGAGCTGTCTACCTGAAGTCCATAAAGAGCCCTGTGTTAGCCAAGCCTGCGAGTTATTGTCGGATGCTATATAATCCCAAGATAAATCAAGACAATATCTTTAGTCAAACCCTACCAGAGAATGAAGGGTTGTCAGAGTATGAAGAAGACAGCTTCTGTGTGGGCAGTGACGAGGAAGGTAAGTTACAAAAGTGTTGTCGCATGAATAGAGGAGTTGTAGAAACATAGAAGTAGAGAAGTTTTTTAAATACAGTCTTGTAAGTAGCAGTTGTATAAATGCAATCCCATCAGTAGAGAAGTGCTATAAGTACAGTTCCATAAATGCAGAGTTACCTTATGCTAAAAGACTAGGGAAAGATATAAAACTGAATGAAAAGTATATCAGCGAGCTTCACAATATAACAAACACAAACAAATTGTGAAGGTTGCGCTATGGAGCCTTCTTCAGCACATACATAGATTAGACAATACTACACAAATACACAATATCACTTATCTTCGTATCCTGCGGCAGCCAGGTCGATGTCAAGACAATAGTCTGGTGCGGCATGTGGGGCCAGGAAAATAAATATTCGTGGATATGCCAGGGGCTGTCAATCGATGATAAGATGAAACTGTGTTGGCAGTGGCTAAAAGACTAGGAATGACTGTCTGACCATGTGAATTACATGTAATTTCAGCAACACTCATCGTGTCTATATTTTTCATTATTCTTCACAGACGTCATTTACACAGAGGAGGAAAGTCGACTTCCAAAAGGTAGAAAAAGGTGTTCAAGAAAAACAAAGACAGGGCAATTGCAGAAAGGGAAAAAACGCATACAGAAGATATCAGATACCTCCAGTGATGAAGACAAGAGCAGCCATATTCAGATGACTCAAGAATTCAGTATTCATCCCTGTAAATTTGGAAGAAAAGTTTTACTGAGCAGTAGTGAGGATGAAGAGAGTAGGAGTAAGAAGACTAGTGCCACCTTGTATAACCTGGAGACAAGCACTAGTGATCAGGAAAAGTCTTGCACAGATTTTCCCAAAGTCAGGGGCAGTAGAGAAGCTGATATAGAAAAACAAAGTCTGGAAAAAAGGCCAGATAAATTGCTTAAGAAAAACATGGGATGTGGAAATTTGAATAGAAATAGACAGAAAGGGTCTTCCCAGCTTCCGGATACTTCTGATGAAGCAAACTTTGATTTGCTGGGAGAAGCAGATTGGTCTGATGGCTTTGATGATATGGAGTCAAACAGTGTGGACATAAGTGCTTCAGACAATGCTTTACAAAAAACTGAAACTACAAAATGTAACACTGAGAGAAAGTTTCTCAGTCTCAAAGATATTTCTAATGATGTGAGTAAAGTTGCTGAATCTGCGAGTTGCAGTGGCAGTAAGAATTACAATGATGTCAAAATGCAAGATGATTGCTCATTTAAGTGTTCTGCATCTTCTTCATTTACTAATGTTGCAAACAAGAAATTCTGCGATAAGATGAGTAACCCTTGTGAGGGAATTACAAATGTTGGTAACAAACAATCCTGTAGTAGAACTAGAGACTTTGCTTGTGAAAGTGATAATGGAATTAAGCAACAAACAGCACGGTCAACAAAAGTAGACACTCTTACATCACTATCATATTCTTCATCATCAAAAGCAACATCAAATGTGTTTAGTGACAGTAAAACAAGATCATTACCTGATGTAGGTATGTTGGATATCAGCCTGTCGAATTTAAATTCTATGAAGCCGCCTTCACTGTTGACCAGAGAAGAACGTCTTCGCAGGCAGAAAGAAAAGCAAGAGATGTACCGTAAGAAGTTGCAGCAAGTTCAACAGATAAACAACTCCCTGAAGACCTCAGTCAGTACACCAACAAGGTCTGAAGTGATTCCTGAAACCAACAATGTGAATGTTGACATTCCCTGTGGATCGCGGGATTCTACCTCTGATGGTGATTCAAGTTCACACGGCCAGATTTCACCAGTTTTCACAAAACTTGTAAGTTTTGTCTTCTTTTATGAAAACATTAAGAAAACTGAATATAATCTGAAGTTTTTTGCCTGTAGTATTGGGGATGTCTTCATATTTGGTTGATTTTTTTTTTTTTTTTTTTTTTTTTTGCAGTAGTATTTTATAGGATGAGGTGGCCAACCATAAGCCCAACCCTAACTCATACAACATGCCATGTAGGACACAGTGTTACTTGGACATGGGTTGAGCTGCCCGCAAAAGCAAAAAATAGGAAATATTATTATATGCATATGTATATACATCTACATAATATTAATATAAACAATGACATCACTGCACTCACATCCCCATAGATGCTCTCATTGTTTAATTAATTCATTCATTCTCTCATTTGTTCATTCAAACACAAGGGTAGCATCAAAAGGAAATATTATTGCATTTTTAAATACCATTATAACAGCATAAAATGAAACATTGTTGCCCTTTAAAAGTATAGTGTCTTTTGAACTTTCAAAGAATAAAGCAATGTGTACTCTATATTACAAATATGTCATATAGCCTCTTATAAACTTTCAGTAAATGAAAAAGTAAATAAAGAAGTATACATATTATAGCATTAAATTGAAATATTTTTATTCCTAAATGCTATGGTTTCTAGGGAACTTTCAGTTTACAACACATTGTATATTCAGAGTTACAGTTGTTGACACTTTTATTACATAATTTATTACATAATACAATGTATATTTCAGTGTTACAGTTGTTGATACAGTTATAGCACCAGCATGAAATATTGTTACACTTAAACAGTATAAATTTTAGGGAACAACTCACAAACTCGGGCCCAGACTCTGCCAACTTTCACACTAAGTCACTTTTGATCAGCCTCGTAAACATTGCTAAGGGTCACGGTGGTGCCCCAGTTTACTATTTGTTCAAATAGATTTCTGCATTATCTTTTTTTTTATGTTTTAATTCTGAGAAAGAGAATGTGTGAGAGGTAAGCTGCAGAACTGTCATAGGGAGATTTGTCTTAGGGCCAGTTTTGCATATTTTGGGAAAGTTAAAAGCGCTGAAATCCTGGAATATACAACATGTGATATCACTGACCCGTGAAGAAAACGAAGAAAGTATTTTGAACAAAACAGTACACTGGGACACTCTTGTAATTTTTAGGAAAGTTGACGAAAGTATGAATGAAAAGTGACCTAGTGTGAAAGTGGGCGGAGCTTGGACCTGGAAACGTGAGTGGTGCCAATTCTAGTGAACTTTCTTTCAGTAAAAGCTCATTGCCTATATGTATTACAGTTGAATACAAAGCGGAGTGAACACCAGCTGCAAATTCTAGTGGACTCAAGAGAAATAAGTGCTGCCCAGGTAAGCTTTAGTGTCATTTAGCTATAAGGGTTTTCTTTCTGGTCAGGATTTTGCTTCATGTGTGTCTAATGTTATGTTGTAAATTACATTCATGAAATTAATATTAAATGACAAAGAAGTGAGGAAAAGGCGCTGGCATTGGATAGGTCACACATTGAGAAAATCTAATGACAGTATAGCTAGAATAACCTTGCAGTGGAACCCAGTGGGTTAGAGAAGTAAACACTAAAAAAAATAGAGAAGGGAATTAGAGAGTGAAATTAAAAATATTGGAAGAACATGAGGTGAACTTCATGAAATAGCAAAGAATATGAGTCTGATATGAGCTAGTTGTGGGCTTATGCTCCACTGGAGGGGGGGGGGGGGGGGGTGGGGGGGGGGGGGGGGGGGGGGGGGGGGAGACATAGAAGACATGTGATTTTCCTTGTTAACTCTTCCTGTGTAGTTGAAAAAAATCAGTGCTCAATCATATTAACTGATACCTTGTTTAACTCGTTCTGGTCTCTAACAAAGTACACAGTTGGATAAGTCATTATCTCTATGCATCAAGAATTACATTATATTATCACATTTGCTTTTAACATGTTTAAGAAATCCAGGACATTCAGCACTGTGCATGCCAGTTTGAAATTTCTTAATTGTCATTAATATCCCTCTTAGAGAACTTTCTGGAACTGATAAAATCAGACACTGTATTGATCATCATCATCATTATGTTGTGCTCTTATACATCACATAGGGCTCACAGTGTTTTCTTCAGTTTCATTCTACCCCGTGGAGATGTTTCAATATGATGAATAAAATCTCATCCTGCACCTTTGGACTCGCTCATCAATGTTACTCTTAGCATTTCACTGGTTTTTTCAAGTCCCCGTTTGGTAATTCTTATTAGGAGATGCCCAGTATGTCACTCCCCTCTTTGTCTTCTGTTGTTACCAGCAGTCGTCCAGACATTTCTCGTATTATGTCTTCTTGAATTCATCCCAGCAATTACTGTCTCCTAACTTTGTCGTTTATTTGACTTTTAAATCAGATTTAAATTCACTATCATATATTACTGTACTATTAAGCTGTTGACTTTACCAGGACTGTAATCCATTAAACTATTCACATGGAATAGTTATAGGCATTTTGGTATGGCTTTTACTGGCACAGAAGGGAGACAGTTTTGGGGTGACCCATTTTCTGTGAAACTGGAACTGCAACTAAAGACTATACTGTAATATCCTCTGCTGTACTACATCATACTTTTTATACTGTTACATACTTATTTTTATCTTTATTCACCCTTAAAATAGGGCTCTGGAACCCACACAGGGTTACAGTAAATACAATCTATACTGTACTACAGAATTGTATTGTATTTTACTGTACTTTTTAAAGGCGACTCCACTGTACTATAGTATACTGTTCTATGCTATACTGTAGTGTACTGTGCTGTACTGTTCTTTTCTATTTTATACAACCATAGTAGCATATGATTGAATATCATAACCAGTTATTATAGGTAATGATAATACTGCAAATTGATACATGTCTTTCAGGAGATCATATCTGCACTGCGACTGAAGCATGGGATCACAGTGACAGCAAGGCAGCTCTCCAGCTGCGACTACATCCTCAGCAACCATCTTGCTGCTGACAGGGTCCAGTGGTCAAGTAGGTCCTATACATAAAGCAGCGGGCAAAGGTTTAAAACCACCTTCTAAATTATTGACTTGTCCTTAATGTTACTAACGCCCTGAGAAGCCAAAAAACCGGCACTTCTAGGCGAGGTCAGTTCCCCATAAATGTCACCTTTCTGATGTATCTATAGGACTTTTTTACGAGTTGGATAGTTAATGCTATTGGCTGTGTTCATGCCTGCACAAATGTTAGCACTGGGGACATTACCATACACATCCTATCCTCCTCTTCAGCAGACAACAAAGAGTTCCAGAATTCTGATGGTGCCAAGAGCATTTGATTATATGTCCGTCTTGCCATTCCTCTGAGAGTAGAGTGTTGACCAATTCCCCTGGTCACTCCCAGTGGTACCATTCTTTCCGGTCATAACGATCGATTTGTGCTTCTGCTTTGTTCACTTGCTCCCAAAGGGCCTTGACCACATCTAGCTTGTCATGCACAGTCTATTGGTGCAGAGCCAGCCAGTCTGTCACCTCTTCATTTCCTAACACTCCTTCATATCCTGGAGAAAATGTCCAAAGAATGCTGCCTACACGTGACCTTTGAAGTGGTGCTTGCCACTCTGCATAGAGCATGCCTGTCTCCACCTCTCTTAACATGGATGTTAATATGTTAACTAAAAATAACATTTAAGAGGTTTCCTTCAAACTAAATTGTTTTCTAAAGCCAAGTTGGGGTCGGATTTTTCTATAATTGATAGGGGTCACAGTAGGAGTCACCCGATACATATCTTTTTAGGCCCCAGAGAGTGTATTCCATTCAATGCTTTACTCCGTTCCTGTTTTTTGATTACACCTTTTATCTATATTTTTATGTATTTATAATAAAAATGTCCATAAATAATTCCTTTTCAAAATTTATTGGTGACTTGTGTAAAATTGTTTTGTTTTCTCTGGAAATCTGGGGGTCCTATTGTGCCGAGGGAAAAAAAAATAATAGACCTATTTCCACCCTAAGATGTATGTTATAAAAGTAGGCTAATTAGGGGTGCTTCCTTCAAAGTCAGGGTATATCTGTCTGAGAGGCAAGGAACCAACAGTGCACACACAACTCAGGTTCTGCAACCTGACTAAAGTCCAGAAATGGGTGAAAAACTGGAGTTTACAGCTGGTGAGTGCGAAGATGAAGAAGAAGAAAGATAATGAAATTCAGATATTGGCTGTGGGTTTTTTTAATGCTGAATTTTTATTACAGTAATCCAAATAATGTATCCTTATTTAATTCTCTGGAGTGAACAGTTAGTCTTTCTAGTGTAACATTGTAAAAAATTGTCGTGATAAATTCAGTCAATTGATATTTTAACATAAAATGATAGTAAAAACATTATTTAAAGTTCACCTACAATGTCTTAACTCCCCATGTGGCTTCTGGGGCCCCATTATGGTGGAAAACAAGAATAGACCCACTGCCTCCTCAACAAACATGTCAAAGGAGTCAACTAATTGGGAGCTTCCTTCCAAGTTGGAGTGCATCTGCCTTAACAGCAAGGAACGACCAACTGTACACAAATAAGCCAGTAACACAGATGTACACTCAAAACTCAGGCCCTGGCACAAAACCAGAGTCAAAATGAATGAACAGCCAGGACTTTCCGCTGGAGTTTTCCACTGGAGCTTACCGCTGATGAACAAAGAAGAAGATGAAGAAATCTTAACAAGGCACATTTTAACCCATTCCAACATTATTCAGTAGCTGTTTGAGCATTGTATGCTTGCTTCTTACAACTGTGTCTACAAGGAAACATGTTGAATAAATATGCTGCTGACAGCAGACTATCCACGCTTTGAAACTATCCACACTTTGAATTATGCCCAGGCTACTCGAGTCTGAACTGGATATCATACCCAAAGCCACTCCACTTTTTTCAACAGTAAAAAAATAAAAAATAAAAATGTCTTACTGCCCTTATATCACTTTTGTAAGGGCATAAGGATAAAAGGAATGTGTGTGTGTTTTTTTTTTAATAAGGCGAAGGGGGCTTAGAGGGTGTCGTTAATAGCATGAGCATTTCAGATGACCAGATTAGCGTATGTGTATTCTACAGTTCCAAAATTTATCTTTGCTGATGACTGAAATTACATAACTGAGCATTCAAATCCGGGTCCACTGAATGAGAGCATAGTAATCTGTAACTAAAGAAAGTTTGACATATGAAGACATTTTGGTAGTATAATTATTTGATTCTTTTTTGGCCAGGTTTCAGCAACAGTAGCGGCCGCAGCAAATTATCATCCAGACTCCGTGAGATGCAGACTTTATATGAACGTTGTGTTCTTATAGTGGAGGCAGATAGGGTCAAAGCTGGCCAGGAGAAATCGAAACGACTCACGTAAGTATAATTAAATATGAGAGTGATATGACTAATAAAATAATCATAAGGTGTTTCCAGGCCATTAGGAGAAGCAACCAATAGAAACACTGCATCTTACCAAACATGTGATAGGTGGCTAAAAGTGGAGAGGTGGCTAATAGTGGAGATAGGTTTAGGGTCTGCTACTTCTCCCTGTAAAACACCATAGCCACAAGAACTATGTTTGTACTTAGGAAGAACCTGTTGAGTTGCAAGTTGAACAGTTGAATTGTTTGCAGGGGGAGGACCCAGAAGAGGAGGAGGAAGAGATGGCACATGTTTCAGGTGCTGAGATCAAGGACATTTGTAGCAAGTGGAGTGAAGTGCAGGTTTTCATTGTGAAGCATCACCCTAACAAAACTGTCCAGCAGAGCAGTGGACATTTTAAATGACAATGTGATGTCCCACTTTCTGAAAATTATCCAACAGATAAAGAATGCTTGTGGATTGTTATCATGTGAAAACACCAGCAATCAAACCACTCCCTAAGATACAGACAAGATTTTTAAAAACACCAGAGATACCTACACAGTTGCCTGATGTTATTATGGAATGGAACTCTCCTTCAAAGGAGTATCATGAAAAGATATAAAACCAAAAAAAAAGAAGAAGAAGCACTCATTTGAGTCTACTAAGTGCCTTAGAGCATACATTATCTACCTTTGGCTAATGCGATCTAGTCTATAAAAATATGAGGTTATTACCATATGCTCCATACTCTTCAGGGTTTGAAAACAGGTCTTTGCTCACTGGACTTATGACTTGATTTAATAAAAGTACAAAATATGTTTACTGCCTGACAACAATGACAACAGTCTCACTTAAATTTGTCATCCCCCTAAAGGAGAAAAAGACCCATAGCTTGGGATTCTTAAGAAATATTGTAGAAAAATGAATGTTTCACAAAGCACATTAAAAAAAACACACACAAAAACCACACGTGTGGGGAGATAACTCTCTGCGACTCAACCCTAAGAAACTGGAGGATGAGAAGCAGAACCTAGGAGTCTTGGTCAGTTTTTTATGTAATGGAGACACTGTAACTGTATGTTTAAACGTCAGAGGAAAGACAAGACATACAGTATATCATTATTTGATCTTTGTGCTGGCTGCTGAAGAGGGGGATGAGGCACATACAAGTATAATAATTTATGTGGGCATGGTTCTTAGCTTTCCCCATGGGAGCTCCATGGCTCCATTTTAGAGAAGAAATAATTGAATTAACAAGCATGTCAAAGGAGGCGACTAATTAGGGGTGTTCCCTTTAAAGTCAGAGTGGATCTGCTTTAGAGGCATGAAACCAACATTCTGCATACAGGTAAGTCCTGTTCTGGATGAAGATCAAAGTCTATGAGTGGGTGAACAATCAGGACTTTGAGACGAACGTGGCAAAGAAGAAGGTTCTTACATTAACTGAAATCAGTTTAACATATAACTAAGGATGTGTTAACTTCTTTTATCAGACATCGTACAAAGTACCTGGATACAACACTGTCTTTTCTGATGCAGTCTAAGATCAAAGTGTATTTTACAGATAGTGCAGGTAAGATTGTGTGGAACGACTGTGTAGTAAGTTTAATATGTACTGGAAGACCCAGGTTTGAATCCTCAGCGAGGTTGTTGATATTTTTCTGCCAGGGCAAAATAAAATTGTAATCTGCACAACCTGTGGCGATAGCACTAGCAGCCCTAAATCTTGAGGCTTAAAGACCGCCCTGCCTACACTGCAAAAGTGGTAAATAGAGACAGTTAAGGTAGTAAGTAAAATTGGGAAGTAGGTGCTGTAGTTCCTTACCATTCTACCTTTATTCTAAATGGTATGCTGCCGAACGTTCACGTGTGGGTTCTGGAACCCCATTTTGAGGGGGCCAAAAAAAAAAAAAAAAAAATGAACAGACCCACTACCCCTATAATATTTCTCTTATTGTAATAAGAGACTGGTTGTTGTCTAGTGTTCACAGAGTAGACGAGGGTTTTCTTTCTGATCAACTCCCACTACTCCTCCACATAACAGTCAACACCAGTTGTAGCAGTTTGACGTTTATTAATCACAACACATCAGCTACGAGAGCCTGTTCTCCAGTCTAACAAACAGCCTAGCGACAATTTACAGATGATCAGTTTTTAGTGCAGACGATCAAATTTTACACCTTCCAGCTCTTGTCTTATAATAAATTTATATTTCGCTGTTCCCCTGGTTATCCCATGTTCCCAAGTCCACTCACACATTTAGGAGTTAAGTTTTAAGGTTCAGGTTTAAACAACAGATCAACATCACGGCACAAGGGTAGTAACCCATAAGTGCTCCGTTCTACTTGTAACAAGTCTGAGTCTAAAGCTTATGATATTCCTCCATGTCACTGTTTTAAGCTATTCACCATCATTTCTCTTGGTCTGCCTCTGCCTCTTCTGCTAGGGATCTTTCCAGTCGTCACAATTTTTCCAGGGCTCCCCTTAACCTGCAGTCATAAAAGGTGACTAATAGGGGTGTTTCCCTTGAAATGCATTTGCCTGAGAGGTGAGGACCAACATTCTGCACACAAATGAGCTAGATCTGTAAAATAAATGTGCACACAAAACCCAAGTCTTAGAACAAGACCAAAGTTAAGAAGATGTGGATGAATATCTAGAACTTTCCACTGAAGTTTACAGTCAGTGTATGCTAAGAAGAAGAAGAAGACTACCTAACATTGTGGTAAACCAGAAACATTTTTGTTAATTTTTTATTTTCATAGACACTCTGAGTCACTACTCACATTTTGATGAGACTGTGACAATCATATTTAATTATGGAATTCTAATTTACAGAAGAAACAACTGCATTACTGGCAGATCTGTGCAGTGTTGAAGACAAGAAAGGTAGAGCAATAAGTGTACCAGCTTCATTGAGCCAGTCAAAAGAAGAGGTAAATGTGAAATACTGACAGTAAGGGGTGGTTTTTGTTCTGTTATGATTGTTTTCCTGAATTCTGCACTCTAAACTAAAGAAAGAGTCATTTTACTGGCTTGAGTTATGGGCAGAATGTCCTGCCTTATCTCACAATTTGTTATTCTGTTTTCATTTCCTGGGGTCAGTTTTCAGCTCAGAGGTCAACAACAACAACAATATGTTTGCAGAATGAGTTTTGGTTTCTGGGAACAATTTAGACATGTGCTTTTAATTTAGTGTCCTGCATGGGACTTACACACATTTTGCTCTGTTCTTTTTAGCTTTAGAGCTTTAGTATGAGGTCATGTGGGTAATTTCTGCCTGTCCTCTTGCTTCGTACCTTTTGGTGTTTTACCTTGATGATAGGTGATATTTTCTGGGAGAAACTTAATTTAAGTGGCTGCTTTTGTTTGTTTACTAAGTACCTTATTTTCAATAGTATAGCAGTGTGAAGGATCCCACTACAGTGTTACTATTATAATGATTGGCTGTAAAAATAAACATCTCATTGTAAAGAATTTTTATATAATTTTAGAACCAAATTAAGTATTTTCAATTATAATGTTATTTCAGTTTTAACATATGCCAATGATAGTTGGAGAACCACTGGAGACTTGAAAGTTAAATGCATTTAAAAACAAGTGCATGAGGGAAACGATGAACATAAAATTGAGTGAATTCAGTAGGAGTGAAGAAATGAGGGAAATGTCTAGGTTTCCACTAGTGTCAACAGTTGCAGGGAATCACGTGGATATACTGTCCGGGAAATGCAGGAGTGCGAGGGAATAAAAGAGCGGATTTTCTGGCTACAAAAGCGAAAGTTATGGGAACACTCGTATTGGACAAGGGACCATATATAAATGACTTTTGGCAGAAGACACAGGATTAGATGAAATAACATGGGCAAGAATGTGTGAATGAGGAATTAAGTATGGATCTGGCAATGAACGACGGATGAGAGAAAGAGATCGGTGTGTGCATAATCAGTGTGCTATGGGAACAGCATCTACACCTTACGCCATTTGCTGTGGGAGACGGATCATCTGTGGGTATTCCCGGTGTGCTATAATGTGGATTCTTAAATCAGTAATTAGTAGTGTCAACAGTTATATGACAGAGAAGATGGCTTTGTATTGCACACATTCTAAGGAAAAATGAAAAGACAATCACCACATAGGCACTGAAGTGGGAAATAGATGGATTGAGGAAATGATGTCCAAGTTTGAACAATGAATCAACATCTTGGCACACAGATAGTAACCCATAAGTGCTCCATTCTTCTTCTAACTCAAGTCCGAAGAAGCTCAGCACAGTCCACAGGTTCTGTAGCACCGGCGAGGATCTTGAAATACTTTGGGTAGAGTTTCAAATCCAAATTTTTCCCGGGCAGCGCCATTAGGCTACTTTTTTCAATTCCTGACTGCCAAGGGATTTTTTTTTACATGCGCGACAAAGCACACGGGCATCGGATGTCACTTCCCAGAGACCAGGAGGAATTACTAGAAGTCCAAGTCCACATGAAAAAATCCCAGCCCTAACCCGGAATTGAACCCTGAACCTCTAGCACTCAAGGCAGACACCATGACCTGAAGTAAACGCTCATGAGAGATGCCAAAGCTGCGTTCTTGTTGTTGTTTTGTTACGATCACAGTATATTGGGCAGCCTATCTGCCAGTATGTTGTACTTATTATGATAAGGTAAACATGTTATATATATCCTAATTCACAGATGTGCAGATTTCTGTTGTCTATGCCTAGAGTGACTGTTCCACAGGCACTGAACCTGGCACACAAGTTCCGCTCTGTCATCGAATTAATGTCCAGGTGAGTAGAGATGTAACTAGACGCCCACCATTTTTCATCCACAGTTAGGGAAAAACTAACCATTTTTTAATTGACCCTAGAAAATTCATTTAAACCCCTTCAGTTCAGTATGTGGGTTCCGAGACCCCATATTAGAGAAAGCATGGATATTCGTTTAACAGATCTGGCTTATTTGTATGCAGGCTGTTGGTGCCTCACACCTCAGGCATTTGCACTCCAACTTCGAATGAACCACACCTAATTAGTAATCTTTTACTACATGCTTTCTCCGAGACCTGACAAGTGGAACATCTTGTACAGAGGAAAAGAACAGCTTATGAAAACATGCAAATTCCATTACAGTGCATTGGGCCAGAGGGCGAAAGCTCATGCGCCGCTGGATCGATAACAATAATAACTACATGCTTGCTAAGGAGGCAGTGAGTCTGTTCTTCTTCCTTGCCCCGCCCCAATCTTCCCCCAACAAAGTCCCAGAAGCGACACAGAGATTTTATGGTTAAGATAGAAAAGATTGTAATATCGAAGCAGTGGGTTTGTTCTTCTTCTTTGACCCGCCCCACCCTCCCCCAGCAAATTCCCAGAAGCCACACAGAGATTTTGAGGTCAAGATAGGAAATATTGTAATAGGGGAGCAGTGGGTCTGTTCTTCTCCCTTGACCCACTCCACCCTCCCTCAATGAAATCCCAGAAAACACATAGCAATTTTGAGGTCAAGATAGGAGAGATTGTAATAGCGGAACAGTGGGTCTGTTCTTCTCAATTTTGCCGCCCCACCCTCCCCCCAACAAAGTCTCAGAAGTGACACAGAGATTTTATGGTTACGATAGAAGAGATTATAATAGGGAAGCAGTGGGTTTGTTCTTCTCCCTTGACCTGCCCCACCTTCCCTAATGAAGTTCCAGAAACGACACAAAGATTTTATGGTCAAGATAGGGAAGATTGTAATAGGGGGAGCAGTGAGTCTTTTCTTCTCCCTTGACCCACCCCACCCTCCGCCAACGAAGTTCCAGAAGCCACACAGAACTTTTGAGGTCAAGATGAGAGAGATTGTAACCAACTTCTCCTGGTAACAATCAGCAGATATACCTTGGAGTGGCTGTAATGGCTACTGCTTTGGATGACTGAGCACAAACCTCCAGAATGGTTTTTATGAGAGTGATCTCTTTTTTATATAACTAATAAAAATAGTTTATGTCACTATTGTTCATTTCCTTCAGCAACTCTGCTTTGAATCTTAGTCTACTAGAACATTTGTGTTTGATTGTACCAGAAATGCTGTCCTCTACCAGTTAGCTCCACTGCCAAGACACCCAAATGTCTCCTTTCCAGCAAAATAGCAAATGATTAATGGCATCTTCATCCCTACTTCATGCTATCAGTGCCAAGCGTGGACAATGAATAGGGCACTAGAGCGGAAAATAATTACATGTGAAATGCGCTGCATCTAGAAGGTCACTAACAACACTAGAATGTTTGAATAAGACTGTATCTGGATTATATTGACAGACAAAGAATGAAATGATTTGGCCATTTAGTGAGAATGCATCCAGACCAAACTGCACAAGAGAGTTTTACAGCAGAGCATCTGAGAGGAAGAGGAGGGGAAGACCAAGAAAGAGATGGATAAATGGTGTAGCTGAAACCTGCAAAAAGATGAACAAATCTATTACACAAGCCACCCAAGAAGTGCAAGACAAATACAGAAAACCACAACACTGGGCTACCACCTGGTATCAGGGAGATGACAAAAGAAGAAAAAAGTATTCTTCCTCTTAGGCTGTGTATGTTTTCTGACAAAGTCAGACATTGTCAGTAAGTACCTTTTTACCCCCATGGTACAGTAAGCTAATGGTGCTTGATCAAACATCAACATCCTGGCTGCCTTTACTTCCCATATCATTTTTTGGGGACCCATTTTAAGCCTGGTTGACCTGGGATCCCTAGGTCGGCTATACTAGTCACTGAATGCAGACTCAAACCCAAGGCTAGTAGGTAGTGTTTTAGCCACTCTGCTACCATGGCTCCCATCCTATAGTGTATTCTGCTGAGTTGATCAATATCTCATTGTTTTCTCTGTAACAATAAGTCAACTGCTGGCTTGCTAGGCCTGTCACAGCTTCACCGGAGCCGTGTTGGTCAGGATGTTTCTGGGTGACCAAGGATGGCCTTGATGGCTACTGTAAAGGCCCCACAGAATGAGGCCACACCCCCTCGACACCCCCACCCCACCCCAAGCGGTGAAAATAGAAGTGTAAAAAAAATAGAAGTGAACTAATTGTTTATTCATATATTGTTAAATTCTGATTTAGTTTGAGTTATCTGACCTGGGTCAAAGCATTTAATGGATGGAATATCTGAGGCCGTGTACCACCATCTGTGCAGTCCTATATATAAAGGCTCCCACCAGATACATCTTCAAAATCTGACCCTGAAAGACAGAAAAGGGTCTGGAGAAGAGAATGTTGAATTAAGAATCAACATCACAGCACACAAGACATTCCCATAAGTGCTGCATCACCATCTTCAGCAGCTAGCTCACCAGTAACAGTCTGATGTATGTTCATCTCACTTTTCCCTTGAGTGTTGAATGTCTATCAGATCTCCAGATCACTTCTCGCAGAATCATTCTCGTCATATCATGAAAAACAGAACAAAGAAGAAGTCAGAGCACCTTTGTTCTGTGCTGAATTAACTGTTTGTATGTTTTCTTCTGTAGCTCACCAGGTGTGATTCAAGAGCGAGGTTGCATGACTGTGGATTCTGCTCAATCGTTGCACCAGTTTCTGCGCCACCAATTTGATATTCAAATGATGCCCAGTTCAAAGAGTTAGCACATGCAAATTTAAAATAACCAACCAGCAATGCAGATTTAAACTAGCTGAACACCATAAATAAAAACTACCTATAAAGTTAGTTACGAGTGACTTCTTGATTTTTTGCCATTTGAGGTTCATTTTTGCAGATATCCTTCTCCATTCATATCTGTAATTGACCATGCTCCAATTGTTTGTAGATCTATTGGCATGTTTTTTCTCAGTAGTTTTCTTGATCTGCCTCACAGTCTTCTTGGTCTGTCTCACAGTCTACTTGGCCTGTCTCACTGTCTTCTTGGTCTGTCTTACAGTCTTCTTGATCTGCCTCACATTCTTCTTGATCTGCCTCACAGTCTTCTTGATCTGCCTCACATTCTTCTTGGTCTGTCTCACAGTCTTCTTGGCCTGTCTCACAGTCTTCTTGGTCTGTCTCACAGTCTTCTTGGCCTGTCTTACAGTCTTCTTGGTCTGTCTCACATTCTTCTTGATCTGTCTCACATTCTTCTTGGTCTGTCTCACAGTCTTCTTGGTCTGTCTCACAGTCTTCTTGGCCTGTCTCACAGTCTTCTTGGCCTGTCTCACAGTCTTCTTGGTCTGTCTCACAGTCTTCTTGGCCTGTCTCACAGTCTTCTTGATCTGTCTCACAGTCTTCTTGGTCTGTCTCACAGTCTTCTTGGTCTGTCTCACAGTCTTCTTGGTCTGTCTCACATTCTTCTTGGTCTGTCTCACAGTCTTCTTGGTCTGTCTCACATTCTTCTTGGCCTGTCTCACTGTCTTCTTGGTCTGTCTTACAGTCTTCTTGGTCTGTCTTACAGTCTTCTTGGCCTGTCTCACAGTCTTCTTGGTCTGTCTCACAGTCTTCTTGGCCTGTCTCACATTCTTCTTGGTCTGTCTCACAGTCTTCTTGGTCTGTCTCACATTCTTCTTGGCCTGTCTCACTGTCTTCTTGGTCTGTCTCACAGTCTTCTTGGTCTGTCTCACAGTCTTCTTGGCCTGTCTCACAGTCTTCTTGGCCTGTCTCACATTCTTCTTGGTCTGTCTCACAGTCTTCTTGGTCTGTCTCACTGTCTTCTTGGTCTGTCTCACAGTCTTCTTGGCCTGTCTCACAGTCTTCTTGGCCTGTCTTCTTGGTCTGTCTCACAGTCTTCTTGGCCTGTCTCACAGTCTTCTTGGCCTGTCTCAGAGTCTTCTTGGCCTGTCTCACAGTCTTCTTGATCTGTCTCAGAGTCTTCTCTCACCCAACATATTTTTGTAGTTTTTGTCTCTCTGTTACCAGCTATTCTCTCTATATGCCCCAACCATTGTATTCTATTAAAATTGTCCCCGTGATGGTAGTAATTAGTAGTGATTTTAACACATTGTGAACTCCTTTGTTGCTTCTCTCTTTCCATTCTCCATAGTTTATATCTTTGTGAATACACAGATTTGTTATGAGACTCTTCTCCAAACTTAGTTACCAGTGATCTTATAGAATAAACTTAATGTAAATTTCTTGACTTTGTTGTATTGCATTCATTCATATTAACCCAAACTAATTATTACACTGGGTTTACATAATTTCATGAAGTGCAGTATGTTGATGTTGTAGACGTGACTGTGACAAGTGGGTGTGACCAGTGGCTGTGACCCTGACCAGTGAATGTGTGCAGTTGAAGATACATTTAGGCATATGGTGCTAGGTCTATTTTTACAGACCAATCAACACTCAATGTGTTAAAGGCTAAAGTCGAGAGGATCGACGTCAATGCACCAGGTTTTATCCCACATGGCTCTGTCTGTCTCCAAAGCACGGCTAACCACCTGCCGAGAGCATCACACAGAGCATGGACTCCGTAGCTCTGGCGACGATCCCCAGGGATTTTCATAAAAAGTGCACTCGTGAACTGAATGGCGCAGCCGCGAAAAGAACCCACTTTATGTATGTATTAAGATATTTCTGTTATATCTATCAGTTCGGTTAACTGTCACAGCCATGGTATCCTTTAAAAAAAAAAAAAAAAAAGTTAAGCAAAAGTAAAGTACCCTTTTCCAAGCCTTCATTCATATAGGGCTAGACCTAAATGTTATGGACAATCAGTGCTCGGTGGGTGATATGGTCAACATCATGTCGGCCACCTTTACTTCCCAGGGGTGCCCATTTTAGGTTGAGAGTTTACTTTCCTGGACATTTCCTGGTACCCATTCTAGGTTGAGTCGATGTGGAAGCAAAAGTCATTTTTGCTACAAATTATAAATCTGGTAAAGAATTCTCTTCCTCATTGTCTGTCCTTTTTTTTTTTAAAGACAATCTCCAGAAAATTGTGGAAATTACCTAATACCCACTATCCCTTTTTATTTTAGACAATTCCCAGAAAGTTGTGAAAATTATCTAATACCCACTATTCCTATTTTAAACAATTCCCAGAAAGTTGTGGGAATTAGCTAATACCCTCTATCCCTATTTTAGACAATTCCCAGAAAGTTGTGGAAATTATCTAATACCCTCTATCCCTATTTTAGACAATTCCCAGAAAGTTGTGGAACTTATCTAATATCCCTCTATCCCCATTTTAGACAATTCCCAGAAAGTTGTGGAAATTATCTAATACCAGCTATCCCTATTTTAGACAGTTCCAAGAAAGTTGTAGAAATTGTCTAATACCCACTATCCCTGTTTTAGACAATTCCCAGAAAGTTGTGGAAATTATCTAATACCCACTATCCCTGTTTTAGACAATTCCCAGAAAGTTGTGGAAATTATCTAATACCCACTATCCCTTTTTTTTTATACAGTTCGCAGACAGTTGTGGAAATTATCTAATACCCGCTCTTTTTTTTAAAGACTATTCCCAGAATATAATGAAAAGACCAGAGCAAATCATTATTCTATGCCTTAGAACAGGACACATTCGACTTCGCAGCCACATGTATGCAAAATTTAAGATTGGTGAATCAGCCATGTCTACACATGGATTAGCACCTGAGACAACAGACCATGTCAAAAATACCAATATCAAGGCAAAACCTTTGGCCAAGAGAAACACCGGCTAAAGCCAAACATTATGGGTCGCTGATTGAATTATAACAGACAGTGAATTTTGTACAACTTTATACTAGAGACAACATTGCAGGTATAGATAATCTCATTCAAGCGAGCGAAAGAAGAAGGAGAAGAACTGCCTGAAGGCAATGTTTTTAGGGAAGTCATCAGTCAAGCTCATAAATGTGCTATTTATACCAGCATTGTGCTATCAATACCAGGCATGGACACTCCTAGAAAATTCACCTAGATCCTTAACAGTTGAACTCTTGTGGGTTTTTTCTGTGGAAATCTTACCTTGTTAGCTTTTGATGGTTGAATTAAATACACTGTTCGGGTATGCAGGAGCGCGAGGGAATGAAAGAGCAGATTTCTGGCTGCAACAATGAAAGCTACGGGAACACTCGTATTGGACAATGGAAATATTCTGAAGACCATATATGAACGACTCTTGGCAGAAAATATGAGATTAGATGAAATAACAGGTGCAAGTATGTGTGAACAAGGAATTAAATGTGGATCTGGCAAGGAGGGACGGATGAGAGGAAGAGAATGACGTGTGTATAATCAGTGCTCCTGGAGCATCTACACCTTACATCATTGGCTGCAGGAGACAGGTATGCTCAGTGTGCTATGATGTTGATTCTTAAATCAGTAAATTAAATACAACATTTTGCTTCACACTATACATCACTCATGTTTTAACAAGGTACACATTGGTTAAATGGATAGATTATTTTATTCAGTCAAAACTGCAAAGTCGTTTTACAAATAATTTGTTGAAACTGGATAACTCTAGAAACTCTAACTATGTGACATGATACAAGGCTTCATAAATGGAATGTAAGATTTCTAAGCACAACCAGCTATATGCTCCGGGAAAAGGGAGGGGGGGGGGAATAGAATACAAATAAAACAGAAATATCAAGCAGCAAGTTTGCAATTATATTTCATAAAAACAAATTATCATTTACTAGTGCATATCATATATATAATAAAATACACAAAGTATCAACTGTCAACATAGCTAATATTATGTTTTCACAAGATACTTTAAAATGGAAAGGAAAGGAAAGTAAGAGTCATAATTGTAGCAAGTAAATAAAGTAATACATGTTGAATACCAAATAGGAAAGACATCTTAAAAAACAAAATCTTTAATACATTATCTCTTTATTGATGAAAACAACATCAATGATGAAAACTAAATGTTGAAACAATTATTTTTGAAGAAAATGAGACATTAAATCTATTATCTCTGTAATCAAAAGCAAAATTTGAATCAGTAAATTATCTGTCTTAGATAAAAATGAAATAATTCATTCATTATCTTTGTGATGTCAATGACATCAATTTTCTATCAGTTGTCTCTCTGATGCAAATTAAGACATTCAGTCATTGGACTCTATGATGAATAAAAATGAGATGGATGTTGAATCTGTTACATTTTTGCTAAAGAACAAACTCTGGTACATCCATCTGTTTGTTGTAAAAAAAAAAAAACTGCATTAGTTTTCTTACAGCATTAGTTATTTATATGTGCCTTTATCACTGAAATTTCCAGCTATCAGGATAATTTACAACGCCTCTTTTCTCATAAAATGACCAAAGTCTGTCTGTTTCTTGTAGCTTCACATACTATTATACTTTCCTTAGCATGCAATTACTGGTTATTATACTTCTATCAAATGTATCCACAAAATTCATCTTAGAAACCACATCTATACTGCATGTTCCTGAGTTATGGCAAATTAAAATAATAAAACATACATATCAATCAGCAAGTGTGTAGTTACAAATTATCTCTAACAAATCAATAATAATAATAATAATATAAATATTGTGTGACCTCATTATGGTTTATTACTTGTGTGTGTATGACTCTCTCTCTCTCTCTCTCTCTCTCTCTCAAGTATGTTCTCTAATTAACTTTAGTATCATACAAATGAGTAAAGTAAAAATAAAGGTACATTTTCCACACCTTTAGGCGTGTAGGGCATATAGCGCTAGACCTATATTTTTATAGACCAATCAGCCCAGGTGTGTGATGGGGTCAGCATCATGCTGGCCGCCTTTACTTTCCGGGACTGCACCTGGTACCCACTCAGGGCTTGGTCGACCTGGGAGTCAAGGTCATTTTTGTCATAAAAATGAGGGTATGTTTAATTAAATATGTTTCTCTAGCATAAAATAAAACGTTTAGCATTAGCATAAATAAGCTGTGACTTCCTGTCTGTAAACACACAATTTGACTTAATTAAGATCTCTCCAAAACAAGTCTACATGTCTGTGTGGCCAGTAGAAGCTCTGAGGCACCGGTGAAAACAGGAAATAAATACTAGCCAGAAAGGCAAGGCCCCTAACTCAGAAATATTAAATACAAGATATGTTGGATATGATCAGAGCACCTATCAATTCATACAGAGTTCTGTGGTGATATGCTGACTAAACACACAGTCTAGGTAAACCCTCCTTAATATAACATTTCTTTTCTTCCTCTTTGTACCACAGTTACAATATTTAGTCTAAACATCATATAAGAGAAATACAGGGCTACAATTGTACAGTGTCAACAGTGATAAGAACAGTATCTGAAAAACATCTCAAAACTGGTAAGCTATCACAAGCATTCTATGTTTACATTTGTTTAATACACTCGAGGTCGTAAAACATATACAGAACTAACATGCTGCCATTTTATAATTCCTGAATATTTCATTATCTTTGGGCTGATAGCTTTCAAAGTACATCACATAGTAACACTTGGTGATAACTGTGTAAATAACTATGCTTAATGAAGCAGCCAATTACTCAACTTACCTACACACACAGATTTATACAGAACTGTTCTGCATGTCCTGATAAAGGGATAAAATGAAAAACAAAAAGTAACAGTAAATTCAAGTAAACGTAATAATGTAATAACAAAAAAATAAGACCTGATCTTTGTTCAGGCAGATGATAATTTATTAGAGAGAGAGGGAAAAGTGCCGGGGTAACATATACAAGTCGTCCCCATGTGGGATGCAATTTTTTTTGGTCATTTTACAGCCCCACCTTGGCTTTTGCCGGGGGCCCTAAATTTAGATGGGTCATAAATATGGCCAAACGGCTGAACAGGGTTTCCGGGACATCTCCTCAGGTGATCCTCATCCACATGGTGGCACTTTGTGTCACCAGGTGTTTATCGCTTTGTGTGATGTCCTGGTGGGGTAAAATTTACTTTCTTACTCACTAGAGGCTGGGATGTTGGGAATAAGAAACCAGTTTATAAGATAATAAGCTTACAAACGTACATATTTGTATGCAACCTTATTTTGTTAACTCATTGGACAGATAACAGTGTTAGTCCAAGGTATAATAGATTCACTAGAAATTATATCAGTGGTAGAAAGGAAACGATCTGAAAGAAATGTTTGTTTTCTGGGTTGAACAGGTCTGACTGAATTACACCAAAAGACAGAGAATGAAGTGGTTTGGCTGTCTAGTAAGAATGCAGCCGGACTAAACTTTCTTTAAAAACCTTTTACAGCAGAAAATATGATCTGAAGGCAAGAGGACGACCAAAGAAAACATGAATAGATAGTATAGCTGAGGGCAAGCAATACAGAAGACCATAACACTGGGCTAAAATCTGATAACAGTGTGAAGACAAAAGAAGAGGAAAGAATCTTTACAATCAAGATGTCTCAAAGAAATAAACTTATTGCGAGATGTGATTCCATATGTCAGAAGAGGCCAATTAACAGTTTGGTTAAATCTCGAAATAATGGAATATATCATGACAAGATAAAAATGAAGAATATGTTATTCAATCTTTCTTTGTCAACCCAGGTGAGAAAGAGAATTTTCAACAGCTATATAAATCCGAACCTAATGTATGGAAGTCAATCATGGACAGTTGGATAATTAGTGAAAAAAAATAATGTGGAAGCGGTAGAGATGTTTTGTAGATGAATGATGAGACTACCTTAGACAGATTAAAATAATAAATTTGCCTTTAAAGAAACTGACCCATGAAGAGAATGTAATGCCCACATAAAAGGGAGATAATTTGATTCTTTAGTCATGTCGTGAGAAGGAGAAAACTGGTATACATCATTATGGAGGAAGGAGAAAAGAAGCAGAGGGAGACCAAGAGAGGAAATGCTGGACAGTTTGACACCATGGCATGGAATATCATCTGTAACAGAACTAACTAAAGGTAAATGAGACAGAAGGTTGTGGAAAGACCTACCATAGTCGCACCACATTGATTAAAAGAAAAAGAAGATAGGAAGGCTGGATGAGAAGAGAGGTAGAGCGACTAAGAGAGAAGATGTTGGACAGTTTGGCATCATGCCACAGAAGCTCGTCTGTATCAGACATGACTGACTGTGTATAGAAGAGAATGCTATGGACAGAAATTTTACCAGTGCCACATGGCATGTTCTATAACAAAGATCTTTGGTTCTGCTTGCCAAAATCTGCAGGTTTTCTCTGGCTGGTTTAGTCACCACAGGTGGCCCAAATATAACTTCCTTGGAGTTTAAACTGGGTATTTGGGATCTGCTTCGTTGGTCTGCCATCCAGATTGCAATTTTGTTTGATATCAGGACGACAAGCACTACATTTTAGTTGCCTTCAGGTAGCATCCAGGATGAGACACACCAATTATCAAATTTAACATGACCTGACTGAAGATTTTTTTTTCAGATTACATGATTCAGAAGCAATCTTGGCAGTGACCTGAGTTGTGGCAACAGCATATGCTGCTCAAAGTGCACACAGAATAAGTTAGAGAATACCATCACATCGTGTGAATTGTATTTTAAGCTGAGAGGGTCATATTTCTCCATTTCAATATTAGCTGACAAATTTAATTTGTTAACATACAGAAAATGAATTAATTATTGGGGGGGGGGGGGGGGGGGGGGGGGGGGGGGGGGGGGGGGGGGGGGGGGGGGGGGGGGGGGGAGGGGGGGGAGAACAGAGAGAGTGAGAGACAGACAGACAGACAGACAGACAGACAGACAGACAGACTGACAGACAGACAGACAGACAGACAGACAGACAGACAGACAGACAAAACAGAATAATTTATAAAATTCTGTGATCCATCTCAATGGCAACTGTAGAAAACTATTTTTAGCTTGTAAACAATAATATTAAATATTCTAATTTTTATCTACTAAGAGAATGAAAAACAAAAGATATAAATCCTATCTTGATATACGAAAGATAATCATGGACAGTTGGTATATTAGTAAAAAATTATTTGAAACTGTGATGTGGTTTTATAGACGAACGATGAGAATACCCTGGACAGATAAAAAGGGTTATGAGGATGTCTTGAAAGAAACTGACTCCTGAAGAGAACTGATTGCCCACATTAGAAAGAGACAATCTGCCTTCTATAGTCATGTGATGAGAAGGAGAAACTGTGGCAGTAGGAAAGTTGGAGGGGAGGAAAGGCAGAGGGAAATCGAGAGAAAAGATGCTGGATATTGTGACATCATGGCATGGAGGATCATCAGTGTCAGACCTGATTGAAAGTACATGAGAAAGAAGGTTGTGGATATACATGACTATCAACACCACACGGCACGGACTTTAAGAAGAAGAAGACTACACATCAGCAATAAATTTAAAAAAAAATACCATTCTAATGAAACACATAAGAAATTCAGAAGATAGCAATAGGTAGTGTGCGCTCTGAATGGCTAGAAACCATTCGAAAATTGCAACTTACCTCTCCCTCACCTAGATCTACACACCTGGTCATGCAGGCGTAAAGGGAAATGAGCACTGCACTAAGGATTGCAGGAAGAAGCATGGACATAGCAGATATTGTCAACGCTATACGGACTGGGCTTGTGGATAATGAAGAATTCCTGACACCAACACGACTGCGTGACTTGGGAGCAAAGCATGGTGAAGCATGTCTATGCCATCTTCCAGGCCGAGATGGGAGACAATATAACCAGCTTTTCATGGGAACAACTAGTAGAAGTACTTGGGAGTGGCTGCTGCATCGGAGTACTGAGCATGCATGTGAATGCTCAATGTACAGTGATGTCGATTGTGATAACATAACACGTAAGAAATATTTTGCAATAAATCAAGAAGCAATAGTTTAAAATGTGTTACACGTTTATGGTGATAAAACTAAGATGGCCCATTTCACAGAAAGACAAATGATTACAGACATTCAGCTCGCAAAACTGAGACAAACCTCCTCATCATCATCATCATCACTGATAAGCCTAGATACCCATTATTGAAATATATTAAACTGCATATCCCAATTATAATCTGGATGGTTTGAACAGGATACTGTTGTTTAAGTTATTACAACTACATTGTCATCATCCTTGTGTCAGATGACAGAGAAGAGACAACTTTATACACAAGGGAGATGAATGCTCGCAGACCAAGAAAAATATGGAGAGATAATGTCCAGACAGACCTGCAAACACTGGGTGTCACCAACTGGAAAGATAAGGCCAACTAGAGAGATGAATGGAGGCAGGTGATATCTGCAGGAATGAACCTCAAGGGTTCGGAATGATCAAGAAGAAGAAGGCATTGTCATCATCCTTGTGTATCATGTATATGTAACACAAGACTCACATTGGTTTCTTCCATTCCATTCTAGCCTGTGCAATAACTTTGGTCTTATGTGTGTAATCCAGTCTACCAGTCTACCACTTCTGGCATGTCGCAAAAATGCAGGTAGGTTGTTGTTTTGAAAAATCCTTGCTTTACCAAATCAGTTTATTTATTTTTAATTTCAATGGCCTGGAGAGAATGAGGCACCTGGGTGTAACCTAGGGTCCGGCCGGCTCACTACACTCAGAGGAAAGGCAAAACAGACATTTAACCAGATTGTGACCGGTACCATCAGTATTGGAACTCTGCACTGGCTGCTGAAGATGAGGACGGAGCATGCATGGGAATGCCCCGAGTGCTTTGATGTCAATTCTTGACTCAACTCAACTAAAGTCTAATTTCAGGGTTTGTTTTGACATTCTTTAGAGATAGAACACGCATAAGTATCATTAATCCAGCATATTTTCCATTTTATGACAACTGCGATAATATGAGGTTTAAAATATCTAGCAGGCGTGTAATAAACATACAACTTTCACTAAGACAAAGTTACTAAAAACTGTTTTGTAATTTAGTAGGTTCTTCCTCAGTTGTACCCAAGTGCAAAAGCTCATTTGTTTTATTTAACAGCATTTAGATTTTATGGCAATCACTTACAAATAAATGATGGTTACTGCAAATGTATGCATGCTGGAACATCTAATGAAACAATAAATAACAATAATATACATAAAAAGACCACATTTTGAAAGCAGTCAGAGACCAGTTGTGAAATTATTCCTTCACCAATAATGGTAAATACTTCCTAAAATTACAAAATGATGAATAGGAGATTGTAAATACACACTTACAGTTTAATTAAATCTAATAAAAAGTAAAAAAGAGATTGTATAACTAATGAATATTGTGGTTTAATTAACTCAGAAACAAGCCTTCAGATTCTAATTTTCAGTCAAAATATAACCATTTCTTAGAAAGAGTTATAAATGTGCGACAGCAAACACATATTAGATGAATCCTCTTCTTCTTCTTAGCACTCACTGGCTGTAAACTCTGGAAAGTTATGGTTGTTTGTCCACTTCTGGACTTCAGTCTTGTTACCTTAGTTGAGTTTTATGTGCACCTCAGTTTTACAGATGTGGTTTACTCATATGCAGACTGTTAGCTCCTTGTCTCTTAGGCAGATGTGCCCTGAATTTAGAGGAAATGCCCCTTATTCGTTAACTTTAATGACATGCTTGCTCAAGAAAGGGGGGAGGGGCACTGGGTTTCTTCTTGTTTTCTAAAAAAATAGGGCTCCTGAAACCAACTGGGTTCTGTGGGACTTCTATAGGAAAAATGTATAGGACATTGTGACTAAAAAATAAATAAATATAAACATGAAATAAAAAGTGACATTAGCAAATTATAAACAACATTAGAAGCAAATAGAATTAAACATTTAATACATTGTTGCTTGTATTTACTTATCTATTTGCTTACACACATATAATTCAAGCAGTTAGTATTCTGAATGATGTTTTTCAACATTGAAATTGTGGTCATATAAGAAAAAAAAGTATCTTTCAGTAAGCAAAGAATATAGCATAAATTAGTAGTGCACATAAGGCTATTGCTATTAACAGTAACAATTGGTTCCTTAAAATAAATATTACTCACTAAGCAACCTTATTCTTCTTTGTATATATTTTATACCCCAAAGAGTATAAGCCCTCAACCAACTCAGGCCAAGTCATTCTATACGTTACTATCAGATATAGCTCACCCCGTGTGCTCCCTATCTTGTCACCATTCCTCTCTAATTTCCTTCTTGTTACGTGTGAACTGTCCGAGGCATCGCACGTTTGTCAAGTGTCAAGGGAATTTGTGCTTTTCCCACATTTACAAAAGTTCTCCAGTCGACACCTTACCAAAACACTAGAATCACAAAGTCAACTCCTAATACACTAAAAATAATCTCTGTAATAGTGCATCAGTCTCTTTATTATGAATGAAACACGTTACAACGAAGGTGAGTTGTGATCGATGCACACTGTCAAGTCTTCTACTGCCTTCCCAAATATTCACATCGGCAGTCACTCCAGATGTTGACAAAACACCCCTCGCCCCTTAAATGTCCCAGGTGCCTGCTACGGGCAACACACACCTGACCACGCAGACACACCTATGTGATGTACAGTGACAACCCTCTGATGGCTGTCCCTCCAAGGGACTCATTATTCTGAGGGTTTAAGGTAGATGCACCATACAGCATCGCTGACCGCCATCCCGGCAATTAGTCTATTCCCCCCATCACACTCCACGTTTGTTAACACACACAAGGTTCCCGGCACCTTCTGTGCCCTTACAGATACCCCTGTCAACTATGTGTCCCATAGCCACAACACTGCCAACCCCGCAACCACATGGGCTGCACAACCGTCCATTCTGGAAATTACACAGGCAGAATTCCTAAGTCTATCTCGCGATCCATCAAACCCATTAGTCAGTTCACAGGAGCCCCAACAGAATAAAACACCTTATTAAACACACTGGACTGGAACAAAACATGCCCAAACACGTCCTCACACTAAGACTGACTAAGAGGTACTAACTGGACACAGGTTAATCTTCAGCACAGCGGCTAGTCACGCTTGGGTCTTGCAATACCTGTAGAGTCACTGTCATCCACTGATCCTATGAAACCCTTGTCTCACGGGTCAAATGGCGTTAACTTTTTGCACTCATCTCTGTCATCATCATCATCTAGCGTCTTTAGTACTGGCGTAGGCGAATCCACCTCTGACCTCTGATACAGCAAAGTAAATTTAGAACACAACAGTTCTCAGTGTGATTTTATGGTCTCCCTTTATCTCCATGACCCAGTGGGTTCCAGTGTTAAGACATTCTAGTTATATTATTCTCAGATTTTCTTAACACAGTACTAACCACAGTTAACCCTATTTGACAGGACAAAACTATCAGATCAAGTGATAAAACGAGGAAAGAAACATATACAGTTGCTTATATGCAGAACATAATTGAAAAGAGCAGGTAACAAGATAGAAGTGCTCCTAATGTTTAGTCTTCAACATTTCTGATGGCTAGGACAAACTTGGAGAAAGGAGGACGCTAGAGTCTCTAAGGACATCCTCTATGGTGAACTACAACTGGGAAGAAGATGTCAAGATCGGCCTCTATTTTGTACTAAAGAAGTGTGCAAGCAGGACATGAATGATACAGGCATTGAGGTAGATTTGTTGAACAGCATGCCATTGTGAATATTAAATAGATAAAATGGGGGTGGGGGGGGGGGGGGGGAGAAGAACAATATGTTAAAAGGAGTGTGGCCAAAAATGAAGACTATGCAGGAAGCCAAAGAAGAAGAAGAAACCACTCAGAACTAGTGTTGTGAGCCGCTACACGCTGCAGGATTTACTGAGAAGGGGATCTAAGCATTTATGGACTGAATGGTTTTATGTGCAATGAGGATCATCTGTCAACTAACTAAATAACTAACTAACTAACTAACTCAGCATTGCTTTGGTCTGATTCCCTTCTCCTGGTATCCATTTTAGGCTAGGCTGACCTGAGAGTCAACATCATTTTCTTTTCTAAAAATACATGTGGCAGATTTCAACCTTAAACCATCAGAGTGAGAGGTGGGTAACTAGCTACAGTGTTAACATGGCTTATTAAAAAAGTGTTTGAGTGCTTAATAGAGGCTATATTTTTATATCCAGTTCCCACAGTTACTGAGTTGACATAGGAAAAGAGCACTTATGGGGTAATACGTTTACCTTGAAGTTAGAACCACAGCATATGACTAATGATAACTCTATAGAGACTACACTTTTTTTTTTTTTTTTAATATCCAGAAACCATGAGTTGTTAACCCTTTGGTTCGGTACTATGGATATTGCAACCGTTCGGTTTTGATTCCACGATAGATAATGTAAATCTGGGAGAAATGTGGCTTTTCTGCCTACCCCAGGGAGTGAGCCTGGACCACAAGGAGTTTGTTACCCGGTCACCGCGATGTCAGGTTTAACCAGCTACGATAGAGAGCCGGGCAACTACACTTGTTTAAACAAGTCATAGCCATTTCAAGCTATTTTGTTTTATAAGTAATGGATAATTCCTTAAACACTTTACATTTCAATGAATGACTTGCTTGGGTATACTTTTTAAGGAAATTACATACATTAGGTTGAACAGTTTTGTTTTCTTTACTTATTTTCAATTATCATTTGGAAAGGTGGGGTGGGGGAGCGGGGCACAGTTGATAACCCTTTTGCTTCAAACCCACTTTAAAGTAGACGGCAGTTCTGTTTCTTCAAACTGACTTTGACTTTCACTTCAGTGCAGTTTAAAATATTTACCTGGAAATCTTCAGACTTAAAGTCGCCAGCAGGAAGATGATCACCTCACCACTAGAGTGTCAGGTGGCATATTAAAATATTCACTTAGTTGCACTGCCCAAGTATCTCTCAAGGTATGAATAGAGTCCTATAAGTTCAACTAGGGACAAATGCCACCTAATTATTATAAGTAGTTACTTGCACACACACACACAAAAACATCCTGTTCAATCCTCAGGGTTTTAACTGAGATATATCATGTTTATGGAGTTATCAGAATGCATACTTGTTAGTTCATATATCGTTAAAATATTTATTTAAGCCAATTATGTAATTTGGATTATTATTTCCAATATTACTTTATTTGCATTTGGGGGTAGGGTTGTGAATTACACTAAGAATATTTAGATAAGATAATATTACTAGCACTGTGCTATTAAAATAGTGGATTTTTATTTTTTTAACCCTTAGCATAATAACCTAATAAACTTTTAAACTTTGCTCCCTGACCTGCAGATATACTGTACTAAATTGCTGAGGAAAATGCTCAAATTTTGCATCATTTAATTAACTTTATATTCAACTTAGCAGTCTGGGATCTCTTCTAAAGAATAACTAGTATCAACAGTTTTGACTTCCCTGCGTGGGTTTCAGGACCTCTTAGGGTCAAAAATGAACAGTCCTGCTGCTCCTTAACAAACATGTCATAAAAGGCAACTAATTAGGATTTTGCTGAAATCAGATGTGTTGAGCCAAAAGGTGCAGATATCTGATCTTCATAATTGTAATTTTCTTGGATAGTTCCTGTGCAGTTAACAGATTACTGTATTTTGTATACCTCACTTACAAGGCGACTCCATTTGTTTGTAGCCCAAAATTAAGAAACAAATATCTTAAGCACAGAACATGCATAACATGTCCGCCAATTTTAAACTTAAAAATTTGGGAAAAGTAATACTTGATTTGATCTTTTTATTTCCTAAGGCATATTGTATAATGACACACAACAGCCCTGACAATTGTCAAAACTGCACTAAAGTGACTTTGGTGTAGCTGATGCATATAGTGGCAGGAAAAGGGTGCTTAACTTGAAAAGCAGAAACAAATGTCTTAGCAAAGTGTTGAGGATGATGGTTACAAGTTTACCTGGGTGGTGAGACTATTGTGTTTTAGCAGGTTGTCAACTAATACTATAAATAAAATGATTTTGCACTGCAATCCGTACAGCCATAGAAAAAGTAGAGACTCCCCCCCCCCCCCACCCACCCACCCTCCCCTACAAATATATATATATATATATACATACATGGTGGGCATTAGAAAGAGAGGTGAAAGAGATATGGAGGACATGGAATGAGCTGCCTGAGATGATGCAGCAAAATATATATATATATATATATAATATATATATATATATATATATATATATATATATATATATATATATATATATATATATATATAAAGAGACAGAGGCAGACAGACAGACAGGTAGAGAGAAGAAGAGAGAGAGAACAATGAAAATAAGAAAGATACAAAGATTATAATTTGCTATATTATTCAAGTAGACATACTAAGTAATATAAAATGTATAACCAGCTTTATTTATTAACTACAGCAGTGGCCTTTAAATGACATAAAGTATAATAATTCTACTCTTTAAAAGAATGGCACAGATAATTACATCATTGCATCACATAATTCAAGTAGAATTAATGTATCTGTACAATGGATTCAAATGTCCAGGCATATAAAGCCTGGGTGTGATCATTAAAAAAATTAAATAACATAAAATAAACAAGAACAGTTAACAGTAAACTGTTTTTATGCTAAGATTTTACTGACGTAAGTTTGACATTGTATCACTTTCACAACATAAATTTTGTAGACATATTTTTAATGGCACATATGTAGGGTTACGTTTAATGAATGCAGAACTTTTTAAAATCCATTTTTTGCGCATCATAATTAAATCTGTGTATAAACTCATATTTAAAACCGCCATTTACCGTTGGTTAAAATAACACTGCAATATATCAGTGTTAAAGTAAATGGTCTTACCTATAATAGTGTTAACTATTGCCGAAAGAAATGTTTTATTGGGTCCGTGTTCCTTAACGGTAGCAGGTATTCAAATCTGGTTGTTCAACAATTGATGATGTCATTTCCTGATGTGCAAGTGCCTCATCCAAATACTGTTCGCAGTTTAACCAGTAGAATCGATTGTGAATAGAGCTGAATACAGAAAACAGTACCCGAAATAACACACACACACAGTTATGCTGCTTTAACTCCACAGATAGTGATTACAAAAATAGGAACAGCAATATTTCAACAAAAAATACAGTCATTAAAAATACACCCTGTATATGAAAGTCAATACCTTTATTTTCAATAGATAGAATAGTAAAAATTATGCATATTTCTTCTTGTGAGGCGTTAAGGTGCTTTGAGGATGCTATCACTCATGTCAGTTCAGCTCTGTGACTGATCTTCTCTTTCCACTTGGTGACTGCAAGTGTTTGTAGTTCTGCCTGTGTTTTATCTCCCCACTGTAATAATTACACATGCTTACTATAATTAATGATTTGTAATTCCAACGAGTGGATTGCATGGCTGCATGGATTTTTAACATAGTATGGAAGTATGGAGCATAGCAGATCGACCCAGCCCAAAATGGGTACCAGGATTGATGTCCTGGGGAAGTAAAGCTGACCACATTACCCACCTAGTGCCGATTGGTCTGTAAAAATATGGGGTGCTTTTCCCATATGCTCGATGCCTCTAAAGGCGTGAAAAGGGATCTTTACTTAACTTACTTACTATAATTAATGGAGACCATGGTGGCAGAGTTGCTATACATTTTGCCAGATTGCTAGAACTTTTGCCAGTAAGTCATGCAATCATGTATTTGAAAGTTAAAGTTGAGGGTCCAACTCATGGCACCGGGTTATCCCATATGGTATACAGGTAGCCAAAGAAGAATAGTAAACAAACACAGAACTGGTGCTATCAGTCACCACACATTGAGGACCATACTGAAGATAGGATTCTGAGTGCTCATGGACTTGTCTGATGTGTAGTAAGGCTAATCTGTCAGTAAACTAACTATCCCTTGCAGCTCAGTCTACTTCCACAACAACGGCTAAATGTCAGATGAAAGCACTGCAAAACGGCACAATTTCTACAGCTCAATCCTCCATAAAAAATACACCGGTGAACTGGTCAGCACATCTGTATAGTAAAATCATGATCTTCAGAGCATGAGGCAGACAACTTGAGGACTTTTGCAGAGATCCCCCCATGTGAATCATATTCTGCTTTCTTTTAGTGTTCACTGGCTGTAAACTTAGCTACTTCTAGAATGTAGTCTTGTTACAGAACTTGAGTTTTCCTTGTACATCCGTTCTACACATCTGGCTTATTTGTATGCAGACTGTTGGTTCCTCACCACTCAAGAAGATGCAGTCAACTTCAAAGGTTACACTCTAATGAATCGCCTTTTACAACATGCTTGTCAGTGAGGGCAGCGGGTATATCCCCCCTCCTCCCCCTTTTCCTCCATATGGCAGCAGAACCCACAAGGGAAAAATCATGTAAAAGCAGGGATTTAAAAGAAAATGTTTTTGGCCAGGGCTCACAGCTTGATCCAGCCCAAAAGGCAGACAGCATGATACTGAAAGCATCACCCACTGAGTGACAGCTGGCTAGCACCATATGTCCAATACTCCGGATGACATGGAAAATGATTATTTTCTAGTTTTACACCGTACATTAACATAATGCAACTTAAATGCGGTGGAAGAAAAAAAAAGGAATTGAACAAAAAATATTGTTTAAGATTTAAGGCCACATATTACTTGTACACAGTACATGAAGCTGAATCCGATTAGAAAAGAAACAAATAAAAACAGGAAAAAATTATGGCACCTTGAAAAACATGAATGTAAGTTAACATTATACAATGATAAAATAAATGGCACTGGTTTTAGTAATATGTAAAAGGCAACATATTTCTCAAGGTAAACAAAACCTACACAGAAAGGAAAATCATGTAATGTTTTCAATAACAATAGGCAAATGTAAATGGGAATAAACAACAAGTATATTACCATTTGTCAGATATCAAAGATGTATGCTATATAGTCTATTGTGGTATCAAATTTGTACAGTACAACACACAAATATGAAATATTTCTTAGAAATAACAATTCATCCAATGAAAGTATGCTAGAAGGAAATTGAGCAAGCATGAAGACAATACAAAGTTCGTTAAGTTATTAATGAATAAATGTACACATTAATGTTACACAAATTAATATGATGGGAATGAAAAGCATATAAAAAAGATTTAAAGTGTTGCTTCGCATGTGGTTTTGGTAGAGATATGGGTTTTAACTGTGAATTATTTTATTATCGATAAAAGTAACACAGCTGATGTCAACAGTTTTGGACAAAACAAACAAAAGCAAGTCAACATTGGTAAAGACTTTGATACCCAAGTAAGGATTAAAAAGTAGGCTATGAACTAACAACAAATTCACAATGTAGATTATCCATTACAATGCAAATGTATGATGATAAAGACTAGCTATGGCTTATCTTTGCTAATTAGTTTAAATCTTTAAACATCATCACCAAGTGTGTATACAAAAGGGTATAAATTCTTGCATTAACTCTTATCCATGACTTTTAAACTCCTTTAGTATAAAGTAGAGCGGTACAGAACATTTGCTTTGTATTCGCTTCGGGGCTGAATAGTACACCTAATAAGTATTCAGTATTCGGCTGAATACTTGCGGTCCGGCCGAATACCAATAGTGGTTATGTTAAACCCGCTTCTGCATAAACGGAGGCTGCTGCAGCCACTGCAAAATATTTGTTACAATACTTCGAATACTTTAATTCCTAGTTGTTAGTTACCACAAACTGAGTGAAAGATGCAAAACGTAAAATGTTTTGAAATATTTACTATCCTCTATTACATTTTGTGAAGGAAAAGTTCAGCGTACATTTGACATTACGAATGTTTTTTTTTTTAAGACGTATTTTATACACTATGCACTATTCAAATTCGTATTCGGCCAAATAGTTGGTCCCGTTATTCATATTCGGCCGAATAGTGATAATCACATATTCGGCACAGCTCTAGTATAAAGTAAAAGTGCATATGTGAGCAGCTGTTGTCAATGTAATTCACAATATGATCCGATGTTTGGCTTTAACTTAATATATTCAGTGGCATATAATTAGGAAAATAATTAATTATACAAGCTTGCCTCTTTGAGTCCCAATTGGTTTAGCATCAAAGGCCCAGGGGGTAGTAAATAAAGATTTAAAATCAGTGCAACATAACTGGGCTTCTAGGTAGGAACCTATTACAAATTATAATGTGTTCCTGTGGACTCAAAGAAGTAAGTATTTCCTATGTTGACATATGGAAGTGAATCATGGACGGAAGATTAGTGAAAAATAACTTGCAAGCTGCGGAGATGTGCTGTTATAGACAGATACTGAAAATACTTAGGACAGATTTAAATAACAGTAATCAGGATGTCTTGAAAAAAAAACTGGCTCATGAAGAGAACTGATTGCCCACATCAGATAGAGACAATGTACATTCTTTGGTCATGAGATGAGAAGAAGGACATAGTGACAGCAGGAAATGTGGAGGGGAGGGGAGGCAGAGGGAGAGAAAAGATGCTGGACAGTTTAATAACATGGTATGGAGGATCATGTGTGTCAGAGTTGACTGAAAGTACACAAGACAGAAGGTTGTGGATAGACATGACTACCATATATTTATAGTTGTTTCTCTTACAATTAGGCATCTGCAAGTATCCCTCCCCCCCCCCCCCCCCCAGACAAAAAAAACTGATGATAAGGAGACTTCAATGTCAGCAGTGAATAAATGTATTAAGGCAGAGCTTCATAAAAATAAAAGTAGAACAATAAAGGAGCATCATGCATAGTAGGTAAGAGTAAGATTACCAAATAAAGGCTCAAGAAAACATGCAGACGAGATTTACAGATGTCGAGAATAATTATACTGAAAAAGAAAATAAACCTGTAATGAATGTCTTAAACTGACATGTGTGGTTTTATATTAATTAAGTAAGGTCTTTGCTTCATTAGAATTAAAAGATGGTAAACACAATGATAAAAGACAGGTTGATAACCATTAAATAATAATCACACATTCCTGCTAAAAAAAAAATGCCATTATTTGTTTCAGTTGTACCAAGAATTATAAATTTAAAGTTCCCTGATATCACTTTAGAATTAATTAACTGATTCAATTTCCAGTTCTGAGCTGCCCCCTGACATCCATACAACTGAAATAACTGCAACCTGGATGTCAGTGGAACAAGACAAAAGAAATGAATGTTCAAATTTGTAAGAAATCCTGATTATGAGGTCTATAAATGTTAATCGATTACTACCTTTTGAATCCTGATGATCTTCAAAGGGTACGTAATAAATAACGCAGTTAGATATTTTAATCATTTGTTCTTAAATTGATATAGGAAAAAACTAAACATGCAATTTTTACATTGTAAAATATTAGGTTAGTTCGATGTTAGTCTCCCCACACCCTGCCCATATACACACTAGCCTACTTCTGATTAGTAGTTTCTGAGCCCCTTGACCTTTGCACACAGTTACAGAGGTGTTCTGCAGTGCCGGTGAAATCGCGTGTTGCATATTTCAGCATGCCGCGCTTTTAGCACTCCAAAAACAGGGAGAAACTGGGTCTAACACAACCCCTCTAGAGAGTGCTACAACCTATGTCAAAGGCATTCTCTTTCTCGGAATGAAAACGTAAATGCAAGACATAGCAGAAACTAAACAACAGAGCAGGACACACCTGTAATCTTCAGGAAAGTCGACCAGCCCAACAAACTTGTGAATGAATAGTGACCTACTCTATTTGGGGAGACTAACGTCAAACTAACCAAACATTAATGTGAGATACAGATCAGTTAGACAATTTTCTTTAAATTTACTAAACATGTCCATTGTGTGTTATTAACCTCAATGGTTTCATGCATTATGAAGAATCTTAGTGGTGGTTGTATGCTAGTGGCTTTGCTGAGACTGCAGTCTGTATCAATTTGTTCATAAGGGGCAGCCATAAATACAGTGTGTGGTTTTCACCAGCACAGAAGTGGACCATTAATGTTGAAGTTTGAACTGTGCTTAAGCTAACATTCTTGATTCAACAAATAATGACATTTCTTCAGCTTCATGATTTTTGTGTGTTAACATCACATAATAATTTAGAACACGATAGGGTTATATACTTTAACTGTAGACATTGCTCACCTTATATTGTTTTACAAATAATAAAAAAGCATTTATGACATTGAATTAGAAACAGCATCTGCAAAGATAGAATACAGTTTTTTTTTAATGAAAACAGTTTTTTATGTATCTTAAATCAGAAACACACCAGTAAACTAGATTAAAATTTTCTACTTCATCTAAAATAAAGCATGAAAGAACTTTGAAGTGCATTTATTCAAACAAAGTAGCTGAACATAATTCACACAAGAGTTCACCAATAAGAAAGCATTTACAAATTATTATTGCAAACATGGTGTGCTGTGGTTTTTTTTTTCAGGTGCTAAAACACATCAACTATTAAATTTCAAAATTTCAACAAAAAGGCCAGTTAAAAATTAGCCATACTTCAAGAGGCTCCAGTCACTTAAAATTTATCACAAATTAACTGGCAAAGCTGCCCTGCATCAACACTTTAAATGAATGTAATAGAGAAAGAAAAACAAAACTGAGTATAGCACAGTAAAATTCAATGTAGTTTGAAAAAAAATGGCACACTATTTCAAGATGTATCCAGGAACATCAACATTATTGCCAGCTGGCATATATCACGAAGAAAAATCTGTCCTAGATTCAAGAAAATCTGCATACATATTCAATAAAATATTTAGATTTCTTTAGTCACCTATAACAAGCGAATGCATTTTTCTTCACAATGTTCAAATATAAATGTCATTCATTTTTTTATAAATCTAATGACAGGAAATTTAAAACAATGCCTTTGATGTGAAACAGGAAACCTTTTAGAATCATTGTCAAAACTTGCATAGTGCTATGAATTATAACTTAAAGGCCCCTCAAACGTGCAGACCTGATAAGGAGAACTCATCGAGGCTCCAAGAAGTTGTTCTAATTATCATAAATTCCCTTCATCCAGATACGAATTCAAGCAGAAAAAACAACTGCTGGGGAAAAATAAATTTTTCTTCATAACAGAAATTTGCCACATCCTAGATTTCCTTATGTGGTCTGCCCTGTATAAGGTTAAACAATATTCAGTTTTCATACCCACTAATAAATATTAATTAAAATAATAATAAAATTGACACAACACCAACAGATGTCGATAAACAGGAGGACTTCAATCAGCTGCTCTTTGCCTACGATCAATGCCTATTTCACAGTGATAGTAAACAGCTGCAAGACCACATAAACCTACTACACGACAGTTGCCTCAAGCATTATATGAAGATCAATACTGAAAAGACAGAAGTCATGAGCATAAGCAGAGAGCAACAGACCATCGACATAAAGATTCTAGATCACAGCCTAAAACAAGTGCAAGAATTTAAATACTTGGGAAGTATCTTTACATTCAATGGTAAAATAGACAGAGAGATTGAAGCAAGAATCCAACAAGCCAACAATGTCGCATACCAGCTTGCCCCAATTTTTAAACACCCTGCTGTCCCAGCTGAGATAAAAAGACAAATTATAAATAAAATTTTTATACCGACATTAGGTTATCAATGTCAGACTTGGACATTAACAAAAGAACACGAGAGAAGACTAACCACCTGTGAAATGAGATGTTTGAGAATGGCTGCGAATAAAACCAGAAGAGATCGAGTGAGAAACGATGTGATTACAAGAACTATTGGAACCATACCCATCGTTAAATTTATTGAGAAGCAAAGAATGAAATGGTTTGGTCACCTAATGAGAATGGAATCAACGATGCCAGCATCAAGAGCATACAACATGAAAATCGAAACACCAAGAGGCAGGGGAAGACCAAGAAGAAGATGGATTGAAGGAGTCAAGGACAACTTGAGACTTCATAACATCGCGGCATATGAAGCGACTGAGCGCGCCCTGGCTCGGTTGCCGATCATCTGATAGACTGCGACGCCTAGCGGCACAAGCAGATTTTGACAAAAGAAGAAGAAGAAGATACACACTAACTCTGCCCAATAAACACATCATGTGTTATTAACAACTTTTTTTTTTTTCAAGTAACACATAGTGCATTATAATAACTTTTGCTTTTGGTCTGAGCATAGTGAAGACAACTGGCTACTGCTACTTTACTTTTACATTTTCAACCACAGTATAGTTTGGAAATATATTAACAACATATCTTAGCTCTTTCAGTCACACTACCGTCTGAATGTACCACTTTTTAGCCACTTATTAGGGTGGTGTAGACAGGGGGGTTGTGAGCCTAAGGATTTAGAGCTGCACGGCTAGTGCTGTGGCCATGGACTGTACAGGTTAGGATGTTTCATTCTGCCCCTGACAGAAAAACCCATCACCTTACCAGGAGTCAAACCCAGGTTTCCCACATGAGAGCCCAAGGTTGGCACCAATTTTCCAGCTGCTCACCTTTTTAGTACCAGAACGTAACTACTTTAATTCCTTATTTCCTGACAAGTTCTAGTTTACAGTGGGCAGAATTTGAGTCCTAAAAAGTTGAAATATTACACAATGGGGCAGAAGGGGTAAACCTAGTAGTTACTTTAACATTAATATAAAGCATTTTTCATCTCTGAAAATGACACACTCACAGCCTCTCATTGTAAATATAATCCAATGGGCAATTGATGTGAAATATTTTAGGACTGAATGACTAAAAGTCACAAAGAGACAGAACATTAATAAATATTTGGCTACCAGTCTCCTGATTTCAGTTTCTGACAGAAGGATCGAAGAAGAAGAAGAAGAAGAAGAAGAAGAAGAAGAAGAAGAATAAGAAGAAGAAGAAGAAGAAGAAGAAGAAGAAGAAGAAGAAGAAGAAGAAGAAGAAGAAGAAGAAGAAGAAGAAGAAGAAGAAGAGTTATATTTGCATGTGCTTATTTGTTAACAAAGATGATTTTAAAGCATGAAATAACAAGAATACAATTCGGAAGAAATGACAATGGAGTGCAGTTAAGAATTTGAGACATGCAGTTTTTCACATTTGTATAAAGTGGTCAATCGATTCTATAAATTCTCCATTGTCCTAGGACAGAGCTATTCAGCTGTGGCCCACGAGCCAAATTTGGTTCATGGAGGCCCAAAAAGTGGTCTGCTGATCTTTGCTGGTTGTCTTTTTAATGGTCTTTCTGTGCTTGGTCTTGGGCCTCCGTCCCCTAGCAAAATATTCAACATTTTGGCCCTTGAGAAAACTTAGTTGAATAGCCCTCTCCTAGGGAGGTCTCCTTGTGCGAAATTTTTAAGCCATTTTGCCTCATGCTCTGAAAGTCATGGATTCATTTCATGGATGTGTCGTACAGCTCCCGGGTGCAGTTTTTACAGGGATCCTGTGGATTGTCATTGGAGCTACAGAGTTCATGCTTTGTGCAACTCAGATGGCTAGTCATTCCACAGAGAGTGATCAAGTCACACTGGATAAAACCTGATGCAATGAAGTTTATCTTTACATAAACTGTAATTTGCTCCCAATGTGTATAGTTTTGCAAGCATACAAGTTTGGTGACGGTAGCAAACTCAGGCTTTAAAAATCTGCTATCAGAAAAATTACTGAAGAAGTGCTTGATGAATTTAGACCATATCTGATTGAATTATGAAATATAGGTAAATGTAATTTTTATTTGCTTCCTGAAACTACAAGAATACAAAAACATAATAATTAAAATAAAGAGAAGCAAACACAGATACAAAAACTATAGCACAGACATTGCTGATTGAAATCCACATGGGACCTAAAGAGTAACGTGCATCTTACCAAGTAGTTTAACACACCATATTACAATTAATTCTTTTATATTGTCTGTTTAATGTATTTAGTTTTTTTCCCCCTCAAAGTCGGAGTACATCTGCCCGTGAGGCAGGAAATGGCAAAAGCCAGTAAAACGGTTGTACACGCAAAACTCATGTCCTGGTAAAAGCCAAAAGTCCAATCGGACGATTAACAGGGACCTTTCGCTGGAATTCACAGCCGGTGAATGAAGAAGAAGAAGTATTTTTTTTAAGGGGGGGGGGGGGGGGGAGGTGGGGGGGGGGGATCAAAAAAATTTTGGACACAACAATAATTTGTTTGAAGTAATGACTACTTTGGATATACAACAAACTAAAGTAATACATTCAAATTATGAGAACATAATAAATATATTGTGCAGTTTATCACCTAGAACATTTCACCATATCTCATCATGTGCACTGCTAGAGATACATCAAATTAACTTTAGAATAAAGCAAAAATAAACTGAATCCTTTCCACTGAAAGATACAAATCACATTGTCACCTCTAGATACAATGTCCATCTTAGTACCAGAAGTTCAAGATGCACCTGACAAGATACAGCAAATGTGCCACACAATAAATTGTGCAATATATTGTTTGTTTCCTTACCATTTAAATTCAGTTCAGGAAAATCTTGTTTTAAAGTAACAGGTGTCTGGATCTGAATGAGTTCTTACAAACTTTATCTAAAATATTTACACTGGAATAAATAACAAAAAAGAAACTGTACTAAGTCAGACTTGAACCTTACAAAATGATAGGTATCAAAGTCATCATCAAGACAGATTTAATTTGGACACATTTCTTTTCAATGTTTGGAGACTTTGTTCTGTATTATTTCAAGGAATGGAGCAGCAATACAGCAGATGTTAAAGTACAATTTTTCTTTTAAAATTATATATTTTTTTTTGTAAACATTTCCTGGTGCTCATATTAGACTGATTAGAACTGGCAATAAAGGTCAATTTTAAAAGGCCTGATTTTCTATGTTGGGCAGGAGCTAATCTGTGGTGGTGGTGGTGGTCGAGGGGGGAGAGGGATGGGGGGGGGGGGGGGGGAGATATATCTACTTCCCCCAACAGGGTTTTAAAGTTAAAGTCGGAAGGACTAACTTCAGACTAAATTGTCTGAGTTTTATTCCAGATGGTTTGGTCTTGCTCTCTCTCTCTCTCTCTCTCTCTCTCTCTCTGCAGAATGGCTAGCCACCTGCTGAAAGCTGAACTCTGTAGCGCAGGCGATGATCCCCAGGAACAAACCACAACCTTCAGATTGTGAGATAAACGGCTTGACCACTTTGCCAGAGACCACCCCCCATAACTAAAGGTTACTAATTAGGAGTAAGCTGTAATCAGATGTGATGAGCAGAAAAGCCAAGATAATGCAGGCTAGCTGTAAACCACAAAACAAGGTGCCAAATGTCTTTTCAAGAATGACAGACAAAAAAGGCCAGATACTAATTTAACTCTTTGAGTCCCAGGGGGTTTAGCATTACAGGCCCAGCGGGTAGTAAATGAAGTAATAAAATCAGCGCATCATGCCTTCATTGGGCTTCTAGGTAGGAAGCCATGAACGTATGATGCATTCTTTGGAATTCAAAGAGTTAAGTGCTTTACCTAAGAAGATATGATGTAATAACAAGAGGGAGATCAAGACAAGTATGAATTAATCACAATAAATATATTGTTTATCTAAAAACAATGACTTTAGCCAGTGAAGAACAAATGATTTCTCCCTACAATGTTTGATGGAAAAAAGGTAGAAGATGATGATGATAATGATCAAAAAGTAACAGATGACAAAAATAATTTATGATGTCAATATATGATGTTTACCTATGAATATACTTATAATGATGGCCAGCATCTGATGTACACCATCTCGGCTTAAACAGATTTCTCTCACCTCAACAATCATTGCTATGGCACAAAACTTAATTTTTTTAAATTTACAAAACAAATGAAACAAGATGTATCGTTTCTGAAATACAATTACATGAAAAGTTCAGTAAAATGTAGGCTACATAATCTTTCACATGATTATTCACTCACAGAGATGATTTACATTTTTTGGTGAAGTCTTTCAACTGAAATTAGAAGTGTTTTCAGACCCAACTGCCTCCACCAATCTTGTTGTGTTCATTTTGTTGTTGACAACATCTGATGGTAAGGACATCTTCTTCATAAGATTGTTGTACCACACAGTCATCAGCCTGACCTGGGGCATGATGCTCATCAGTTTCTTGAGTCTTTGTGTGGACTCTGCTTTGGCTGAGGATAGAATTAGAGTATATTATTAACTCTTGGGATTTATCAAAGGTCAACCTGCGTAATTACCACGTGTGAGATGAGATGCATGAGGAAAGGTACCAACTTAACTGGGGCAGTGAAAAATGAAACTATTAACTGTGTGAGATTAGGAGAGAAATAAAACTAATTAACTATCTTGAGACTGAATGAGAAATGAAACTATTAATTATGAGATACACTGAGAAATGAAACTATCAGATCTACAGTGCGAGCAACACTGTGCACTGAGTTCACTAAGAAGGTGAAGATCAATTGGTTTGGTCATCTGGTTAAAATGCAGCCACAACAACTACCAGCACAAGCACTACACCTAAGAAGATCTGGCATGCAAGTTGGCACCATAGGAGAACACAGATTTATTACTTTACAGGCATCCTATATAGAGCTACCCATTGAGCAATGGATCATAATCCCCCCCCCCCCCCCCCTTTCCCAGTGCAGACAGCGAAAGTTGACTCTGATGATGATGGTTAACTCTTTCAGCACCACATAATGCATCAGACGTAGATTAGTTAGTTCAAAGAAAGTACAAATTTCTAACTTTTCTTTTATCAAATATAGTTGTTAAACTGATTTTTTGTACACTGACTTAATGTAATTACCAGTTTTACTCCTTCTGCCCCATGGTGGTATTATTTAAACTTCTGTAGACTCAGACACTGCATACATTAAACTAGAACTTATTTGGATATAAGGATTTAAAGTAATCATAGTCTAGTATCGAAGTAGTTAAGGTGTGATGCTGACCACATCACCCATATTCTGCTGACTGGTCTAAAAAAATACAGGTCTAGCCCTATACGCCATATTCACCTAAAGGCGTGGAAAAGGGACCTTTACTTTACTTATAGTTTACTTTTACTGAAGGAGTTATGATAAGTTGTTAATATATACATTTTGGCTGAAATGTGATAGCACAACATCCAGCTTTAGAATGGAGGTGGAGGCGGTCAATGCAGCTTTCCGCTGGCTAGAGAACATGACACACACATATCGTGATTGTAACTGATTCAGAAAGCATGCTGAGGAAGATCAGAACAGGTATGCTTCGTGCAGAGTGGCATGCTTCGCTGCGGAGGACACAAGTGAAAAGTATTGTCTGGATTTTTCACCGGGTCACGCAGTGTGGTGGGAAATGAACAGGCCGACAGACTGGCTGGCTCTGCACAAATTGGTGGATTACTGATACATGATAAGGCAGACGTAGTTGGTGCCTTGTGGGAAAGCGTGTAAAATTCGGAGGAGCAGATATATCACCAGTCTGGCGAGATTGATGCAGTTGGGGATGACGAGAAGTTCTGGCAGATGCTCGAGGCTCAGAGGAAAGGCAAGACGGACATTTAATCAGAATGCTACTGGCACCGTTAGTATCGGAACTCTTCGCTGGCTGCTGAAGATGGGAACGGAGCGCTTATGGGAATGCCCCGAGTGCTGTGATGTCAGTTCTTGAATCAAATCAAATCAAATCATGGCTGAAAATGTAAAAGTAAAGGACTCTTGTGATGCCAGCAGCACATAAGGTTTTTGATGCTAGACACATATTTTGTATAGACCAATGATGCTGTCGATATCATGATATCTGTCAAAAACCTTTTTTGGTCACTGCTGGCATAACTGTCTTTAACAGAGTATCAAACGAAGATACTGGGAAAAACACATTGTAGAAGTCATTAACGTTGTCAACATTGACTTTATTAGCAACACATATCTAGCACACAAAAACCAGAACCTAACCTGTCAGTCCCTACAAACTAAACCGTCACTATCAATTCACTCCTCACTGACCTTCCTCTCACCCGTTTAACACCAATGTCTTTTTATTTTCCTCTTCTTCTTTTTTTTTTCTTTTCTTTTTCTTTTTATTTGCACTTGCCATTCATTGGCTGTAAACTGTGGCAGAGAAATTCTAGTTGTTCCAGAACTTGAGTTTTGCATGCTGTTTTTCAGATCTGACTTATCTGTATGCAGACTTTTGGTTCCTCGCCTTCAAAAGCTACACTCCAAATTCTATACAGCATTTTGAGAATGTTTTTATTTTTCTAAATTTATTTGTGAGTGCTTTTATAATTAATGGTCTACAAATTTTGAATCTAACACTTTATCAATATGTGAAAAGGCAAAGAGATTGAAAAACTGCACAAATGTTGAGAAAACTAATATTATTTAAGAGCCAATAATAACACATCTACAACTGAGTTATTATTTCAACTAAATGTGTAACAAAACCACAAAAGTACTAACTTGAAATATGAGCCTGCAGTGCAACAATTAAGGCATCCCTTATATCACATACAATCTTAGGTTTTAGAAGTCCAGGGCAGTCTGCAAATGAAAACAAAGATTGAGGTAAGATGATTCCTCCATTTGTTTATTTAATAGTTGTTGTAATGAGAATTAGTAGTGGTAATGATGTTAGAAAGGCCTGACCTTTCACATATACTAGTTCACAGAAAGTGACAGGAGTGAGGAGTAATGGGATACTGTTTCCTTGGTGTGCTGATTGGTTGCTAGAGGTTTTTCATATATAAGACATAGATGACATTCTAAACGCACACAGTTGGTAAAGAGTAGAGGATATCCGGTTATATTCTTTATTGAACTTTCACAGGTAATCAGATCCAGTCAATGTCTACCATTGGCTAGCAGGTCCAACAAGAGATGGTGACATTTATCAAGTACAGAATGGACGTCTACTACCACCCACACTCGTTACCTTCCAGTCCGGTTTCATTACACACGCAATACACACAATGGTTGATCCCGCATCTCTGATCATGGCTGTTAGATTCCTTGGCTGGTTGGAATTCGTCGGCTACCACCTCTGGTTAGGCTGTCATCAGGTTGTTGTCTGGCTTTTCTCTCATGGAATAGAATCTCCTTAACATCTTCAATTATACAATATCACATGCACTCTTCTATCAAATACAACCTTTCACACCAGCTATCAAACACGTACTAACTGATTAGACCGTGTTCTAATCTTATAATCCTCGTTCTAGGTTTCACGTGCAGGTCTCAGCCCTGTTCGTATATCTTGTGTTTCTACGAGTATTTACATTCACATGTATTTCTCTCTTATCTCATGTGACTCCTATTTCATTGTTTAGAGAATCCCTGAGGGAAAATACCAACATTACAAGTAATCAATATTGAGAGCTGATCACTAAAAGACTGTGCTGGCAAACATCTTGGACATTTAATAAGATTTTTTTCCCATGTGGGTTCTGAGGCCTCTTTATGAGGAGAACTAGAATAGACCCACCGCCTCCCTAACAAGCATGTTGTAGTAGTCAACTAATTGGGAGCATCTTTAGAAAACAGAGTAGGTCTGCTTGAAAGGCTAGGGAAAAAAGGAGGTGTGCAAGCAACACTTAGGTTCTGGAACAAGACTAGAGTCCTAAGGTTTGGGTGTATTATACTGGCACATGGGAATGTACCCGCCACAAGTTTTTCAGATGATATCACAAATGCCTTGAAAGTTAACTTACAAGGAGCATGACAAAAATAGGATACTTGAACTAGACATTCTGTGGTATTTCATCATTCAAATAAATCACATTTTGTATTTTGTAAACTTTAAAGATAAATTTCAAATATTCATTTAATTTTGTTTAAGCTCTATAATTTTAATGAAAGGTAACATTTGTTCACATTTCAGTTATTTTTTTTATTTTTTATTCAACTGAGTAGTAGTACAATACTGCAGGGCTCAGTAGATAGAAAGAGGAGAAGAGTCAGACCAAGAAAGACCTGGTTACAGAACCTGACTGGACAGGCCTCAGGCATGCAACCTTGAAGTCCATCGCAAGTGACCGCCAAAGGTGGAGAGAGATGATCAGACAGTCAACAGAAACTGGTGACCTAATGACATGTAGTATTACGGGACGATGATGATGATGATGGGTGTGTACAAGCCACGGTATATTACACCACAATTATTATTTTCCTTGTGAGGTGGACAAACACCCAGAACTTTCTGCCGGAGTTTATAGCAGGTGAACGTGAAGAAGAAGAAGAATTACCAGCCTCTCCGAATGATACCACAGGACACTGTAGAGGGGAAGAGGAAAAAAGGCAGGCCAGGAAAGACGTAGATACAGACTTCTGGCTGAACGGTCAGGCCTCAAACATGCAGACATTAAGTCCAGTACATCTGGTCGACAGTGGTTAAGGGAATTTTTCAGACAGTCGACAGCAACTGGTTACTCAACAACCTGCAGTATAATGGGATTTCTCCCTTTTCTACCTCTGCCTTGAAAAGGGCTGTTGACATGTTGTGATGGCTTTGTATCTGCACCTTTTAACAACACATCCCATTTAAGCAAACTTCTAATTAGTTGATTTATATGACATACATGTTAGGGGAATGTGGGGGGGGGGGGGGGTGGTGTTGAAGGAAAGGAAGGGGGGTAGTGGGTCTATTCTTTCTGCCCCCGAATCCTACATAGGCGGTGTTATGAGACCATACTAATACTGAAGACTGTGTTGGTAAATGTGTGAACAGCCCTGATGTTCATACCAGGTTTCTTAAAGTCTGCCATCAAAAGCTCATTTCTTTCATGCCGACTTATCCTGGTGAGCCTAACCAAGATAGTTTCTTGAGGCAGGATTCTGGAAGCTGTCAACCTATTCTAGATTGTCAGCTTGTATCTTCTTTAGCCTGCTCACTGAGCCTGTCACTATCTATGTTGAGTTGTTTCCTACTCCACCAACCATGCAAGTCCTCCTTAAAGTTGCTATATGAATCATCATGCTTGAAATAGTGGAATGCTTGACTTTCTTCTTTTCCTGTCTTCCCTTCCACCTGCAAATTGAATGCCCATTCAGACTGCACCCCAAGAGAAACTGAACCATCTGCATGGTCTAGTTTGCTGTGGATAAGGGCCCGTATTTCAGCACCAAGGGCTGTTTGGCTATACTCTCTGCAATACCTGCTCAGGGTGATTCTTACATCCATGTGCTCTTGCTCTCACAACTAAACACTGCACACTGCTTGAAATAGTTAGAACAGCATATAATCCTGTTCCAAGGGTGTCTCTGGAGCTAGCGATTAAGCCAGTTGCCTCAAACTTAGTTAGTTAGTTAGTTAATTGGGTTATCATCATTGCACTCCGGACAAGTCCATAGGTGCTCAGATCCTCCCCTCAGTATGAATCCCAAAGTCCGATGGCTAACAGTACTAGTTCTATGTTGATTAACAAGTCTTCTAGCGTGTCTGGTGTGCATCTCGTTTTTTGCTATGCCGATCTTAATTCCCAAGTCTCCCATTCTGGCGAGTGATGTGGATTCACTGCCACCAAAGTCCTCTATCCTTCCCATTTCTCTGGGGGCATTAATAATATCAGCATGATCCATAGGCTGACCATCGGTAATGATAGCGGATCCAGCCAACCTGTCAGCTCTTTCATTTCCATCGACGCCTGCGTTTCCCAGAACAAAAATAAAGGTGACTCCATGTACAGTGGACTTCTGTAATGATTCAAGCCATTATCTTCGCACCGAACCTGCCGGAACCCTCCGGATCATACTCATTGAATTGCCTCAAACTATGGAAGTCATGGGTTCTCTTCACAGTGTCATTACTTTATGAGTGCATTTTGTATCGAGAACCCTCATTATCTTTGCTGGGGCTATATAATTTACATTGTTTGCTGTGCTCTCAAAGGAGTGGCTGGCTGAACAGTTAAGAAAGCAGGGCTCTCATGAGGGAGATCCTGGTTCGAATCATCAGTAAGGTCTTGGATTTTTCCTATCGTAGCAAAAATAAAATCTGAACCTGCACAATCCACGGTGACACGAGTCATATGGCCCTAAATTCTCAGTTCAAAGACTTCTCCACCCTCTCCCAATGCTTACATAGCAACAGTAGTGGCAGATTGGCTGTGCTCTCGCGGTCGAGTAGTCATACTTCAAAGAGAGACTAAGCCATATGAGGAAAGGTATAAACCGGAACTAAAAGTATATTAGCGAGTTTCACAATAAAACACAAACAAAACTTTATGGAGCCTTCATCGGCACATACATAAATTATACAATACTACACAAATACACAATATCACTTATCTTCATATCTCGAAGCAGCCAGGTCAATGTCTAGCCAAGAGACTGGCGGGACATGTGGGAATAGGAAAATTAATATCCAGGGGGAAAGCCAGGGGTTGTAACTCGAGGATAAGATGAAACTGTATGCAGTCACATTTAAATAAAGATGAATTTACAAGTATCAGACAGGTGATGGGCTGGATAGTAATGAATTAAACAACGAATGGCTCATATATAACCATATGAAACAAAACACAGTTCAATAATGTTAATTTTCCCAACTGAAGACTTTGAACTGTATAAATATGGTTCCTATAAAAACTTGTGACAAATTACCTATGCTAGTCATGCTGATAGCACACATCATGGATGCCTCAGTCCTGTCTACTTGTATCTCATGCATCTTGTCACCCAACGACAAGAGATGAAGTTTGTATGAGAATAACGGATTCTGCATTGGCATTGTCCAGTTCCAGATGTGCTTGAATCTTTTAAATTCAGGATCATAGAACTCAGTGCAGGCTATCAGCACCATCAGACCAAATCCAACATTTTTGCCCAGAGAGATCCGATCTTGGATATCCAGCTTGAAGTATCCTAAAGAATACAAATGGTAGCTCAAGCAATGATATCAGGTAATAATGCAAATAAACACATGGAATCAGTTGGGTCAAAAGCAATTTGTTTCTATAATACTTTCTGTCTCAAAGTGTGAACTTAAGCAGTGGTTTAAAATCAGCTAAGACCTGTAGAACCTGCTGATTTTTTAACGTTTTTGCCCAGCAATGCTATAGAAATAGGTCATGAACTCATGGAAATTCCTAGAACAAAATATTTTTTTTAAACCATACACAGGTAATTAATAAACAAATTAAAAAACAAATTAGTAGAACTATAAAAAAGGGTGTTCAACAAACATGAAAAAGAGTTAAGCATTAAATAGAATACACACCCTGGGATATAAAATAAAAAAAAAAAATGTGTACTGGGCGACTCATGTTATCCAGTGACCTCTAACACTGAGACTTATGGGAAAAACTGACATCAACTTTGCTTTTAAAAAAGCCACTGGGGTCATAGAAGCAACGGAATATAACTACCTTTTTTTTTTTTAGAACATTTCACTGCAAACATGGCAATACATTGGTGTCTACATGGTTGTGTCACAGCTGGAAATAACTAGATTTGATTTTTTCTTGGCGACAGGGTTCAGATCTGCCAAGGCAAGGAACTAACAGTCTGCATACAAATAAGTTAGATCTGCAAAGCAAATATGAGTGCAAAATTCAAGTTCTGGAACCAGATAAAAGCTCAAAAGTGGATGACCAAACATGACATTCCACCAGAGTTTACTACCGGTGAACATTTAAAAAACAAAATACATAAAGATCTTGAGAACTCCTATTAAAAAGCAGCAAGTAAGAGAGGATATAACAAGTTTGTGTAACAATATTTGAACTGGGCAATGGATGCAATGTGAGCTGAATGGTACTGAAAGGGTTACCAGCTAAAAAAATCAAAAACAATATTAATTGACTGTTGGTCTTAGTACACTTGATTCTACACCAAGGCGCAGTTGTCATTTGCAGGTGATGGGTTCTAATCTGAACATGATGTCTTTAGCTTTCAACTGTTATGTTGTGACGTGTGTGCTTCTATTTACTTTTTTCGATGAGTACTTAACTGAACATTGTATGCTTGTTTATTACATATATATAATGTTTCTACAGCGCCCAAGGTTTTCCACCTGTTAATTTATGTGTATAAACAGTAAAAAAGCAAAGAAGATATTTAAATAAAAATGAACATACAACTATCAGAGGTGTCATGGTGAAAAAAAAAGTAAAGATCCCTTTTCATGCCTTAGGCGCATCGGGTATATGGGAAGAGTGTTCCATATTTTTACAGACCAATCGGCACTGGGTTAGTAATGTGGTCAGCATTACGCCGGTCATCTTTACTTCCTCAGGACCCATTTTAGGCTGGGTCCACCTGCGACGCCCCATACCATAATATAAATCCACACAGCCAGGTTTCGACCGCAGTACGTCGGATTACGAGTCAGACTCGCAACACCTAAGCCACGGATGCCGTGAGGTGTCATGGGCTGGACAGTAATGAATCAAATTCCAAATGAATAATTCAGTGATTCCCAAGGGCAAACACTATGAAAGTAGAAGTTGCTTGCCTATTTGAGTTTTCTGTAGAGAGAAGTTTAAGGGTGTTAATAAGATTAGATCTGAAAATACAAAAGAGAAATTTACTGGCTGTTTACATAAGCAAGGCTTTTCTTTACAGCAGGGACAGAAGTGCAAATGTAGACAGGCTGTGCAAAGTAAGTGAAGAAAGTGAATTCTGTGGCACTGAAATAGCTGTGCAAATATTACTATCAACATCACAGAATATGCCAAATTAAGTCTATAGAAACTACTTATTTTGTACTCTTGGTAACACAGGGAGGTGACGTGTACAGAGCTAAAGTGCAAGTTAAAGAGGCATATGTCTAAATTGTTGTTTCACACCTCGATTCTAACCAACCACACCTGAAATAGTTTGGTATTAATTATTATCGCCTGTCCATATTTATTATTTTCCTTATTTTAAAGCTGTTTGTTTTTATTAGCTTATAACTCTTTTAAATGTCTCAAGAAATTACATAAAACGTACAATTTTGTTTTCATGTAAAGATGTTTTTATATGTTACTATATAAGGTCGTTTTAATGTATAGGATAATCATAATTAAATAGTTTTCAGAATAAATGTATATGGAGACTCCTGCCAATGTTTAGCCAAACAAGATCACAAATGAAGAACTGAGGATGAAAACAAAACGTGTATCACTGGCAGTGTTATCAAAGGAAGAAGATGGAGATGGCTTGGAAATACCTGCAGAATCCTGTGCAATAACTTTAGCTAGGACAGATCTCCAATGAATGGAAAATAGAAAAAGCGAGATGATGATGCTCTAAGAAAACTTGGATATTGACAGCAGAAAAGGAAACAAACAAATGTAAAATGTCTTGGGATTTCATGCAGAAAAATGCAGCAGTCTGGCTGCAATGAAGAATACTGGTAAATGTGTCAACAGCAACTTTGAGTGGATACAGACATAGATAAATAGCACCATATACTTGATGGAACAACAGCATAAAAAGAATGCTTTATTGCCTAACAAATTTGTACTTCTTTATACATTTTCTAACCCTAAAAGGGTTAAAGAAACATTGAACTACAAACTATTAAAAAAAAAAAAAAATTTGTTAAAGAACATCAGAAATTGAATATCACCTTCAACATTATTTCATCAGAACTACCTCTGTTTCTCTCTGGCTGAAGTAGGGAGGTGATCTGTACAATACTAAAACTGTCCTTGTATATGATATCACAACGTCTAGTTTGAGAATGGAAGTGGAGGCAGTCTCTGCTGCCTTCCGCTGGCTTGAGAATCAGCTGTTCACACATGCCGTGATTGTAACTAACTCACAGAGCATGTTGAGAAAGGTGAATATCACCTTTAACATTATTTAATCTGTGAAACTAAGCACATCATAACTACCTTTGTTTTCCTCTAGCTGAAAGAGGGAGGTGATCTGTGCAATACTAAAACTGTGGGTGGCAGATATTACCATCATAATCAACATCCTGAGCCATGTGATTACACATCACATAGGGCTCACAGCCTAATCCTCCTTTCAGGTCTGTCCTTACCATCTGTTCAATATCCTCAACTGAATCTAGTCCATCACCACTGGTCTCTCTTGACAATGTTCATTTCAGGGTTTCTCTTGGACATACTCATTTCTTTAGTACATTTGTTCTCATTGCAGTGCCTGTTTAGTGATTCTCTATCTGCTTCTCCTCGTGATGTGCTAAATGTATTCCCATTTCTTTTTTAAATAACTTGACACAAGAGGTTGTTTATAAATGTCTCTTGTTTTATGTCTAAATTGTTTTAAGACACATTGAATTGCACACTGAAGAAAGATCAATGGAGAGTCTCATAGATTTAAAACCTGGGAAGATGATTGCTGCCATTATCAGATTATTATAAGGATCGACAGAAAGACAATTAAAACTATTCCTTCCTAGTTTTGGTATTTCAAAACTACCTTTGAAGTGATGCTTGCCACTCTGCATGGAGCATGTCTGTCTCCACCTTTCTCAACATACCTTGTGAGTCAGTTACAGTGACAGCATCTGTGTACAGCAGCTGATTCTCAAGCCAGCGGAAGGCAGCAGTGACTGCCTCTAACTCCATTCTCAAACTAGACGTTGTGATATCATATGCCAGGCCTTGTCGCTATGAACCCCCATGCACTACATCTGCCCCCTAACACAGAGCCATCTGTATGGACAATCAAGTCACCTGGGCGGGAATTTACATGAATCATTTGTTGAACTTCTGATCAGTTTTCGTATTATTCGTGTATAAAACTACATCCACCATCTGGTAAGCACAAAACAATGATAAGACTGTACATATGTGGCATCTTACCTGGGATATTCCTACAGAACCTCTGTCCAGCCACAACATGGCGGGCAATCTTTCGCTGAATGTGATGCCAGTGCTCCTGTTGATCTTGGGGCATTCTCCTCTGTGGTGACAACAAAAAAACATTTAACTCTTTTCAGCTCAGCCCGTACCCAGCAAAATACTATAGATTACTAGTGACTCCACATATCACATGGGACAACAGAATGTAGTGGGTAATGTGATTGCTTGCCAAAACAGTGGCCTAAGTTCAGTTCTGAGAGGCAGAATTCAATTTTCAGAACAGTCAGAGTGGCTGTATACTCAGTCTCATTAAACTGGTCACTAGATCATGTTACTGTACTCCATTCAGACTTCTGGTCATTTTGTAATCGGGACTGTCCGGTCCGATTATAGACAAACCGGGTTTCGGCAAACATCCGGTGGCCTGCATATTTCGGTCCGCCTTAGCGCAGTCGATAAGAGGTTGCTTTCAAATCCAGCTGCGACTCGCTGCAGCCATGGTCGGTGTTCGAAACCGGACAGTTCCCTGGGTTCACCCAGCCTCTAGGAAATGGGTACCAGAGTTGACACTCTGGGGTAAATGGAGGAACATCGCTGCAGCTACAGAGTTACGTGCAAACGGCGACAATTCTTATCAGCTGTCCGTACTGGTGGCAGAGCACTTATGGTTTATAACCGTATGCACTGATGCTGGTCCACATCTCCCGACTTTACTTTACTTTTACTTTGTAATCCGGAGCTCAGGTATAAACTTAGATTGAACAAGATTTCTGGGATTTGTATCTTGGAAACACTCGTCTGAATAGTGATTCTTCAGGTCACTGTGTGTGGTAATTGCTCAGTATGTGAACCTCAATCGGGTTTACTTTCACTTACTTATGGGTACCAGGATATTTTCTGGTAATTATCTGGGGAAAAAGGAGAGGGAAGGGGGAAACTTGTAAGAAAGAAAACTGGCTAAACCAACTCATTTTTCATTTCCCAGAAAATGAAATGGACCAACAATCTACTCAATAAGGGCAGTAACTGCTTAAAAACTGCATTTATCTGTCAATATATTTTACTTTTACTGTATGATCCAGAAAATAGAAACTTTATAGATAGGAGTCACAGCACACACTTGTTCCTGCAGCAAAACTATCATCATTTGGAAGTGACAGGGTCAAGCCTTGGTGTGATATCTATAGCTTTAGTCTTTTATGTTATCTAGTATATTCTTGTATCTCTACTTCTTTCTATGAGTCTGAATCAATACATGTTTGATTATCTTAACTTACTTTCGAAATGTCTGCATTTGAAGTCATTGTTATTTCTAATGATTTCACCCCACAATATTTTTGTTGGGAGTACTTTGGGGATGTCTGGGAACACACCGGAAAAACTTTCGGGACTGTCAGAGTGAACACAGATAATACTGTTAGCCTGGGTTAGTGATGTCAGGAGAAGTTGATGATGTCAGCACCTAGGCCTAATAATCAGGAGAAGCGTTGGACAGACATACATACGGTCAGAATGTTAACGGTACCATCAGAACTGGAACTCTGCATTTGCTGCTGAAGATGGGGATAGAGCGTTTCAAGGAATGCCCCTTGTGCTATGATATCAGTTCTTAACTCTTTCAGGTTTTGATTTGATTTGAAGTTTTGATTTGGCCAAACATATTGCCTCACACATGGCTCTGTATTTGTTTCTTATGTTCTGAGCTACTGTTAAAGTATTCAGGGAAGGTTACTCTAACATTTTCCTTTGAAAAAAATTCTGTGTTTCAAAACACATGGGCAGATTGATCCGATTCATAGCAAGCACTGAACAGTGCATTTTCTAAGTTCATTTTCGAGTGCCGTGGATTCAAGCGTTCGAACCAATAGAACAGGCCACAAAATGCGTCTTTCTGCAGGTGAAATTTTGAAACTGTTTCAGTCGAATATTTTTAGTTCTGATAATGATCATAAAAATTACATTTTTCTGGAAAGGGATTCGGACAGTGAATTTACACCAGCGCAGCTGAGAGATCAGTTGTTTGGGAATCTATCGATTCTGATGAGTTTACACAGAATGTTCCATTGCTACCAAAACCATATTTAGGGTGTAAGAGAAAAAAGTGCTCCAAATAGATAGACATACTAAATTAGGGCTAAGCTATATTGAAATCATTGCAGCTTCAGTCTGTATATAACTGTATAGTAAATAACGTGCGTTATGGTCAATCTTTCTGCCCTTTTTTCTCTGAAATCTTGTTCAGCACTCTGTGAGAACTTAGAGCCTCTGAGTGCTAAACGAACCTAGACATTTTGACAGATTTGGCCCACATTTTCTCTTTACATAAATGGCAGAGAGGGTGGTGTACAAAAAAGGCAATAGAGAATGTCATATACTTCTAATCTCTAAAAAAGTATATGTTTTTAAAAAGAAATGAATGTACATTTTGAATCTGAAGATAAATATATGTTTAATACTGTTTTAGTTATTAGGAAAGAAGAATTCAGCAGGTGGTAATTTAACAACAGCATAATTTTACCCCAAAAAAATTCTTCTTACCATGGTTTTGCAAAAGCGGTGAATATCCATATTTAAGAATAACACTTTAAGGTTTGTTAAATTTACTAACAAATTCATATGTTATGAAAAAATTTATAGGTTCCTTTAGCACTCAGAGGCTCTAAGTTCTCACAGAGTGCTGAACAAAATTTCAGAGAAAAAAGGGCAGAAAAATTGACCATAACACACGTTATTTACTATTTACTTTACACAGTTATATACAGACTGAAGCTGCAATGATTTCAATGTAGCTTAGCCCTAATTTATTATGTCTATCTATTTGGAGCACTTTTTTCTCTTACACCCTAAATATGGTTTTGGTAGCAATGGAACATTCTGTGTAAACTCATCAGAATTGATAGATTCCCAAACAACTGATCTCTCAGCTGTGCTGGTGTAAATTCACTGTCCGAATCCCTTTCCAGAAAAATGTAATTTTTATGATCATTATCAGAACTAAAAATATTCGACTGAAACAGTTTTGAAATTTCACCCGCAGAAAGGCGCATTTTGTGGCCTGTTCTATTGGTTCAAGCGCTGGAATCCACGGCACTCGAAAAAGAACTTAGAAAATGCACTGTTCAGTGCTTGCTATGAATCGGATCAATCCGCAAATGTGTTTTGAAACACAGAATTTTTTTCAAAGGAAAATGTTAGAGTAACCTTCCCTAAATACTTTAACAGTAGTTCAGAACATAAGAAACAAATAGGGAGCCATGTGTGAGGCAATATGTTTTGGCAAATCAAAACTTCTCAATCAACACTTACAGCGTTGCTAGGACCTTAAAGAGTTAACTCACAACTCTATGCTTTCTTTTGCTCCCTAGTAACACATGAGCTGTTTTATGGTGTTAAAATTATACTTGTTTTTTCATACAAGTCAATCTAATTTAAAAAAAAAAAAAACTTGTCCTGACTTGAAGTACACTTGTTACTGCAGTTGTTTGGGTAAATGAATAAGATCAAAGTGTCGTCTTGTGAAAATGCAGCATAAACAACAACCAGGCACTACATCTAAAAAGCTATGGCGTGAAAGTAAGATGCAACCCAAGGAGAAGATGGATTAATGACCTAGCTCTGTCACATCGAGAAAGCCAGTTTTCAGACTTGTATGGGTTTTGATAACTGAATCTTGGCCTGGAGTAATCCAGCTCCTCTCCACCTGCCAACTAGCCTCCATCACCAACATGCCTTCAGTTAGCTAAACGTTGGGACCCGTTGCTATGTTGCCATGTTGAGTCTTTGCACCCCATTCTTGGACTCATTTCGGTCAGTACCCGTGGGCAGTACCTAACTGTAGGTGATTGTTTGTGTAATGGTCTGAGTATTTAAGGCTGTAATGGCTAGTTCTATCACCAAGGACTGTGCAGGTTAGGATTTTACTTATGCCCTAGACAGAGAAACTCCCCAACCTTACTGAGCATTTGATCATGGATCTTCCATATGAAAGCCTTCAAGAATACCTGTGGATAATTTTGATATTCTATATCAATAATATAACAATGTCATAAAAACTGAAGACGTTAAAACAGTGAAACAGCAAAAGAAGGAGGAGGAAGAAGAGGGTAAATAGAAGCAGAATAAGGAGGAGAAAGAGGGGAGCAGAAGGAAGAGGATGTGGTGGAGTAGCAGAAGAACAACAACAACAAAACAAGCCATTGTTTAAGTAGACTGTGTAGTATAGATAAAAGTGAATCACTTACATTGACATATTCTGGCTCATTTGTCATATACGTTTTCTGCAGACTGTCAAAAGCATCCAGAATATCTTGAATTATTTTCTGCTGCTCTGAAGTCATCGCAACAAACGGTTCTAAAGGCTTAAATCCATGCCAGTATTTGTGTGAAACTTCAGGAGAAAACTCATCTGGTGACATCAGAGAAACAATGACTTCATCGTCAACTCTGTTATCACCATCATCATCCTGGTGATCACAACCATAGCTATCACAAGAGTTGTCAATGCCGAGAAATATTCTGTTGATTTCATGCAGCAGTGTAGAATCTCGTATGAGGGAGCTGTTAAAGCTGTCATCGTAGACTTCTCCCTGGTGGCTGCTTTGGTTTTCGGGGCCAGAATGGATATGCTGGGGAGATATGTACTGACTAACTTGACTGGTGTTGTTACTGCCACTGTAGCTGCTATTCACATCTTGTCTGTCGCTGAGACCTGATTGTGAACTTGGTGAGGTCACACTTGGATACTGCTTTCTGTACACATGATTCAAACTTTGGCTGGAGGTACTAATAGTTTGATAGTCTCTTGCAGACTCCAAAGGTGTCTGCCTGTGGTATAGACTCTGCCTTTCAAGGTGTGGATGGTGTTCGCTGCCCAACAAAAAACTTGCTGTTGGTTCCCTTGTGACATCAATATTGTTTTGTTCAGATAAATTTCTTTGGTCTTTTGATATAGTCTGCTCATTCATAAACTGCTGCGTCGGTTGCTGATCTGCACTAACCGTGCTGAGCAGCTCCTCAATTTCTTCAGGAGTTAGCTGAATGGGCCTTCCTGCCTGGATTGCTTCTCTATGCTGCTGTAAAATTGCAGCAATTGGGCTTCTAATTCCTGAGATCTTATGCTGTGCATTATTGTGTTGTGATGCGGTTGTAAATAAAGCTGGTGATGAGGTTTTTGTGTGTTGGGTAGGTGGAAACTTTGTCACACCTAGTGAACTATGAAACCTTCTCGGACTTAAAGATGGTTCAGAAACAAGTTGAATACTGGACTCTATTGATGACACATTTGCAGCTTCGGTAGAAAACTGTTGATGCATATTGTTATTTGCCTGGCTGAAGGCATTCCGAGGTATTTCATAAATATTTTGTATATGTGGACTTAACACATGATTGCGAAGGTCTTGGGAATTTCTGATAACACCCTGGCTGATCTGAATATGGTGGCTTCTGTTTGAAGACAACATTTCACTGACTTTTATTTCATGGCTATAGTCTGAGTTAGCTCCACTCTGAGTGGTTTTATGTTCCAGGTCATTCTCCCCAAGATCTTGATTCTGGGTCAAGTCGATGGTCTGCTGTAAATTGCTCAGATTATGAATAATGATTGGATCGTGCTGATTATGTGGAGCATAAACCACATTCTGAGGTGCCACATTGATAGAGATAATCTGGGAACTGAAATGTGGATTTAACTGAGAAATGGAAACTAGTGTTGTGCCTTCAGAAGCTGTTGAAGGACCTGCTTCTTGATGGCAAACACTGTACACAGGGTGTGGGTCAAGACCTTGCAATTGATAAGCCTGGAACTCTGATTTGTTGACAGAATCCAGGTTACGCATGTCTTCTAGCACAATACCCTCTGAATACTCACTGTCAGGTCCATCATGGAGGGAGACATTCTCCACTTTAATAGCCCTGTTCACTGGCAGGCTATGTTCACTAGAGAAAGCATCTGCAATTACCTCCATGCTGGAAACACCCTGATTATTCACCTGATATATCAATCCCTGATGTCTTGGCTGTAGGCTGTCCTGTGCTGGATCCAAAACCTTCACATGCTGTAGTTGTAAATGATTATGCTGTTGGAGCATATGCTCTTGCTGATTTTGTATTTGTCTATGTAGCATATCAGGAAGTACTGCTGGACTTGAATGCCTGCTATGAGGACTGAGCTTTCCATCTTCAATTTTCTCAATGTGTCCAGTGGAATGAGATGATACTATATGAATGGTGTTTGGGTCCATTGCACTTATTTCCATTTTCTGATCCCAATCTTGCACTGTCATACAGTCATGCAGTATACTTCCAAGGCTGAAAGTGCCAGACTGTTGAGGCTGCTGCTGCTGCTGAATATGATTATTCACTTGGTGGTTTGGATGTGAACGTTGATGCTGGCCGGAAGGTACAGAATCAAAGACATCCTCTGGCGCCGACATATCATCCTGTTCATACTCACTGGACAAAGAAGATCGGTTTGATTCTGACATCTGCTTCTCGTATGAACTTTTCACGCCCAGTTTCATTCTGTTATATTTAACTGGTTTTCTGTAGGAAAGATCTCCTTTTTTGGGACGACCCATCTTTATAGCTGGAATGTGAAGATGAAAACAGTGAAAAGTCAAGCTTCAAATTAATCAGAGGAATACAGATTTACCATGTAACTTGTTAAAATATATTTTAAAATATCAACAACAATAAAAATGTATATATATATATATATATATATATATATATATATATATATATATATATATATATATATATATATATATATATATATATATATATATATATATATATGCAGATTCTATCTATAACCCTCTTCATGTAGCTGTTGACACACAAGGCATTCACAAGTGATCTCCACTGCAGCTGGTCTGCTGCCTTTCTGTCTATGGTATCCCATGCCATTTTGCCTTGCTTCATGTCCCTTTCTATTGTCCTTCTCCAGGATCACTTAAGTCAGCGGTTCTCAACCTGTGGTCGTGACCCTTTTTTTTTTAGGTCGAACTACCCTTTCATAAGGGTCGCCATGGACCATCGCCAAAACACATATTCATTAAAGTTATGAAGAACAAATGAAAAAACTATGTTTTAAGGTCGCCACAAACTAATGAATGAAACTTTTTTCCCGCCATATTAGTAAGGTTGAGAGTCTTAGGGGGTCCTCATCATTTCTTCTTTCTATTTACATCCACCATAGTGCTGTCCTTGTCAAAGGACCATGAGACATTCTGCAAATATATTCACACCGTCTCCATCTTTACACACAAAAAATACCAGTGGTAAAAGGTAAAACTAGTCAGATAACTGGTGAAATGATGGCTGGGGATCAAGCAGAGTGTTAGACTATTGTACCAGTGGTAAAAGGTGAAGTTATTCACATAACTGGTGAAAAAAGTGGCTTGGGATTAAGTAGAATGTTACAACATTGAACTAATGGTAAAAGGTAAAACTATTTACATTACTGGTGAAATGATGGATGGGGATCAAATAGAGTGTTACACCATTGCACCAGTGGTAAAAGGTGAGACTAGTCAGATAACTGGTGAAATAATGGCTGGGGATCAAGTGGAGTCTTAGACCATTGTACTGTACAAGTGGTAAAAGGTGAAACTAGTCATATAAATGGTGAAAAAATAGCTGGGGATCAAGTGGAGTGTTACAACATTGTAACAGTGGTAAAATCATGTAAGTGGTGAAATGATGGCTGGGGATCAAGTGGAGTCTTAGACCATTGTACAAGTAAGTGGTAAAAGGTGAAACTAGTCACATAACTGGTGAAAAAATAGCTGGGGATCAAGTGGAGTGTTACATCATTGTAACAGTGGTAAAATCATGTAACTGGTGAAATGATGGCTGGGGATCAAGTGTTACAACAGTGTACCAAGTAAGCAGATTAGTGCTTAGTTAATAGAAGAAACTGAGGCTAATTATAAAAGCTACATACACAGAACACTTATAGTTTTCTTCACCCACATAAGAGAGTAGGTTTCACCTTACTGGTGTAGCCATTGTAGTAGCCATAACTTCTTTGAAGATTAAACAGGGTGACTGCCCTGTTGTTCTGCCATCCATTCTTTGATCTCAGGATGGTAAGGTAAACCTTTAGGTAGCCACTCAGAAGTTACAAACGGATCGATCGAACAGTCATGTGGTATGGTGTCTGGTATACTTGTCTGGTAGTCATTTTTAAAATCCCCATCAAGACAGATATTTGTCTGAACTGACCATAATTCCAAAGATAACCTAGGAGGTTTTATGGGAAGGAAAGGCGGCTGGCTGATACTGACCACACAACCCATAGAGTGCCAATAATCTCTAAAAAAAAATCATGAGATCGGTACCATTCACTTCTCCTTCTTCACTTCCTTTTCTACAGCTTCATGTGTGGAGTAAGATATAGAATTCTGCTTCTTTTTTCTGAGCACTTCAATCACAGACACATCATGCTGTGAAATAGGAAACTGAGGAAATGAGGATGTTGAAAACAAACCCTAATGTGAATGTTAACGAGAGAAGCCAAAGATGTTTTTGACCGGACTGCATTCTTGATGTTAAACTGATTGCACAGAATAGAATAAAAAGGAGAAATTGATTGTGAGCCCTATGTGACATAATGGCTGAATAGGATAATAAATGAACGAAGGAATAAATGAACCAATGAGTGAGTGAGTAAGTGAATGAATGAATGAATGAGTGAGTGAGTGAATGAATGAATGGATGAATGAATGAATGAATGAGTTTCAGACTATTACACCATCACATGTATCTGATATGCTTATTCTTAAATGCTCAACTCTTTACCTGGTTGACAGCTAGGCTGTGATATATGTGCCCTTCAGCCAAGCACACAATGATACAGTAAGCTCATAATTAGTCAATGAGTCGGTGGCTTAGGCGTTACGAACGTGCTTTATGATTGCAAGCTACAGAGTTTAATGCCCGTAACGGGAGATGTGGCATTGGATCAAATTATGTTTGTTTTGACAGTAGTGAGAACTGACCATTCAGATCAATGGCAAACTACTGGAACCTAAAACTGCCTACTAAAACCAAACAGCCAAAAGAAATGATGGGGTTGGTTCTATAACCTCCTGTTGAGGGATACACAACTAACTTTAACTTAATTAGTTGCAAACTAGAATGGCTGGCTGAACGGTTAGAGCGCTGGGCACTTTTGCGGGAGACCTGGGTTCGATTCCACAGTAAGGCTGGGGATCTTTTCTGCCGGGGGCAAAAAAAAATCCTCACCTATGCGGCCTTAAATTTTTAGGCTAAAAGACCCCCCTGCCTACACTGTAAAATTGGTGAAATAAAGGCAGTAATTGGCAGTTTTTGGCAGTTGGAAATTACAACATGCTTGTTGAAAAGCAGTGAATCTATTCTGTTTTCCTCCAAGAAACTGGGTCCTGGAACCCATTCTTGTGATAGAAGTTATTCAAAAGTGAGAGATGGTCAGCAGGTAACTCACCTTCTCTGGACATTCCCTCCATGAGGCACTTCTGGTAGCGACAGTAGCGGCAATTGTTGCGCATCCGTGGGTTGATGGAACAGTGCATGCTACCTTTGCAGGTGTATGTTCTGTTTTCCTTCAAGCCACGGCGAAAGAATTTCTGTAGGTCAAAGTTTTCTCAGTTTACACTTTGTTTTATATAATTAACCACAGGAATTCAAGTATTTTTTTTTTTTACACACACATTTATGGTTTGCTCTAACTGAGCAGACACATGAATTTATATCACAGCACTCCGGACATTTGCATAATTACTGTGTCCCCATCTCAGGTTGCCTATCTCCAGGTGCCAGCTGCATCAGCCATCTACTCAATACTCCTTCCAAAAAGAACTCGGAATTGCAGTCTAATAAAAACATCTGAGTGTGAGCTTGTTTCTTCTTCTTCTTCGTTCAACATCAGCCATGCTAAACATTTAGTCCCAAATAGGGCTGTAGGATCTGATATAGGATCCGAGTCACAAAATTAATTTCATGACTAGGAACTCCACCGGTTGCCAAAGCTTCTCTTGTAATGTAGCTCTCTTGGGCCAGATCCACAGTCTTCATCGAGAGTCATTATGGTAGTCCTTCAATATGTGCTCAGGAGTGGCAGCGCAAAGTTCCAACCCTGGCAGTACTTGTAGCAGTCGGATTGTACGCCAACCTTGCCTTTTCTCTAAGTGTAGTCTGTATTTGATTTAACATCATCATCCTGTGCCTTACCAGATGGTGTACAACTTCATGTCTCTATATAGATCTCAGTACCTGGTGTTCTAGATCACATTTTTCATTTATATTTCTCTAATGCGCCATCTTAGATCCTCTGACTTCACTTCTCTTTGTCTGTGTCATAGATCCTCTGACTTCACTTCTCTTTGTCTGTGTCATAGATCCTCTGACTTCACTTCTCTTTGTCTGTGTCATAGATCCTCTGACTTCACTTCTCTTTGTCTGTGTCATAGATCCTCTGACTTCACTTCTCTTTGTCTGTGTCATAGATCCTCTGACTTCACTTCTCTTTGTCTGTGTCATAGATCCTCTGACTTAACTTCTCTTTGTCTGTGTCATAGATCCTCTGACTTCACTTCTCTTTGTCTGTGTCATAGATCCTCTAACTTCACTTCTCTTTGTCTGTGTCATAGATCCTCTGACTTCACTTCTCTTTGTCTGTGTCATAGATCCTCTGACTTAACTTCTCTTTGTCTGTGTCATAGATCCTCTAACTTCACTTCTCTTTGTCTGTGTCATAGATCCTCTAACTTCACTTCTCTTTGTCTGTGTCATAGATCCTCTGACTTCACTTCTCTTTGTCTGTGTCATAGATCCTCTGACTTCACTTCTCTTTGTCTGTGTCATAGATCCTCTGACTTCACTTCTCTTTGTCTGTGTCATAGATCCTCTAACTTCACTTCTCTTTGTCTGTGTCATAGATCCTCTAACTTCACTTCTCTTTGTCTGTGTCATAGATCCTCTGACTTCACTTCTCTTTGTCTGTGTCATAGATCCTCTGACTTCACTTCTCTTTGTCTGTGTCATAGATCCTCTGACTTCACTTCTCTTTGTCTGTGTCATAGATCCTCTAACTTCACTTCTCTTTGTCTGTGTCATAGATCCTCTGACTTCACTTCTCTTTGTCTGTGTCATAGATCCTCTAACTTCACTTCTCTTTGACTGTGTCATAGATCCTCTAACTTCACTTCTCTTTGTCTGAGTCATAGATCCTCTAACTTCACTTCTCTTTGTCTGTGTCATAGATCCTCTAACTTCACTTCTCTTTGTCTGTGTCATAGATCCTCTAACTTCACTTCTCTTTGTCTGTGTCATAGATCCTCTAACTTCACTTCTCTTTGACTGTGTCATAGATCCTCTAACTTCACTTCTCTTTGTCTGAGTCATAGATCCTCTAACTTCACTTCTCTTTGTCTGTGTCATAGATCCTCTAACTTCACTTCTCTTTGTCTGTGTCATAGATCCTCTAACTTCACTTCTCTTTGTCTGTGTCATAGACCCTCTAACTTCACTTCTCTTTGTCTGTGTCATAGATCCTCTAACTTCACTTCTCTTTGACTGTGTCATAGATCCTCTAACTTCACTTCTCTTTGTCTGTGTCATAGACCCTCTAACTTCACTTCTCTTTGTCTGTGTCATCTACTGCTGTTGGTGCCATCATGGTGTCCTCCAGTCGCTGTCTTCCCATCACATGTCCAAAGAACATAAGGCATAAACATCCAAGTCCCTATATAGATCTCATTATCCCCATGCGGGTTCTGGGGCCCCATTATGGAGAAAACAAGAACAGACCAATTGCCTCCCCAAACAAGCATGTCGTAAGATTCGACTAACTGGGGCTTCCTTCAAATCATAGTGCATCTGCCTGAGAGGCAAGGAACCAACATTTTGCATACAAATAAGACAGACCTGTAAAACAGATGTGCACACAACATTCAGATTCTGGAACCAGACTAAAGTCCAGAGGTGAATGAAGAACCAGAACTTTCTGCCGGAGTTTACAGCCGGTGAACTCTAAGAAGAATAGGAAGAAGATCTCATTACTTAGTGTGCTAGCTCAATTTTATTGAAATTCTTCCAAACCACCATAGAAAACCCTCTAACATCACTTAACCCTTTCAGTAACAACTAGTAACTATTTTATTTTCATTACATTCCCATTTTTTTAAAAATAACTCTTTAAACTCCTTCATTCCCAAGCAGTTGTTTTTTTAAATCCTTCTAAACAAAAGTGTTTAGCTTAAAAGAGGTAAATTATTTAGCCCTAAGGTTTTCAACATAGAATAATAGACACTATGAGATACATGCAGTATGTGATCTAGACTATAAAGAATGACATAACATTCTTCTCTCATGGAAGAAGCTGGTACATCAGATTGACTCTACAGTGATCCAGAAACAAATAGTGGGTTGTTTGGGACTGGAAGAGTTAAACAGGAGATGTATAAGTCCACAGTTGTCACAGTAATAATACTACTGGGTTAGGAGTTAAACGAACAATTTGGACCGAGTGTGTTAATATAACAACCAACTGCAAATGAAGAGAGTCGTAGGATTATATTATTTTTGGGATTAACTAAAGACTGTTTAGTGAATTTCATAGTAAAGAATGAGTCATTTTGTTCCGCCTCCTTTGCCATTAATCGTCACATTGTCACAATGTTTTTGGGTGCATCTCTTCTCATCAAATGTTCGAAGAATTTTTCTTTTTTCTTAAAATTGCAAATAATGTTTTTACTGAGCTTTTCTCCTTGTCACTTACTCTGACTATCCAATGTATTAGCAATATTCATCTTGGAAAATAAACTTCTGTTTTCAACAATAGAATAAGGAATACTGAAGGTAGACACTGGCCTGCTGGCAGACAAATCTTGCGTTCGAATCCACACAGAGGCACATTTTTTGGGGTCAAAACTAAATTCCTCTTCCAGGTCGACCCAGCCTAAAATGGGTACTAAGTAATGTTCTAGGAAGTAAAGGGGGTCGGCTTGACGTTGACCACATCCTCCACCAAATGCTGACTTAGCTATAACAGTATGACACTAGCATCACATGCCCAATGTACCACTGGTGTAAAAAAGGTCTTTCACTTCTACTGACTTTACACTAAAGGTTGTGTTTTTTTTAACTGACTGCTATTAAAAGCTTGTTAACTGCAAAATAATCTGTTAGTTTCTTGTATTGTGTTCTGTAAAACTGTTCTGTAAACTAATAGATACTTTATGTGTGTGTGTATATATGTGTGTGTGTTTGTGTGTATGTGAGTGAGGCAGAGAGAGAGACACACACAGATAGACAGACTGACCGACCGACCGACAGACAGACAGACAGACAGACAGACAGACAGACAGACAGACAGACAGACAGACAGACAGACAGACAGACAGACAGACAGACAGACAGACAGACAGACAGACAGACAGACAGAGGAGAAAATGAACAAAAGAAACATGCAGAAAGAACAAACTTTATTTTCAACGGGTCACAAACTGGGCATGCAGGCCTTTCTTACCTTCCGCCCTTTCCGGCACACTCACACACAAACACACACATACATGCAAGCACACACATACATGAACACACACACACACACACACACACACACACACAAAACGCAGATGCAACACATGCAGTCGCAATACATACACAGACACAACACACAGACACATAAGGACACAACAGAGAGACAATCAGATACACAGACAATGAAACTAAGAGACGCACACAGAGATATAGAGACATGCAGAGACACAGAAAAGTATTTTCAGAGAAAGATACAGAGACAGACAGAGATATCAACACTCACACAGAATAAGAGAAAGTGGAGCTACCTTGCAACCCTCACAGGTGGTGACACCAAAGTGGACGCCATTAGCAATATCTCCACAAACTTTACACAGCAACTGCCCTTCCGCTGGTTCCACTGCTTCAGGCTTCTCTGGTAAAAATAAAATGGGGCCTCAGTGTGTAAATGTACAAGTCAGAAACATGCTGAACAATCAGATCAATTACCGATAAACTGTAACACGTTTTACATACCTACCTGCATGCACACATACAGTGAAACACAGACACACATACAGACAGATGCAAGTGTGTGTGTATGTGCAAGTGAGTGTGTGTGTGTAATATACCCACACACATATGTCTGGGCAATCATTGCATCAACAGTTATAAGACATTGGGCACATTCTGAGGAAAGTCCAACAGAAAATTACCAAACAGGCATTCACATGGTAAATAAAGGAACTAAAGAGGCAAGGGTGCCTAAAAGAAACCCTAAGACAAACGCTGATGAGAGAGGGAAAAGCTGATTTGATTCCATCCAATACTAAATTGATTGCAAAGGATAGAACATAATTTAGGAATAGACTTCAAGCCCTATGTAACATATAAATGCACAATAGGACAATTATATATATATATAAACTATTTGGCTTAAAATAGCACTAGGGCTTACTTTCGAGGGTGTCCTTTTTTGTCCAGATACAAGACTCCACTTGTTTTCATGAAAAGTTCAACATTTATTCAAAAACAGTTATGTCATCTTCTTCTGGAAGGTCACAACTCTCCAAATCATATATTCAGGCCTGAGTTTTTCTGGACTCCATTTATTGTAGCCATTGGTCCAGTCTGTCATATCCAGCAAAACAGCCAGGCCTTATTTACTAAGGTAGGGCTTACATTAAAGGCACTTATTTTAGGGGAAACACTGTTTGTATTGTGTGTATATATACATACCTATGCATACATATACACACATACAAATAAATGTACATTCATGCATATTACACACACATACACAATTAAATCACATCTTCTTCTTCTACCTTTCTAACCCCCAATGGAGCATAGGTCCTCAACCAAGTCAAGTCGTTCTATCCTCTGCTATCGAATGTAGATCTCCCTATGCCCTCCTTATCTTTTTAACTTCACGGTCTAGCTCCCTTCTCCATGTGTTTTTTGGTCTTCCGTTGTTTCTATACCCCTGTGGGTTCCACTGCAAAGACATTCTAGTTATGTAGTTGTGTCTCAATGTGGGTCCTATCCAACACCATCGTCTTTTCTTCACCTCTTGGACCACTGGAACTTGTTTGCTTCTCTCCCATAACTGTACATTAGTGATACTATCATACTTTTTAATTCCCTCTATTCTGCGCAGGCACCAGTTAATGAATGTTTGTAATTTATTATTATCTGCCATGGTTGTTCTCCATGTTTCCGTTCCAGACAATAGAACTGATTGGACATGAGAATTCAACATTTTTATTTTTGTAATAGCTTTCATTTCTTTTGACCTCCAGAAATTTCCTAGTGCTATGAAAGCTCCTCTTGCCTTTTGTATTCGTATTTTGATATTTATCTCTGTTCCCCCATATGTATCTACATTACTACCCAAACAGATGTACAACTCCCTGTCATGGAGTGGGATACTATTAGGAGAAACTACATCACTATTTGCCTAATTTATTCTCATTTTCTTTGTCTTTTTATTAATTGTCGGCTCTGTGGCTAAGTCGATGCGAACGCTTCGTAATGCCGGGATGCCAGGTTTGATCCCAGCTACGGGTAATGCCCCTTGTGTTGGTTTTGACAGTGGTATCAAGAGAGCCGACCGTCGAGTAAGCAATGTCAAACTACTGGACCTAGAAAAACCACACAAAAGCCAGGGGCTGTTGGGGTTGGTTCTGCAAAGTCCTGTAAAGGATACGTAACTAACCATTATCATTATCTTTGTCCTATTATTAATTAAATCACTAGCTATTGCTGACTGTTGGTTTCACATACCTTTCCGAAACATCCCTGCATTAATGCATTTTTGAAAGCGACAGTGCTGGCATCTGACTCTGCCACCTTTCAAAATGTCGCATTTGCCCCCGCACTGGCTGCTGAAGTTTGGCTTTCCGTCTTTGGTGCAGCGGATAAAGAAGCTCTGGTGACAGACAGGAGTGAGCATTATTGCTACATAAATATTTATAATTAGTTTATTGTGAACTGAAGTGATAACTATTAAGAAAATATGAGTTTCAGAATTTATACAGGCAAAAAAGATAAAGAATGATAGGTGATACAGAAAGGAGAGCAGAACATTGCTACATACATTTTGAGAATTTATTCAGTCTTAACTGACGTGATAAATATTTAGAAAACAGCGAGTCTTTTAACTTATGTTGATAATAAAGATAAGGAAGAGAAAAATATGGGGGTCGGGGGGGGGGGGGGGTTGAAAAGGGCTGAAGACACATTATTTTAAGAGAGTCAGGGGAGGAGTTAGTGATGAAAGGCTGAAGACACATTATTTTAAGAGAGTCAGGGGAGGAGTTAGTGATGAAAGAATAAGGTGGGATGGAAAGGGAAAGAGAGGAAATCGGGTTTGAATAATCCGTGTGGTTTCCAAACAATCCGGTGACTTGGCGAAGATGTCCTCGGGTCGACAAGCGTTTGCGGATTCACGGCCGTCTCTAGCTTTAAGTGCACACGCTACAGGAGGTTGTGGCAGCTAGGTCCGTTTAACGAGGGATAAACACCTAGTGACACAAAGTGGCACCACTCGGATGAGAATCTCCAGAGCACACATCCTAGAAACCACCTTCAACCGTTAAGTTATAGTAGGGCCCCATATGACAGCCAGAAGTTTGACTTTAAAATAACAACAACAAAAACTTAGTTTTGTGTGTGTGTGTGAGGGGGGGGGGGTAATAACTGTAGCAGGTCCTTTACAGAACGTCGCTCCCACCATGGTCTGCTTTATAGAAACTCGTCTCTCGCCAGCTCTCCTTCTGCCTCGTGTACATTCCGATACAAGAAGTCACTTATTTACAGTCCTACCTTTGTGTTGGTCAGTTCCTGTTACTTCTTCCTGGTACCATTAAAAAACATAACGCTACGCAAATAATCCTAAATCTACAATTGAGTCCACGGTCACATGGCGCGGCATCCGCCTCGCGTGCTGGAGGTCCCGGGTTCAAGCCCCGGTGAAGGCTGGGATTTGTTCACGTGGACTTCTGGTAATTTCCCCTGGTCTCTGGGTAGTAAGACCGGACACCCGTGTGTATTGTTGCGCAGGTTTTAAAAAAAAATAGTTTGGTAGCTGGTCATCGGTGCTGCCCAGGCAAAATTTGGAGATTGAAAATCTACCCAAATTATTTCAGGATTCTCGCCGGTGCTACAGAGTTCGTGCACTGCGCTGGGATTCTTCGAACTCAGGTTTGAGTCACAAGTAAAACCAAGTACTTATGGGTTACTACCCTTGTGCCATGATGTAGATCCGTCGTAAAACTAAACCTAATGTGTTGTCTAGTCTTTGGCTGTATGGTGTGTTTTAAGTTATAGATTTGCTAAATGAATCACCGTTGCTTTATTCTCCATTGAAAATTCAGTTATCACGCTTGAGGTCTGCAGATTATTTGATAGCTGAGTTTGTAATTCAGGCCGTGTATTGACAATTAACTGGTTACCCTTATCTCCGTGCCTTTTGATGATAATTTATGAGCAAGCCTTTTGTAAAACGGATCTAGAATGATAACGCCAACAAGAGCCTTAGTAACGTTTTCGTCTGTCGTTCAACTCTGTAAATTTATGTAACCTATGGTGCCATTTAAATGGTTTGAAATGAATTATGTCCGTATTCTATAGTTGTATATTTCAAGCTGTACGATAGACATGGCCAATAAGACACTTGGGGGGGGGGGTGCCTAGTTGACCATGTTCTTAGTGCACTTGTATTCATGGCGAGGCGCACACGCCGTCTGGGGGTGACAGGTTCAATTCCCGGCACGGTAACTATAGCTTTCGATTTCAATGTTGCCTAGTGTGCTCTTCTATCTTTCTACTTCTTTCTATGAGTGCCGATCAATACACTTTCTGTAACTTGATTAACTCTGTCAGTGGCAAAGAACAACTGGATTCATTCATCATCATCATCATCACTACCATTACCATCCTTCATGTTATGTTATGATAGCTGGACTAACTATTTGGCCGAATACGAATAGTGAATCATTATCATCAGGTGCTTTGCCGACTGGTATGGGCGATTATGCCTCGCCACAATCTGCGATCTCCTGCAGCATGTATTAGTTAGTGTGCTGACACACCTGCATGCCATGCAACAAGACTGTCAAGAATCTTCTCTCGTTGTCTTTCTCTATCCCTCCTTCCACATATCTTTCCAGTGGTCACCACGTGTTCCATTTTCCCTCATCTTATAACATGGCCGAAAAATGATGACTGTCTCCTTCTGATGTCTGTGAGTTGTCTTCGGACTCCAGCCTCTATCAAGACTTCTTGGTTCCCTTTTTTGTGTGTGTCTGTCCAGGGTATTTTAAGCATTGTTCTGTAATACCACATCTCTGAGCACCACTCGCCTCGGCTCGATGTGCATTCACTAGTCTTCCTGTAGTGAGCACTGCCCGAACCAGTTCATTGCTGGTTTACCAACCTTATTGTAGTAAGCACCGCTTGCCCCAGTTCGATGTTCGTTCACTAGTCTTCCTGTAGTGAGCACTGCTCGACCTAGTTCATTGCTGGGTTACTAGCCTTTTTGTGGTAAGCACCGCTCGCCCCAGTTCGATGTTCGTTCACCAGTCTTCTTGTAGTGAGCACCGCTCGCCCCAGTTCGATGTTCGTTCACCAGTCTTCTTGTAGTGAGCACCGCTCGCCCAATTCGATGTTCGTTCACTATGCAGGATATTTTAAGCATTGTTCTGTAATACCACATCTCTGAGGTTTCAAGAAATTGTTTGGCCTGCCTACCGATTGTCCAGGACTTACAGCCATTTGTTAAAACTGGTTGTATGTAGCAAGCAAGAATTATTTTTCTAACCTTCAATGACAAAGAAATATTGCATAAGATGTTCTTCATTTTATAAAATGCAGTTTTTGCCTGTCCTATTCTGTTTCTTTTTTCAGTAATGCATCTTCCATCTGAAGTTATCCATGTGCCCAGATACTTAAATTTAATTACTTGTCCCAAAATAAAACCATTGACTTTTATTACACATTTAGGAGTAATTATTTTCTTTGATACCACCATTACTTCTGTCTTCCCACTATTCAAACTGAGGCCCATTCTTCCACTTTCGTGTATAAAATATATCTAAAAGGAAAACATCCATAATGTCACATGTACGCTGACATTTTACTTCACAAAATGTAATACATAATAGTAAACATTTAAATACATTTCATGTTTTGCATTCTTCAGTCAGTCAGTCTGTAGTAACTAATACATAGGAGTGAAAGTATTCTTAGTTTTATAACAAGTACCTAAACTTGTAAATTGTCACTGACAGCTTAATTAATCCATGAAAACGGCATTAGCTTTCCACACCCAAAAAATTGTTCCATGTTGTCAGCATTAAGGCAGCTTCTTGTCTCACTGAAGGCATTTCCAGCTTTATTAAACAGACGTTCACTCACTTGGTACGCTCGTAGGTGGTGTACAGAGATAACGCTGGACAGTATGAACCAAGATGGGAAATCTTGACATGTTTATTTTCTACCAGTCCATAAAGGGGTGTAAGGTAACCACTATTCGTATTCGGCCCAACCGCAACTATTTGGCCGAATACCGAAAAGTTATTAGGTCCACTATTCGGCACCAAAGCGAATACGAGGCGAATATTCGGTACAGCCCTAATATATATATATAACAGGGCTCGCAGTGTATTTCACTATTCCGTTCTATCCGGTGCAGTCCTGTCAGTATCTATTGCCTAGCATATGATACCACAACATCCAGCTTAAGAATGGAGGTGGAGGCGGTCAGTGCAGCTTTCCGCTGACTAGAGAACACGACACACACACACACACATTGTAATTATAACTGATTCAGAAAGCATGCTGAGGAAGATCAGAACAGGTATGCTTCGTGCAGAGTGGCATGCTTCGCTGCGGAGGACACGGGTGAGGAGTATTGTCTGGATTTTTTCACCGGGTCACACCGGTGTGTTGGGAAATGAACAGGCGGACAGACTGGCTGGCTCTGCACAACTTGGTGGAATACTGCTACATGATAGGGCAGACGTGGTTAGTGCCTTGTGGGAGAGTGTGTACAATGCGGAGAGCAGATGGATCACCACAGTCTGGTGAGATTGATGCAGTTGGAGGTGACGAGAGGTTCTGGCAAAAGCTCAAGGCTCAGAGGAAAGGCAAGACGGACGTTTAATCAGAAAGCTACTGGCACCATTAGTATCGGAACTCTTCGCTGGCTGCTGAAGATGGCGACGGAGCGCTTATGGGAATGCCCCGAGTGCTGTGATGTCGGTTCTTGAATCAAATCAAATAAAATCAAATCAAATCCTGCCAGTATCATGCTTTTAATCCGGTCTAGCATCTTTGGCCTCTTTCATCGATGTTCGTTATTTGGTATCTCTTGTACAGCCTCATTTCCACAATGCATACATTTCCAACGTCAGTGCCTGTTTGGTGATTGCCTGCTCGTTTATTCTCAGGATGTGCTCAATATAAGGCCATATTCTTTATCTTATGCCTGTTGATATCAGCGGCTGCTCAATCATTTCTCTTATATATATATATATGGAATGAATCCTGTTTAATGTTAATATGTTTGCGCTTTCCTTTCTTTTCGAAGATACATTCAGTTGTGTATCGAAAGCATATGAGTTTAATCTGGGGTGTTTTGGAAGAACTAGTTTCTGGGTCTTTTCAACACTTATAGATTAGTTTTCTGACACAGCTGGTCTTGGGTCTTTTGACCCGTATAATTTGAGGTCTTTCGACAGTTAAAGTTCTAGGTAATTCAATATGCGCTGTTTCTGTTCTTTGGATATATACAATTTCGGATCTAATGATAAGGATAATATAGGTTCTGTTAACTTGTTAATCTGTGAGTCTTTCAAAACGTACACACAGTAGATCCAAAGTTTGGGTCTTTCGGCATGTTTGATCTAATGATTTTTAGATGAAAATAAAATCTAGAATGTTTCGACAAATGCAGTTTGATTGTTTCAATAGGCAGTCAGGAGTTTTTTGACAGGTATAGTCTTGGAGTATTTCAACACGTATAGTCTGGTCTTTTGATACATATAGTTAGTTAGTTGCGAATCCTTTACAAGACGTTGCAGAACTAACCCCAGTATCTTTTTAGCTGTGTTAAGGCGAATTTTACCTTCAGTAGTTTGCGTTTGCTATAAACGGTCAGCTCTCGGTACCAGTGCCGAAACCAACGCAAGACAAATCGTTCGCAGCTGGGATCGAACCCGACATCCGGGCATTATGAAGCGCGTACGAAACGCCTAAGCCACCGACCCCGACACATACAGACTCTGTTTAAATCCTAAATCCTGAAAGTCATTAGCCCTTTCGCTTCATAAAAGAATAGAAAAAGAGTAAAACCTTAAGAATTCCCGAAAATATCTTTTTATAACCCTTCCCCAAAATTCAAATTATCTGATGGAAAGAGCAGGAGGAGGAGAAGAATAAGAAGAATAAGAATAAGACGAAAAAGAAGAATAAGAATAAGAAGACGAAGAAGATGAATGATGATAGTGATGGAGGAAAAAGAATGATTAACATTTTTAGATGTTTGTAAATGTTCAGTTATTTTTCTTCTTTTTTTTTTTGCGCGCGCGCACTGCGGTAACCTCCGGCGAAAAGTTCTAGTTGCTAGTCCACCTCTGGAATTTAGTCTTATTTCAGAACTTGGATTTTGCGTGAACTCTCTTTTTACAGATCTGGCTTACTTGTACGCAGACTGTTTGTTCCTTGCCATTCAGACCAACGCCGTCTCTAATTATATAGAAGGCCGTGCTCAGGCAAAGACACTTCGACTTTAAAGGAAAAACTCATAAGTTTACTCTTACGACATGCTTGTTAGGGAGCAGTGGGACTATTCTTGTTCTCCCTCACAATGGGGTTCCGGAACCCACGCGGGCAATGATCAATTTTAAAAACATACACAAAGACGAAATTGTCAGGTTTCGTTTTTCAGTTCGAGGGCAGCCGTGGTCTATCGGCTAGACGCTCGGCTGCGGATCAGAAGGTAGGGGTTCGGTTCCTGACGAGGGCCGGTATTTTGTTGTTGTTGTAAAAATGACTATGGCTCTCAGGTCGACCCAGCCTTGTGTGGGTACGAGGTACAGTGCTGGGAAGTGAAGGCGACCGGCGTGATGTTAACCACATCGTCCCCCCTATGCCGTTTGGTCTATAAAATAGAGGTCTGGTCCGATATACCCGATACATCCGAAAGGCGTGGAAAAGAGTCCTTACCTTTACTAGTTTTTTTTTTTTTTTTAGTTCTGAATACCTACCCAGTCAGGTGGATCATTCGTAATTGTTAGTGACCATCGGCTGTAAAACTCCAGCGGAAAGTTCTGGCTCTTCGTCGACTTAGACCTTTCTCTTGTTCCAGATTTGAATTTTGTTGTATGCGTTTTTCAGATCTGGCTACCTGAAGACAAGACTGTTGGTTTCTCGCCACTTAGGCAGGTGTTATCCGAATTCGGATGAAGGAAGCTTATTTAACTGGCATGAGCACACGTTCAGCTGACACTCTCTTCATTTAACAATCAGCATCTAACATAAAGTGAACATGCTCGCCGGCGGCTTTGAACGTCGCTGGTTCGAGTCCAAACAACCGGATTTAAAAAAAAAAAATGATCTTCAATCACAGGTCGACCTGACCTTGAGTTGGTACCAGGTGAAGTCGTAGGGAAAAAGTAGGTAGATATGATGTTATCCACATCAACCACCGAGTGCCAATTGGTCTATACAATGCAAGTCTAGCCCTGTATGTCTAAAGGGGTGGAAAAGGGTCCTTTACTTACTCTATCAAACACAAAACAAATCATGGCTATCCTCCGAATAACGGGCACATATTATGGCGGCCGCAAACAACCCTAGCAGAGCCTCAATCACGTGTCAATTGCGCAATTCCGACGACTTAATTTGCGAACTTCCCCGCCGAGAGTATTCCCCACGCAGCTCACGCGTGAGCGGCGTGGGGGACACTCTCGGCGGTGGCGGTAGTTGCCGAAAGTTCGCAAATTAAGTCGCCGGAAGTGTCAAAGTGACACGTGACTTGGGCCCTGTTTTTGGCCGCCATATTTTGTGCCTGTTATTCGGAGGATAGCCAAAATCATAAACACTCACCTTGCACGGAAGGCACACAAGAGCTCCAAAGTAATGGCCACTAGCTTGTTCCCCACACACATCGCATCTATGACTAGAGTCCATTTTCGGTTGTCGTCGTGCTTCTTCACTATCATCTCCTTTCCTCTTCCAGCCTCTCATACCACCCCCGGCACCTTCAACTCTACCTCCTCCTCCTGGCCCTGTTCTCATTTCACTCGGATGCTGGGGTAT
>CAJHNH020007001.1:27500-32500 GCA_905116865.2 Candidula unifasciata | reverse complement strand
ACGGAGGTCGATCTTTCCTCAGCTTCGGCCGCCCCCTTATCCTCCACCGGCTATCCTCCGAACAACGGGCACAAAAGATGGCGGTCGCAAAATATCCTTACGAGCCTCAGTCATGTTTCAATTGCGCACTTGCGGTCACGAGCACATGGCGGGAAAACTAGGATTAGTGTCTGTTGACAATTTCGAGAAACGGAACAAACCGCCGAGTTAAACTCGCCGTCGAGAGTCTCCCACGAACTACGCGCGGCGCGGAGGGAGCTAAACTAGATGGCTTGAACCCACGAGCAGCAGCTACCGCATCTCCTGCAGCGTCCTCATTTTTTTTGCTCGTGTGGGAGGCTCTCGTCGGAGTGTTCGTCGGAAGTAAGTCGGCAATTTACGCGTGAGTGACGCCCTGTTATGCTGTATTTTTTGACGCAAACAACTTCTATGCCATAATTTCCAGATATAAACGCATAAAATTATCTGTAAGTAGTCGCTTTGATATAACTTTTTTTCGTTCCTCATTAGTTTTGACTTCAATTTTTGAGTGTTTACAACACATGACATGTGACTAAGGCTCGTAAGGATATTTTGCGGCCGCCATCTTGTGTGCCCGTTGTTCGGAGGATAGCCCCTCAACCTTTTTCTTCTCCTAGTCTCTTTCTTGCATCCGCTCTTCCTCCTTTTTGTCCTAAATGTTTTGTATTGTAACCCTCCCCACCCCATTCCTGGGTCATAAACATGAGAGCAAAATACACCTGCATACACCATCGATTTATAACATGCTACAAGCTGCTGTAAATTTCGTTTACGACGTTTACAGTGTTTGCATACACCGATAGTCTAGGGGCGCCCATCTTGCAGACACAACGATCCTGTTCCGTGGAAGACTTTCAATGTTAAACACACGAAAGGTTAAAACTTCTTTCGCCGGTTTCAAAGTTTTCTTAAACGAAAACCAGGCACACATGGAGTGGTGACGCAGACGGTAACAACCGCACGTTTTCAAACAGAAATATCGACCGGAAAATGTGCTTGTCGCCTGGTGGTGTATGGGAGATGTGTGCTGATAAAACATGGAAGCAGAATTTGGGACACGCATTTTCTGCCATTTTTACGATCAGTTGTGAACTGAATCCCGGGATCGACACAGCCTAAAATGGATATCAGGTAAAGTCCGTGCCGATAGCCAAGGCTGGATTTAGATTTGGTGAGTCCCCAAGTAGTATACAGCTCGAAGGGCCGCTTTCATTTTGCAGGCTGTGTGGCCTCGGTGCATGGCGTCCGACTCGAGCGCTGGAGGTCCCGGGTTCAGACACCGGTAAAGGCTTAGATTTGTTGACGTCGACTTCTAGTAATTATCCCTTTCAAAAATCCACCTAGAGTATTTCAGGATCCTCGCCGGTGCAACAAAGTTCGTGCACTGCGCTGAGATTCTCCAGATTCAGGCTTGAGTTAAAAGTAGAACGGAGCACTAATGGGTTACACCCGTGAGACCTGATGTTGATCTGTCGAATAAACAAAAACATCGCTGTTCTCCGTGTACTAAGATCACACGCCCGTGTATTGTTGCGCACGTAGAGAAATTACCTGGCAGTTGGAAATCAAAAACTGTAGCATAACGGCGCTGACCAGGCAAAATTTGGAGTTAAAAATCTACCCAAAGTATTTTAGGATCCTCGCCTGTGCTACGGAGTTCGTGAATTGGGATAAGATTATTCGGACTCAGGTTTGAATTAGAAGTGGAACGGAGCACTTATGGGTTACTCTTGCGTTGTGATATTGATTGATCTGTTGTTCAAACCAAATTCAAACAACTAATTTCAGAAAATGTTAAAATATTTTCGCCTGTTACAATTATGGATAACGGAAATATACCGTTGTTTAATATTTTATCAAGGAAATAACAAAGAACATGATAACAAAACCACCTAAAAAAATATTATCTTTTCCTTTAAAAAAGGGTCGCATGCGGATCCGAAAATCGTTGGTTCAAGTCTGAATGATGCTTGACTGTTTTTTTTTTTTTTTGACCTTGGCCCCCAGGTAGACCCAGCCTTAAAATTGGTGCCATGTAAAACCTGAAATCTCCCACCAAATGCCGACCTGTCTATAAGATATAGTACAAAGAGTAATGTAACGACCCCTTTTTACGCCTTTAGGCGCATCGGGTATATGGAAAGAGCCCAATACTTTTACAGGTCAATCGGCACTAGGTGAGTAATGTGGTCAGCATTACGCCGGCCGTCTTTACTTCCCTAGCACATACATCCGGGTACCCATTTTAGGCTGGGTAGACCTGCGACGCCCCATACCACGATAAAAATGCACGCAGCTAGCAGTGGGTTTTGATCACGATACGTTGGAATTACGAGTAGGACTCACAACGCCTAAGCCACGGACGCCACTTATAAAATATATATCTAGTCCTATATGCCGGATACGCCCGAAGATGTGAAAATTGATCCTTTCCTTTAATTTATTCCTTTATAAGGTTTCAAGTCACAGCTGAAAACATTTTTCTCCTTGATTACCCAAATACAAAATTACTGATAACGCCATTTTAAAAAAAAATGCTGCATAAGATGTCGCTTTCTATACACATACTGCTAAGTGCAGACACATCGACGACCAGGTAGCCCATTGGCTGGCAAGTAGACGACTTTTTCGTCGGTCAGGACAGTATATGGGACTCTCTCTCTCTCTTTCCTTCTCTCTCTCTCTTGATCGCATCAACGCTTCAAGAGTCTTTTTCAGGGCTACTTGTTGGCGAGCAATACTAAGCCATTTTATATGGCGCACGTAAACCAAGTTATAATTATAACCTTACCACCCCCTCTCCCCCACCATGAGCTTGTGACCCGGTCGTGAGCAGTCTGTCACGGAAGTTATGCAGGTTTTAAACTTCTACTCCACTCACACACTTACTGAACTGACACACATGCATCACCTCGCTGGACCTGCATTAGACAATTAATTTCTTTAGCATTCTCCCCCCTCCCACTTTATTCTCCCTATGATTATAAAAACGTTTAAAAAAACGCTGCTTCTCTTAGGTGCATGTCAAAAGTGTGGAAGCCATATTTAAACTGTCTTGATGGCATCACTATGTTCTTGTATATTGTACTGCCATGTGCTTTACTCTAGTGGTATCCTGAACAACCACAATGACAGATTACAAGACACCGGCACAGTTACTGTAACTTATACCACCATTTTGAGGTTTTAATATGAAACTCCCGTGCACAATAGTTAAGAGACCTTTTCAGATCATTGGCAATTCGAGAATACAGTGTTAGACTCAGTTTTAATAAATTAATCAGCATTTATAAGATAAGATACAAGGAATTAAATGGTACCACATAATCACTAATGCAGAGCTTTTTGGGGAGAACTAAACAAGTTCAAGTGGACCAAGAGGTGAAGAAAAGACGCTGGCGTTGGATAGGACACACGCTGAGAAAACCTGAGAACAATATAACTAGAATTTCCTTGCAGAGGAATTCAATGGAGTATAGAAATAAAGGAAGACCCCCCCCCACACACACACACACACACAAACACACACGCGTTGAAGGAAGCTAAAAAGTTAAGTTTAAAAAAGGGGGCGTGGGGGGGGGGGGGGGGGCTTTGTTTATCTAAGTAAGGGGGACTTTTTAAAACATCAGATTGCACGCGTGTAATAGGCGTTTTACTTTCAGGTGGTCATCTCCAGCATAAGTCCGTTTCACTTTCAGGTGGTCATCTTCAACATAAGTCCGTTTCACTTTCAGGCGGTCATCTCCAGCGTAAGACCCCACTAAGTTGCGGATTTTACATAGAGTGGGGAAAAGGCTATCAAAATAATCATCACACATTGCTACACATGTGAACCGATTTCCAAATGATCTCCACACGTGTGCCATTTACTGTATATTCTATTTTTCAGGGGTAGAGAAATTATTAGTCGAATAAAGATCACAGAAATTCGCGCTGTAAGAAAACAGCAGCATCTGCGCAACTGTAAATTAAAGTATCATAAAACACGGACAATCTAAGGCCACAGGCAAAAAATATGTGTTGATCCGTATGTGAGTTTTCGGGATATACGACGGCATCAGTCGTGAAATGAACTATAGCACAAAGTACAGTCAACAGGGAGGCTTGCATTCAGTAAACAATTTGACACAGTTCATCAACGTGGGTGACAAATGTAAGTTTCTGTATTCAGAGGTTTTATCTCACTGCACTATCCCTTATCTATGTGTGACACAGTCACGCGGTCTCAAAACGTTTATTGCCCTAACGTTTCTGGACAACGACTAGCAGCTAACAAATGTGTACTTTACAGACTAGAGAGGTGGCAATAAAACTATACCGTTTATTATTAGAGCAAACAGGAATAGACTCCAATGCTGATAATGGGACATTAGTACTTAGCTTAGTTCAGCCGTTTCTGTCTGGACTTTTGCGCTGTTCTGTCAAACAGAGAAGCTTTGAGGGGGACTAGAAATGACCGTATTGTTGACAGAAATAAAGACAGGCCAAGTCAAATATTTAGTATACATTGAATGACATTAAAATTAAAATAAATAGTTACTTAAAAGTCTTTTACAGGACGTCACAGAACCAACACCAACAGTGTTCGACAGTTTGTGATTTTACTAGGTGATGCTTACATTCACTAGTTTTCCACTGCTCCTTAACGGATGTCTCTTGCTACCACTGTCGAAACCAACGCAAGGCGGTGTACTGTCAAATCACCCACCGCTGGTATCGAACCAGGCACCTTGGCATTAGGATGCGCGTTTGCAACGCTCAAGCCAACAACACCGACAAAAAGACAAGTCTCTTAAAAAAAACACTCTTGGGGGGGGGGGGGGGGAGGGGAGGGGGGGAGGGGAGGGAGATAAATTACAGCAGGAAGATACTAGTAAGAGGCGAATTAACCAGTGTTCTTCAACCTTTTTACAACAGCAGCTTACCAAAACATGGAAAGCTCTTTCGCAGCTTACTTGACGACCAACCAAACACAAACA
>CAJHNH020007001.1:0-22500 GCA_905116865.2 Candidula unifasciata | reverse complement strand
GAGGGCAGCGGCTTGCTAGCCAAGAGGAATCACCGATGCTTGAGGGCCACATAGTACGCAGACCACGGTTCGGAACAAGGTCTATTTCTTTCACGTTAATTTTCGATCTTTCCTGGAGTATTCACATTTTGGTCTGAATTGGAAACGGGATGAGATTTGTCCCGAAGTTCGCATTCTTCGGCTACTCCAGCGTACTCTAGTCTGCTCATTGCTTTGGCCATGACCTTTTTTCCCTTCTTGGCGGTATTCAGTCCGAAGAATTACTGTGTGCTGGGGGCCATAATGAAATTTTTACAGAATGATCTGACATAGTAACAGTAAGGACCCACTTGACGTCAGTGGGGAATTAGGTATAAACACCTCAATGTTCAGTGATTCTTCGAGGGTGTCAAGACCAGTCGAGAGGAAACAACCCGCTTCTCCCATAGGATGTCACCTACTTAATTCTGGACATGTAATTGACACAGGCAGTGCTTTCCGTGTGGTTTACCACACTCCGAGCAGGACACTGTTGAGAATCGCCAAAGCTTTAACAATTAAACTCAACAACCCCTTCCTTTGTAAGCAGACGGAATTTATTGTAAATTTGAAGTTACCCTGGTAAGTCACGTGACTAGAGTGAGCTTCCAGCGGCCTAATAACACGCACAATGTGTCGGAAGAAACTATTCGCATTTTAGTTGGATTTATGTAGTTTTCTGCTTCATTTTATGTTAATGTAACTCTGTAGTAACACACCTGACGATACACAGCGAAATATGCCTGGCAATAAATTGTGTAATGTATTGTTTGTGTCCGCATTTCTTTAATTCATTGTTTTGAATTTTGGTATATGTAGTCCTGGATTTAGGGGGCTGCGTAGTCTGGAGGTATAGTGTCCACCTCGTGTGCTAGAGGTGCCGGGTTCAGGTTCCGGTGAGGGCTGTGATTTTTTCATGTGGACTTTAGTAACTTCCACCTGGTCTCTGGGGAGTAAGATCAGACGCTCCTTTGTATTGTTGAGCAAGTACCAAAAAAATCCCTTGGTAGTTTGAAATCGAAAAGAGTCGCCTAACGACGCTTCCCGGATTTGGCGTTTAAAATCTACCCAAAATATGTTAGGATCCCCGCCGGTGCTACGGAGCCCGTGAACTGCGTTGAGCTACTTCAGACTCAGACTTGAGTTAGAAGTAGAACACTTATGGGTTACCTGTATGCCAAAATGTTGATTCGTTGTTCAAACGTCAGTCCAGGATTTAGGCACACACAAACTAAGCTACAGCTTAGTGGCTAACAACCTGAAAGAGCCTCACAAAATAATTGTTTCACAAATGTAATTTTTGTTAAGAAATGTTTTTTATAGTCCCTAGAAATGTACCAATTTTATTGTTATTATTTTTGGGTATAATATCTCAGACTGTAAATTATTCTAACTTATATTCTATTTAAATGCAATAAATTAATCGGATTGATAAGCTTCAACTTCAATTTGTTTATTTATTCCCATATATGTTAGTAGTTTCACGAGCTTAACTGGCACAGTTTTAAACAGAAAGGGCCTCGGGGATTTTTATAACTTAGGACCTCATTAAGTCTAAATCCAGCCCTGGGTATATGGTGCCACACCCATATTATTAGACCATTCGACAATCGACGGGTTATGACGATCATCTAACAAAAATAACACATTTTCAATATCGCAGTTCTCTGAACACGCAATATCTCTGTATACAGGTTAAAAGTCGAGGTGACAAATGGGTCAGAAGACATTTGCCTTATAGTGTTAAAGTAGTGAATTTGAATCAAGGCATAATTTTTATATATGGTGGAATCGACCCTGTTTTCAAGGGGTAAAAAGGCAAGTGCCATTTGAAGACAGCTAGCGAAATTGACCAGTATCATCTATTTAGTGTCAAGTGATTTGAAAAAAAAAAAGGATTTATAATTAGATGTCCAATGCACAAGTAACATGGGAAATGTCTTCATTCAGATCCAAGCAGCGTATCATGTCTGATAAACCCTTCTAACGCATCCCGACATAAGGCAATGTGTTCTGTTACTTTTTGAATTTGGACCAAGAATACTCAAGAAATCTGGCATTCATATTGCCTCTTTTAAAGCTGTGTACTCGTCCTTTTTTCAGCGTCGTTATTTATCCCCTAAAGAATCTCCTGTGAAGGACTGTGTAACTAAAAGTGTTCAGATATAATTTATATACACGACTATTGTAACGGGCAGCGAGGAGTCTGCCCGCACGATCCTGGAAAGTTTGGACGCGGTGGTCCAATGGAGCGGTATGCAGTTTAAACCGCAGAAGTCGAGGAGTCTGTCAATCCATAAGGACAAGGTTTCGGCAATCAGTTTTACGGTGGCAAGGAACAAGATCCCTACGGTTCTGGAGGAACCGGTGAAGAGCCTCGATCGCGTCTACGATTCGAAGTTATCTGACAGAGCGGAAGTCCGGCGAATACATGAGTCACTGGCTACAGGCCTGCTCGCGATCGAGCGATGCAGGCTGATCGGAAAATTCAAGGTATGGTGTCTCCAATTCATGTTGATTCCGAAGCTCCTATGGCCACTGCTAGTCTACGAGGTGACGATGACTGCAGTGGAAACCATGGAAAAGAAAATCAACACAGCCTTAAGAAAGTGGATTGGTGCACCGCCTTGTCTGACCGACGTGGCTCTGTATTGTAAGCAGGCTAAGCTGGTACTTCCGTTCAAATCAATAACAGAAGAGTTTAAAGTCGGCAAAGTAAGACTCGCCATGCTTCTGCGCGAGTCTTCAGACCCAAATGTCATCGCTGTCCAGCCCGCTCTAAAGACTGGTACCAAGTGGAGGGTCCTCGATGCGATCGAATCTGCTCAGAATGCACTAAAATTGAGAGAGATAATGGGTTACACACAAACCGACCGTCGAGGCCTAGGGCACGGGAAAGTCAATTGGTGGTCAAAGGCCTCAGCCAAAGAACGCCGAGACATGGTGATACAAACGGTGAGGGACAACGAAAACGAGGTTCGGGTTCAGAAAGCAGCCCAACAGTCGCAGCAGGGCCATTGGGTCAGCCTGGAGAGCGCATTGCCAAGAGTACTCACATGGGGTGAGATCTGGCGAATGACCCCGCTGCGACTGAGCTTTATCGTTCGTTCGGCGTACGAAGTATTACCGTCCGGTGTTAATATGGTTAAATGGTCTGCGACCAACGATCCGACTTGCCCGTTGTGCAAATCAAAGCAAACTCTTGAGCACGTCCTGTCCGCGTGCAGGAAAGCTCTAGGTCAAGGCCGATATACCTGGCGCCACAACAAGGTGCTAAAGGAGTTAGCAGCCGTTGTCGACCAGGCTAGAATGAGGGCTAACGCCAGAGCCAGTTCTAGTATCGCCCCCATTCGTTTCCTCAAGGCTGGGCAGGTTCCAATTGGTAAGGTCAACAAAAACGCATTCGCTCCATCCGTGCTAGACTCCGCGAGGGACTGGTTACTGGCGGTTGATCTGCCAGGACATGAACGGTATCCCGAGTTGATCCGTAAAACCGGCCTGCGACCGGACATCGTTCTCCATTCTGCGCAAAAACGGCAGCTCATCCTGATTGAGCTGACGGTCCCGTTTGAGTCGCGTATGGAGGAGAATCATTTGTACAAGCTCGAGAAGTACAGTGATTTAGCAGCCGGTTTGAGGAGAAACGAGGCTTACACAGTACGGGTTTTTGCCGTCGAAGTGGGAGCGAGAGGCCTCGTTTCCACTTCGCTCTACAATGTGGTAAAAGAACTAGGATTGCGCGGTAATGAACGGAAACGAACACTTAAAAAACTGGGAGAGGTTGCCGAAAGGGCCTCTAGCTGGCTGTGGACGCAGCGCAACAACGTAGGGGACGGGCCTCGGTGAGCTGGTCCGGGTGTCTAGCGGAAAGGAGGTTCTCATCCCTTTGAAAGTCCATCGTGTACGAATTGTCTGCCAGTGTCCCTCTGCCAACTGCTAATAAAAGTCCAACATGTGTCCGGTAAACCAAAGTAAGCTTGTCGCTCGGTCGTCCAGGCATGTGGACTGTTTTAATTACGCTGTCGCGGCGACTTCTTATCTCACAGTACCTCCTTCGAAACCACTAAGTCGTCTTGTCTCTGGCCGAAATAATAACACCATCCGGTAATTCTGTGCAGCGGGGAAGCAGCCCTGAGCTTCATGAACTCAGGTGGGCCCACCTCCGAATACGTTTAGGAATCGTGGGCCGAAACGTGTGTCGAAAGAGGATAATTTCTACTGATGACTGTAGATCCCCGCTGTACTTGCTCCCTGTGAGTTTATTCTTATTATCACCAATGAAGGAAACCTGCCAATCCCATTGGCCTAGGTTTCAAATCCGCACAAAGACGGATTATTTTTATTTCTTTCGAGATTAACGCTGGCTCTTAGATCGGCTCAACGTTAAAGAGGTACGAGTTAATCTTCTAGGAAGTAAAGGCGACCGATGTGATTCTGACCACATCAACCAAGTGGTGACTGGTTTAAAAAACATAGGTCGTTTAGCACTATATAACCGATTCCTTAAAGGTGTAAAGATGTTATTTACTATTCTAATAGTAAAATTCTACTCACGTGCCAGGGTAGCTGATGGATGATTGGTCGCCTTGTTGAACTGTCGTCTATTTTACTTGACCTAAATTCAGACTGCTTGTATTTTACATCCGTTTTCAATCATAGACATTCTTATTTAAGTCCTCTGTCACAGTTGCGATTGGCAATTTCCAGCAGGTCTATTGTGTTCCAGAATAACATATTTACTTAAATCGTATTTTATTTAGCTATGCATCTATTTATTTATGTCTACAGAAAAGCACCATTGGACATCTATGAGTTATATATATATATATATATATATATATATATATATATATATATATATATATATATATATATATATATATACACATATACATATATATACACACACATATATATATATATATATATATATATATATATATATATATATATATATATATATATATATATATATATATATATATATATATATATATATATATATATATATATATATATTTAATTTTAAATATGAGTTAACAGCATATTCTTGATGCGCTATGGGCGGGAAAAGGCGTAGTTACTCACGAATAAACAGTTACTTTATCTCATTGTGTCACACGGCCGTAATATTTCGACCTTTTAAAATGCAATGAAAATGTGTTAATCTAAAAAAACATACCATAGTATAAATTCACAGTTTTAATGCAGTAACTAATTACCGTCATATTTTGCCGTTATATTCACAAAGAACTCGCAATCGATTCCCCCATTCCGATTTATCGTGTGCAGTTTTTTTTTTTTTTCAGCACGGATTGAATCTAGTCGTTACCACTGCCCTCCCTCATAAACGTTAGTCATAGGGCTTCAGATGACTGTAAAAGCTGTCTAAGACTACCGCAGGCAAACGACCTTACAAACATGTCCTAAGATGTTATTATCGAGACATTCTGCGCATACACTACACTGTTATCACTCGGTGTGCCTGTAGACGCCGAGACACTTTTATACGCTCAACCATTTGCTTTATCAATCACCATACGTGATTAATATGAGAAAGAGACCTCCCTTAGTTCAACAGGCATATCGATTCTAGTCTTCGGTATTCACAAGCTTTCAATTTTTTTTTAAATTTTATCAAACAACGATATCGGCGGATCACGTGCACATTTACAAAGCAAACAAAAGAAAACTATGTTACGTCACTACACTGGTGAATTCATTTCGATATTTCTATGTCTTCGTCGTATCCATCTTTCTTTCCCTGCCATATTTTCCAGAAATGTGTTGCCATTTGTCTGTGCTGTGAAAACTAGGCAGGTAGCGCTCATACCTCACTCGGCCAACGCGGAAGCTACGCTCAACTCTTTGGTACCAGCCAACTCATCTAACAGTCAAAGGTTAAAGTCGAGATGATTGACTTCATTGCACCGGGTTTTTATCTCATATGGCTCAGTCTCTTTCCGCAAAACGCACAAAGCACGAACTACGTAGCTTCAGAGACGATCACTATAACCATAACTCATCTTACGATTTTTATTAACTCCACATCACTATCAATCAGCAAGTCCTTTACAAAGCGTCGCTCCCCCTCAAGGCATGCCAGAAAATATTCCTTTCCCTAGCCAGCTTTCCAGCCATTTGCGCTTTCAATGCTGTGCAGATTTAATGTCCTTTATCCATCTTCGCGGAGGTCGACCCCTGCATCGCTTTCCACAAACCGCACCTTCCATCACCGTCTTTCCCAAGCCAACATAACATCTGATGTGTCCAAAATACTTTAACTTTCGGCACAGGATGCTGTTTATGAGCCAGTGCTCCCTGATGTTTCACTCGTGCAGAATGTCGATGTTTTTCTTCTTGTTGATCCACGGTGCTCTGAAAATGTTTCTGCAACATTCTAATTCAAAGATCCAATCCTTTTCTTCAGTGACTGAGTGACAGCCCAGGACTTACAACTGTAAGTCGCCACAGGAAAAATACACGATCTCAAGATTTTTACTTTAACTAATTTACAGGTGCTTTGCCACAGATTCTTCATGCTGTTTAATCTCTGCATTGCTAAAGCAAGTCTTCTTCTGACATCTTTCGAGCAGTTTCCACTGTTTTTCACTAAAGAGTCTAAGTATTCGAAATTTGCGGAACTTGTTTCCTTCATTTTCGATTGTGATAAGTGTTGGTGTACTGTATTCACTAAGTACATGATTTTTTTTTTTTTTTTTTCAGAAAAAAGTTTCCCTTCTTTTCTGTGCTTTTTGACAGCCATAATTTTTTTTTTCTAAACCGTGTGTACGGCTAGAATGGAGAACTGTGCCATCTGCCTATAACTCTACACAGTAGTAAATTTCTAAGTTTCTTCTACCCTATTCCTATTTTCACACATCAATCCATTTTATTAAATTTGTTTTCGGCTGAAGACTTCAGAAATTGTCTGGCGTGCTTACTGTCTAGGATCTACAGACGTGAGTTGAATTTAGTTTTATGTAGATATACATAATTATTTATTCTAAATTCCAGTGGTAGGGATTTGTTGCATGTTATGATCTTTATTTCAAAAAAAAAAAAAAAAATTCAGTCCCAATGCCACCCCTACCCTCTCCCCCGCGCCGGTCAAACTGTGTTCTTTATCTTTGTGAAATATCTTCCATTATGATTTCTTCATAAGCCTAGAATTAAAACTTGTACGCCTGTCCCAAACTAAAACGCTGTGGACTTTATTTCGTAGAATTAGTCACTGTTCGTTTCTGATATATTACAATTATTTCATTCTTCGAGCTATGCTGGAACCCTTTCTGTTACTTTCTTCAACCAGCGGATCTATCAGTTTCTGTAGTTCTTTCTGGTGTGTTTTTTCAATACGGTTTAAGAGTAAAGTGTATAACATAGTTTAAACGTCATAGTTAAAATGTACCATACGCTTTTACCGCCTGAGAAACACACACACACACACACACATACACACTCACACACACATATTCTTTTATTCATTCATTGTCCTATTCTACCACTAGCTGTACCCGGCCACGCGTTGCTGTGGCCCAGAATGGTGAAATGGAGAGGAAAGAAAACAGCTCTCAGCTAACAGTGTCTGTCATACCCCCCTTCTCTCCCTCGACGCAGTCATATTTCCCTCTCCGAAGGATTGAAAAATCATCCATGGCGAAATTATTAAAATAGAAATAGTTCAGAAATGAGAAATTTAAAATAATATTGTAAGCTCTCTCAGCTAACTGTGTCTGGCATAACCCCCCCCCCCCCCCCCAATCCCCTTTTCCCCCAATCATATCTTCTTTTCTGAAGGATGGGAAAGTCACCGTGTAACGAAATATTATAACTAAAGTGAGCTTTGCATCCATGTTTACCCAGATTTAAATAGGTAGCATTAACTTGTACAGAGAAGTAAATGTAGCCAGTGTAACAGCTACCACATCACCCATCTAGTACCAGTACTACTGCAACCACAACCATCACAACAACAACAAAAACTGTCACTACAGTCTGTGTAGGTCGCTGTAGAAAAGAGGAGTTAGCGCCGCATGCTGTCGCCACGGACTATTTAGTTTGATTTTGCCGCGGACAAAGGAAAACAAACTTCATCACGTAACCAGTGATGGAACCCACAGTGAAAATAGGGGAGAAAAATACCCCGCACCCGTCATCTCTCTCTCTCCGAGGGAACGATTTTTAACTGACCTTGGCATCCGTGTCCACCCAAACTAAACTGGACTGTAAGTCTTAGTTAACAGTTTATGTCATCACTGAACAGTTTTTGATCGAGAAGCGTCGGGGGGAGGCTAATTAGGACTTAACTGAATTCGGATGTCTTTGGGCGAAAGGCGCAGATATCGCAGCCTAGCTGTAAACCACAACACAACGTGGCAACCACCTTTTTAGGAAAAAAAGAACAATTATCACCCAGCAGGGAATCGAACACCGGTCACCCGAGTGAAGGATGACCTACTTACAACTTTACTACAGACAACTGAAGAGTTTAGGTCAGATATCGCAGCCTAGCTGTAAACCACAACACAACGTGGCAATGGCCCTCTCGAGGGCGAACGAAGATTACCCGTGACATGACCATAGAGCGTCACGTCGCCGCTGTCGCAGGCTAGCTGTAAACCGCAAAACCGAAAAAGGCGTAGATATCGCAGCCTAGCCATAAACCACAACACAACGTGCCAGCCGCCCAGTTAAGGGCAAAAAAAAATTATATCACCTAGCGGGCAATCGAACGCGGGTCACCTGCATGATAGGCAGAATAGTTAACAACTACGCTACCAAACACTCCAGCAAATAGTGGAAATGAAATTATCTAAGAGCAATAAAAGCTAAGCAGTCAATTATGGCCGATCACATAAAAAACAAATCAAAGCCGGCAACTAAACAAATAATGATTTGACCGTTGCTGGAGCTACGTCGTTCGTGGTTTCTGCTATTTTGTGACAAAAAATCACGCTTGGGGTCAAAGGCAACGTTGTGTGCAAATTTGAAAGCAATCGGTTCAGTTGTTTCCGAGTTTTTAGCTTACATCACCGGAAAATTAACATTTTTATCAATATAGATTATGTCACATAGGACGCGCAGTCTATTTCCCTATTCCGCCCTATCCAGTGGTGATCATCAGTTCAATATCATGGATGTAATCCAGTCGGGCTACTTTAGCCTCTCTTTTATTATTTATTGTAGGCCTCCTCGCCTCCTGTATCTCTTTCTAGTCTTAAAATTGTTGACACTAGTAGTTTTCCAGGCATTTCGCTCTTTATATATATGTTTATATCATTATCCCTACATCAACATTCATATGTATTCTTCTTCTTTTGGCAGACTTATTATGCTGTTAAGCGTCGAAAATAGGCGTTAGGTGTAGTTTCCTGTCCTTTGATAGTTGTGTAACTTGTGGTAATATACTATTGCGATTCTTTAGTGTCCGTTTCACTCTCTCCCCTGTCTCTTTATTAGACAATTTCTTGGTTTGTATCCTGCCATGTTTATTAAGTACTACAGCTTCTTCATCATTCAAAGTTACTATCCTGTTTATTAACATTATACGCATTTAAGAAAACATAATGCTGATTAAACTTATACACACTATTGCTATTTATTTGACTATTAGAATGTTTATAAACACTTAAATTCTAGTTTACTAATAACACACCACATAGGACTAGACTGGACTGAAAACGGAGTCTGCTGAGAAACCACTGACCCGGCTGCTTGAAAATACCAGCTAAGTGATTTTTGGTATTTCTCTAGCACTGTTTAATTTGTATGTGCTGATGAAGGCTCCATAGCCGCAACGTTCACGTTTTGTTTGTATTTGTTATATTGTGAAGCTTGCTAAAATACTTTTCGTTCAGTTTTATATCTTGTCTAGACTGCATATAAAACAAACTGCGTGGAAGAAAAATACTCCCTATTAAAATTACTGACAGAATATTATAATAATGAAAGTTTCAGCATGTTGTTTTTATTTAGTACTACTTCTACGACAGTTGAAAATTAAGAGAAAAAAAAACCCATAACAGGCTAAACTTACCGGTAAGTTATATATATATATATATATATATATATATATATATATATATATATATATATATATATATATATATATATATATATATATATATATAAAGTTAGTGCGTATTTTTATAGGACGTTGTTGAGGCTTTTTTGGGAAAATATACATCCAGTAATTTGCCAACTCTTATGGACGGTCGGCTTCTCAATACCACTGTCAAAATCAACGCAATGCCCACAGCTGGGATCGAACCCGGCACTCCGACATTAGAAGCGCGTCCGCAACGTCTAAGTCATATACATAAACCAGGTAAACACTTAAGTAAAAAACACGAACAGCTACTAATTATATCCACGAATAGTTTCGGATAATTTAAGTTTACGGAATCACTGCAGTAAAAGCACCAGGTGTTCCCGGCTTCACTCTAGAACACCGAAGGAACACACGAACAAATACAGATTATTGACCCCACATCGCAACTGTTCACTCCGACACACTCAGTTTCTAACCATGTCCAAGATTATGCGGCAGCAGACATACGAACTGATTCCTTGTATTTCTTTCAAGTATAAAACTAGATACTATTTGCAGGACGGTTCATGAGTAAAGGAAAATATGGGCCGAGCAAATAGATCAATGGCTCACCCACTATGATTTCTGACATTTGAGAAGCACGTGCGTGCTCGGAAACAAGGTAACCAGCTGTCAGAGGGATAAAAGTGCGGGTAGAGGGACAATAGATATGATGGATTCCCAGTTGCCATGGAGGAGAGAGACAGTAGATAAGACTGATTCCCATTTTCCAGGGGGTTTTCTTCTTCTTCACTTCCTCTTTTACCGCTGTGAGTGTCTGTTCTGTTTCTAGCTCTTCTGGCCGCCTCGACCATAGGCACATCGTGCTGTTGTAGAGTTTCTCTGATGTTATCCTTCCATCTTGTTCTTGGTCTACCCCGTGCTCTACGCCCTTCTTCTCTTTCCATGTATGCTTTGTATGGTATGGTGTCACAAGGCATTCTCTCTAAGTGGGCAAACCATTTCACTTGCTGTCTTTGTATGTAATCCAGAATTGGTTCTGTGCCGACTTGTTCTCTTATGATCTTATTCCTGGCTTTATCTCTTATGGTCAATCCTACAGCCCTTCTCAGACATCTCATTTCCGTGGTTACTAATTTTCTTTTATGGTTTGTTGTGAGTGACCATGTCTGGCACTGGTAGCATAGAGTTGGAATAAATATGCTTTGAATAAGATGTCTCTTTGTGCTGATTGTGATTGTCTTATGCTGTAAGAGGGGGGCAAGCTGTCCCAATACTTGGTTTGCTTTACTGCATCCAATGTTAATTTCTTTATCCAATTTCCTATCTTCGGTAAATGTAGTTCCCAGATTTTTAAACTCAGATGCCTGTTTAATGCCTTTGTATTCTATTGCTATGTTTAGATCTGTCTTCTTTTTTCCTATTGACATTACTTCTGTCTTTTAAGTGTTTAAGGGGGGTATCTTTAATTATTATTTTCGAGAGGTGGGGTAGGGTGGGGTTGAGACATGACTGATAATGATTTCTTTTTCAACGATTATGAATTCCAGCCATCTAAATCTATTATGGCTGTCGCTCTCATAAATTCCATATGTCTTTACGTATTCCGCACTATCTAGAATTTGTCATTTGAGAAAAGAAAGAGCATTCCTAAAAGTTATACAAATCCTGTATTGATATTCGGATGTGAATCACGGACAGTTAGTAAATTAGTGAAAACTTATTTGGAGGCTGCGGAGATGTGGTTTTATAGACGAATAGTGAGAATTCTCCAGACAGATAAAAAGAGTAATGAAGACGTCTTGAAAGAAACTGACTCACGAAGAGAATTGATGTCCGATGTCCCACATCTGAAAAAAAGATAATCTACATTCATTGGTCATGTGATGAGAGGGAGAAAACTGGAGTACATCGTGATTATAGGAAAGTTGGGGTGGAAGAGAGCCAGATGGAGACCGAGAGAACAGATTCTGGACAGTCTGACATCATGTCATAGAAGATCATCTGTGTCAGATCATCTGTGTCATCTGTGACAGAAGGTTGTGGGTAGACATGACTACCAACACCACACGGTATGGACTTTATGAAGAAGAAGCTAAACTATGGCAATAATTATTAACCTACTAGTACGACGAACTGCCGGCGTAATGCTGACCACATTACCCACAGAGAGCTGATGGTCTGTAAAAATATGGGACGCTCTGCCAATATGCCCGATGCGCCGAAAGGCGTGAAAATGGAACTTTACTTTTTTTTAGTACGACGAAAGTGTTCATTATAAGACCATATTCACACACACATTTGAGGTTTTAGTTTTTGAGGTTTTGATCAACGGATCAACATCATGGCACACGGGTAAGTGCTCCGTTCTTCTTCTAACTCGTCTGAATCTGAAGAAGTTCAGCACAGTGCACAGGCTCTGTAGCACCGGCGGGGATACTGAAATACTTTTGGTAGATTTTTAACTCTAAATTTTGCCCGGGCAGTGCCCTAAGGCTACTCTTTTCGATTTCCAACTGCCAAGGGATCTTTTCCGTGCGCAGCAATGCACATGAGCGTCTGATCTCACTACCCAGAGATCAGGGGAAATTACTAGAAGTCCAAGTCCAGGTGAAAAGTCCAAGCCCTGACCGGGTTTTGAACCGGAACCTCTAGCACTTGAGGCGGACACCATGCATTGAAACCACGCAGTCCACCTCCCCCCTCCCCCTTTCACACACACAAATGTACAATATGCTAACCCCTGATTATGTTATAAAATCAAATTCCCATCTTCTAATGTGAGATACACACTCATTCTAACAACTAGCACGTCCTCACGTTAATATGTTGACCATGTATCTTAGTGCACTTGTATTCATGGCGAGGCGCAGACGCCGTCGGAGGTGACAGGTTCAATTCCCGGCACGGTAACTATAGCTTTCGATTTTTATGTTGTCTAGTGTGTTCTTCTATCTTTCTACTTCTTTCTATGAGTGCCGTTCACAATACTTTATGTTACTTGATTAATTCACGTTAATATACAAGTTAGTTGCTTTTAGTTCTGCTTTACATAACGTTGCAGAACCAACCCTAACATTTGTTGCTGTTTTGGTTTTACTTGTTAATTGTATAGACAAATGTACAATATGCGAACCCCTGATTATGTTATAAAATCAAATTGCCATTATTTAATGTGAAATACACACTCATTCTAACAACTAGCACGTCCACGCACGCTATGTACAAGAAGTTAGTTGCTTTTAGTTCTGCTTTACATAACGTTGCAGAACCAACTCCAGCATTTGTTGCTGTTTTGGTTTTACTTGTTAGTTTTATACTTGGTAATAGTAATACGGTGTTATGTCGACCACATCACCCACCAAATGCCGATTGGTCTATACATACATAGGTCTAGCCATGGCCAATAGTATAACTGCCGATGGCTACGGTCTAGCCGTATATATTCCAATACATCTAAAAGCGTGGAGAAAGACCTATTTTAATAGTAATACACACAAGGACGTCCGCTCTGTGGCTAAGTCGATGTGAACGCTTCGTAATGCCGGGGTACCGGGATCGATCCCAGCTGCGACCCATGCGCCTTGCTTTGGTTTTGACAGTGGTATCAGGGAGCCGACCGTCCAGAGAGCAACGGCAAACTACTGAACGTAAAGTTGCCTAGAGAAACCACACAACAGCCAGAGGCTGCTGTGGTTGGTTCTGTGACGTCCTGTAAAGGATACGCAACTAACCTTAACACACAAGGACACACACAAACAAACACACTCATATATATATATATACATATATATATATATATATATATATATATATATATATATATATATATATATATATATATATATATATCACATCTGTTAGTTAGTTAGTCGAGGTTCGCTGCAATCGGGTTTTCCTATTCTTGTTTCTGTGCCAGTGCGAATCAAGTGAAATGTCCCTCACATATTCAGGTGTAAAAATACAAGTTAGATATTGTGAGGGCCCTCTGGGGGCGAGTGTACAGTGAGGAAGCGCAGATGGATCATTATGGTATGAGGAGAATGGCGTTGCGAGGAGTTGCAAGGTGATCTGACCGACGCTCAACACCCAGGAGAAGGATGAGACGGATATACAATCAGAATTGGAACTACTGGCTTGCTGCTGAAGATGGGGACTGAACACTTATGGAAGTGTCCCGAGTGCTGTGATGTCGATTCTTAATTCAACATTCAACATATGCGGTTGCTTTCTATTACATCACCACGTCCACATAATATAACATAAATTCCATTTATTATAAAATAATATAACGTCCACAGATTCTAATATAACTGTCGTGAAATGATAGCCATCACGCATCGGCCTGTAAGGCTGATAACCTGTCTTACCTGTAATCTGCACAAAATTCAAACTTGGACTCGCCCAGAAATATATAGTCCCTTATATCTATATATATAGGCCTGTATTGGACAACATTATTATGTCTACATTTTCTGGTTACTTTAACTAAACTACACTTTTAAATGTATATCTCTTGGAGATATATTAAGGGAATTATTTGAGGTTTCTTGGAAACCGATTTACTCCTTGCCCAAGTATACATGGGACTCCTTTTGTACCAACGCCTGAGGTGTCTAAGTGACGCTATTCTCCTTGCCAGCTTCTCAAGCGTCCAGATGTGTTAATCTGTGCCTGTATAAATTTCACTTTCCAAGGCAATCTGGAATGTCTCAGTTTTTACATTTGCTTGGGTAAGTTAATTATAGTTTACGAGTACCTAGAATGATGTCTGTAAAGTAGTCACTGCTGTAGAGAAATCAGTATCGGCTGTGTGATCTCACTTAGTTCGACCGTTCTTGATCGCTAGAGTAGCGGATTCGAACGTAGATCTTCCACTGTACAGACTAAATAGCTTATGCCCTCAATAAACCACCCATACTGATAAAATTTAATACCCTTACAATTGTGTACGTTTTAAACTAATTAAAGAATCTGTACATACGAAATGGGGACAGAATTGGGTCAGGGCTTTGTTAATCAAAGTATGTGTGTGCTTGACCCAGATCAATGAGTGCTGGGGCGGTTGGGAAAGCTAGTGAATGCAGGTACTGACAGTAAATATTGGTGTCTGTGTGCAGAGTGAGGGGGAGAGGGAGAGTGATATATGTGTTAGAACACTTTATCTATCTCCACTGTATATCTGACTTGCCTTCTCTTGCACTAAACAGACAGATAAATATAGGAGACTTATGTCTTTTGGTCTGGAGAGGCAATCTGAGGAATGAAACAGGAGAGCAGGGAGGAGTCAGCAGATGGGGGTTGATGACTGATGCTTGCTCTGTCTTTCCTGTCAAGATGTTGCCCTCTTGGTGATGACTAATGTTGAGTTGTTTTCTTGACGGGATGTATATTATCTGAAGAGCTGGCAGAAGATTCACAGTCCAACCGACATCCACCAACCATCAAACCACCAGCTAACACCTGTGAAAGTTCCTGACATCTCTAACATGTGGGAGATGGTACCTCAAACACCTACCAGTGCTAGAGCTTAGTGTGGCTCAAAGACATTGTGTGTCCTTACTGGTGATAGAGACTTGCTAAATACCGGTACAGTTGCTGTGTCTTCTATGGTGAAGTACTCTTTCACTACCTGATCCAGTTGAGCAGAATTACCAGAGTCAAAGACAGTCGAATCATCAGGAGCTGAGGGAGGCATCATAGACAGAAAGAGGCTAAGTGCAGTTTGACGCTTTATATGCTTTATTCCTCACAGCTCCTAGATTGTCCAGTGATGACAAGATGTCATCTCCAAGACCTTCTGTCTGTGTAGTATCTTTGTGATTTGGACAGGATATCCTGAGATCTAGCCTAGGAGATCTGGCAATTGTCTCACTTTTATGTATCTATTTTATATTGATTACATGCATTCATTTTCATGGCTGACTTAGGTGTTCCTATTTCACCTTTTTAAGTGTTTAGCAGTTGTGTATGTATGTATCTTCATCATATGTGTTAACATGGTTATGATAATGAACTATCATAACCTGGGGGCTTTCTTTAGTAAGTAGTGGGGGTGTCCAGCCAAGTGTGCCTAGAAATATGGTATATATATACTGATATATTTTGTAGTGCCAATACTTGAGTTGCCCTACTCCAGGGATAAGTTGAGCGTATATTGGCCACGGGGAATCCTTTAGACCAATACGAGCCAAACGACTCAACATAATTATCTCTGAGTGCTGTTGGTTCTGAAGGAGAAATCCTTACATTAGGCACGCGACAGGAGTGATATGTGACAATAACACCACTCATATGTTCGTATACTACAGAAACATTAAATACATACAGACTACTGTACCATCAAACATACAACATCGTAAACATATTTATCTTACTGGCTTCTAACGTCATATATTCTACCAAGGTGTAGATACCCTTGTGGATTGCGCTTCACTAACATCAGATCTATCTTAGCTTATATCCGGCTTTGCTGTACACACTTCTCGTAGGAACCTTACATCCCAATTCGTCTACAACGCTAAACATTGGCGCAAAAACACCAAAGTCAAATATTCTATTGCACCACCAAACACGCAGTATTGTAAATCTTTAAAATACTAAATATAACACCAAATGTGACTAGAAAGCTCAACAGAGGAAATGGAAAAGACACACACAAACTGAACCGAACGTTTCGACCAAAGCCTTTTTTAACTGAGTACTAAATACAGCACACGAGCTCGAATGCAGTCACCCCTTATTTTACGTCATACAGTATCATAGTTATATCGCATTCCCTTCAAACGTCATAGATTCTACCCTGCGGACAGTTACAACCTTACATTTCTCTAACATATGACCTACTTTCGTTCACACGCCCCTTCCCTGTACGACTTCTCAGTGGAACCATACAGCTCAATTCGTCGACATCGCTAAATATTGGCGCAAAAACACCAGAGTCAAATATTCTATTGCACCATCAGCTTCATAGACAAATCGCATTTTCTTCTTACGTCATTTTACCCTGGGGATAGATACAACACAGCGTTTCTCTGACATCTGATCTACTACAGCTCGCATACTCCTTCCCTGTACACACTTCTCACAGAAACCTTACATCTCAACTCGTTCTACAACGCTAAATATTGGCGCCAGACATTCTTCGGGACACATTGCATCCTCACTGTGCTTTCTATGACCTAATGCATCCATCTGGCAACCAAGATGTAAACACAACGGAAAGGTCACACATGTCAACCGGTTTCAAGGTAGAGCTGCCAAGTGATTTCTGAAACTTGTGGAATCTTTGTGTTTTGGTATTGTATTTGCAGGCAGATAAGGTAGCGTAGTGGATAGAGGCTTTCATATTAGTTTGAAATGCTTGGGTTCAAATCCACGTGGCAGTAGATTTTCATAAAATCCGCGTTTACTTGGCAGGATGACCATAATACTTTGAATTAAAAACGGAGCATCCAAATAATAGTTTTAGCTGAAAAGCTGAAAACCCAAGCAAGTCAGTTTAATAATAACCCTCTATTTTTAGGTCACCGGGGTGAAAGGGTTGATTACTCGCCCTGAGATAAACGCAGACAAAATTGCTTTTTAACAGCACTGAAGTTCGTGGTCGTGGGGCAATTTCCATCGACACATTTCAGGCATTAAAGGTATTGAAAACTATAAAATCTAAAAAGGTGCAGATCTAACTAAAAGCGAATGTTCTATTCTGGGGAAATGTTTTTATAAAACGGGACAACGGACGTTGTTTTGAGTACCAGCGGAACGGCGGGGACACACCTAAAATACGGGACGGTCCCGATGACCACCGGAATCATGATCGCCTGAACACTTGCGCTCCCAGAACGACCCAGCCTAAAATGCGCACCAGAGTCTGCCAAAAGCTGGCTGGCGTTAATGATGCACAGACAAACCAATCAACCGTTGATTGCTCTATAAAAGAACCGGCCTAGCACAGTGGTCTCAACCTTCTTAATGCCGCGACCCCTTAATACAGTTCCTCATGCTGTCGCGACCCCCAAACATAAAATTATTTTAGTTGCTACTTCATAATTTCAATGAATATGCGTTTTCTGATGGTTTTAGGCGACCCATGTACAAGAAGGGGGAGGCGACCCGCAGGCTGAGAACCGCTGGGCTACAATGACCTTCAACCCCTCACACGTTTTAGTAGTGTAGGTGCTGAGAGCCCTAGCAGAGTTGCTGCTATACTCCTGCCAGCTCGAAATCCGCTTTGATTCCGTCCCGTGCGGATTTAAACACAGTAATGGACGTTGTCCTTCAGGTCGACCTAGCCAGTAAGATATTCTTCCTAGGAGGAAGAGGCGGCCGGCGTGATGCTGACCATGTTATCTATCGAGTGCCATAAGAAAAAGAGGCGGCCAACGTGATGCTGACCACGTTATCTATTGAGTGCCATAAGAAAAAGAGGCGACAAACGTGACGCTGACCACGTTATCTATCAAGTGCCATTAGAAAAAGAGCCGGCCAACGTGACGCTGACCACGTTATCTATCTAGTGTCATAAGAAGAAGAGGCCGCCGGCGTGATGCTGACGTCATCCATTTAGTTTGTAAGAAGAAGAGGCAGCCGGTCTTAGTTCACCACATCACCCACCCAGTGGTAATCGGTCTATAAGAATATGTCTACTATTAAAGTGGATGTGAGCTACCGTGGTCTAGTGGCTAGACGCTCGCTTGTGAATCGGAAGGTCGTGAGTTCGGTTCCTGACGAGGGCTGGATTTTTCACTCAAAAATGACCTTGGCCCTGAAGTCGACACAGCCTTGAGTGGGTACCAGGTACAGTCCTGGGGAAAAAAGGCGGCCGGCGTGATGCTGACGACATCACCCACCAAGTGCCGTTCGGTCAATAAAATATAGGTCTAGTGCTATTTACCCAATACAATATAAAAGGCGTGGAAAGGGCCCCTTTACTTTACTTTCATCAAATGTGGATTTGCCAGAATACTGGATGCTGGAGTGATGGCATTAAGAACAACCTTACAGAAATGAACATCAGTCTCAATAGTGCTCTTGACAGATCTCATCAACATACATTACATCTCCCCCCCCCCCCCCCCCCCCCCGACACTTAGATGAGGTACAAGGTGGAAGTGGAAGAGAAAAAGAAGCTCTGGATGCTGGGACTCTTGCCTCTTTTCCAGACGATGGTGTTATGTTGTAATGGAGGGAGGCATAGGATAATAGGCCAGTGAGGGCAAGTGTCACTAACAAAGCCTCTTACAAGTATTTTCAAAAAATGCTTACACAATTAGAGAATGTAAGTAAGTAAAGTAAAGATCCCTTGTCAAGCCTTTAGACGCATTGGGCATATGGGAAGAGCACCCATATGTTTACAGACCAATTTGTACTAGGTGGGTAATGGGGTCAGCATAACGCCGGCCGTCTTTACTTCCCCACGACATACATCCTGGTACCCATTTTAGGCTGGGTCGACCTGCGACGAACCATACCATAATAACAATCCAAGCAGCCAGCAGTGGGTTTCGATCGCGGCATGTTGGAATTACGAGTCGGACTCGCAACGCCTTAGCCACGGACCCTGCCACAGATAGAGGATGGGATTTCATAATTATTGTCGTCATCGCATTAATTTAAGGTGGCTTGTACTCCGATGCGCACTTTTTTTTTTTTTTTTTTTAAACTGAATAATCACAGAAAGGCCGAAATTAAAATCAAAAGCTTATTAAAGCTGGCTAAACCCGACTGAAACTTCTGATTTTCTTTCTTCAAGGAACAAGCAAGTGAATAAGAAAGAAGGAGGTAGGGAGAGAGAAAACGAGAGAGATGACAGAGAAGGGGGATGCAGAGAGAGAGAGAGAGAGAGAGAGAGAGAGAAGAGAGAGAGAGAGAAGAAAGAGAGAGAGAGAGAGAGAGAGAGAGAGAGCCGGCGCAAGAGGGGTTGATGGAGAGAGAGAGAGAGAGAGAGAGAAAGCCCGCGCAAGAGGGGTTGAGAGAGAGAGAGAGAGAGAGCCGGCGCAAGAGGGGTTGAGAGAGAGAGAGAGAGAGAGAGAGGAGAGAGAGAGAGAAAGCCCGCGCAAGAGGGGTTGAGAGAGAGAGAAGCCCGCGCAAGAGGGGTTGAGAGAGAGAGAGAGAGAGAGAGAGAGAGAGCAGGAAACACACATACAGATGGTAAGGACAAAGCAAGGAAAGAGACAGGGAGAAACGGCCATACCCCTTACACAGTAGCACACATGACACAACTCATAACACAAGCTCTCCGTCTGAATAGCGAGCAACATACGCGGACTCTTCTATAGAAAAGCCTGTTGACATTTCCCCCGAAGGCGCTGGTGGGACGTGCCGTTCAGCATAGGCCGGGTACGCAGAAGCTACGTTTTGAACAACGAAACCGCACCTTGCTCGGCTTATGCAAGAAATAAAATGTGCCAGCGTCCGGGGAATGAGTACAGTTAAACAGCAGTGTTCAGGTGGCAAGCACTTCCTATCATCAACACAATACCGCCTGTGCGGTTATGGGAAGCAGATGAGGTTGGTTGGTTGTGGTGAAATCCTTTGGAAAAGCATTCAATCAATCATATACCGTCTCCACAATGAAAGTTGGCTGCAATGGATTTCAATCAGGCTCTGTCTCTTGGCTGTAGGCTGTTTTAGACTGCTGTTTTGTCCTCTTTTGTCCTTATCATAGTTTTGTCTTTGAACATGTCGTCGTGTTTGTGTTTTTCTTCTTCTTTCTTCTTCTTCTTTTTCTTCTTCTTTTTTTTTCTTTTTTCTTCGTTCTTCTTCTTCTTCTTCTTCTTCTTCTTCTTCTTCTCCTCCCTCCTCCTCTTCCTCCTCCTTCTTCTTTCTCCTCCTTCTTCTTCTGCGTTTATCTGAAGATGTAACTGCGTAGTGCCCGTTTAAAACATGGCTCCGATATTTTTGCGCCTTTTAAAGACTGACACATCCGATTTCTACAGGCACTTTACTGACCGGTTAGCCTTCCCGGTTAGTTTCGTGGCAAACTGTGGCAGTCTTCTTCTTGTGTGGTCATCACTGTTTCCCAGGTTACAGGTGGTAACCCACATCAGGCAAGTCCAGAGAAGCCACGCGATGCTAGTCCACCCTCAAGAGAAGCCACGCGATGCTAGTCCACCCTCAAGAGAAGCCACGCGATGCTAGTCCACCCTCAAGAGAAGCCACATGCTAGTCCACCCTAGAGAGAAGCCACGCGATGCTAGTCCCACCCTAGAGAGAAGCCACGCGATGCTCGTCCACCCTAGAGAGAAGCCACGCGATGCTAGTCCACCCTCAAGAGAAGCCACGCGATGCTAGTCCACCCTCAAGAGAAGCCACGCGATGCTAGTCCACCTCAAGAGAATCCACATGCTAGTCCAACCCTATAGAGAAGCCACGCGATGCTAGTCCACCCTAGAGAGAAGCCACGCGATTGCTAGTCCACACTACGAGAGAAGCCACGCGATGCTAGTCCACCCTAGAGAGAAGCCACGCGATGCTAGTCCACCCTCAAGAGAACCACGCGATGCTAGTCCACCCTCAAGAGAGAGCCACGCGATATGCTAGTCCACCCTAGAGAGAAACCACGCGATTGCTAGTCCCACCCTCATGGAGCACTCTCCGCGCCATCCAAGGTGGATTCCTTACATGGTGTCTCTGGTCTTTGGCTCACCCAAGGAATTGTCACGGGTCTGCTCATAACTGTTTAACGCTCACTTTCCATTTTTTTGAACAACCAAGGTCTCACCTGCTATACCTCTATAGAGTCAACAGTAGGCATCATGCAGACCTGAGATTTCGACTACCTACACACACAATTACTTTTCGTTTTCTTCGGCATGTTTTAGACTTTAACTGCAGTGAACTTCGGCTGTCTAAATCCTACTCTCTTGCCCCCGCATTTTACCCCGCCAGATATGGCTTTTAAAAGAAGAGTTTCTCTTTCCTTCCTGCTAGAAGGGCGGTGTGCAGTGATACAGGTGAAACACTACTGAGAGACGGACTCACTGCTTCCCATTCAAGAAGGCAACAGCTGGCAATACTCCCTCTGTATTTTATTTTTTTAAGGGAGTCTCCGAAGAGCAAAAGGGTATGACCTTTTACCTTCAATCTGGGTTTTTAAAGGGGGTTTTTAAATCATGTTGATGCAGATTTAAAAAAAATGACGGCGTGAAATGATAGCCCCTTTTGCATCGGTCTTAAGACTGAAAACCTGCTTACCTGTAAACCCGCACAAAATTCAAAATTGGGCTTTTGCCCAGAAAAATATAGTCCCCTTTTTCTATATATATGCCTTTATTGGACCCAAAATTATTTTGTCTACCTTTTCTGGTTACTTTAACCCAAACTCCACTTTTAATTAAAATATCTTTGATATTATTAAGGGAGTTTTTGGGTTTCGGGGGAAACCGATTTTCTTTTTTGCTCCTGTTACTAGGCCCCCTTTTTTCCCC
>CAJHNH020006990.1:387500-413852 GCA_905116865.2 Candidula unifasciata | reverse complement strand
CATTCTTCCGGACTTCATCTTCTCACGTACACATTCCCTTGGCCTGAAACGAGACTGCCTCTCAATCCTTTCTCCGCTATTATATAGCCCTCTGATCTCTGTCATGTTCTTCTCGAATATTCTGTATAACTTCATTCTCACGAATTCCCCACCGCTGAAAATCGTGTCTGGCCCGTGATAATTCGCATTTCACACGAAGCCTGCCAGTCAACCTTCATGGTTCACGTGAACAATCATGTTTCACATAAAACCTGACTTTCAGATGTCTCCCATGAAACTCAGACACAAATCTCGTGTTATCCCAGTCAGTCAAAACATTCCCCTTACATTTATTACTGACGTCATCTGTCGGGCATAAATTAATGGGGAGAAAATGAACTCACCACAGTTCTGAAGAAGGCTCCATAACCGCAACGTTTTCGTTTTGTTTGTGTTTGTTATATTGTGGAGCTCGCTGATATATTTTCGTTCGGTTTTATATCTTTCTATCATTTTAGGTGCTCGCAGTCTGTTCCTTTATATCTTCTTATTATCCTGTCCTTTATATCGTCTCATTATCCTGTCCTCTATATCGTCTTATTATCCTGTCCTTTATATCTTCTTATTATCCTGTCTTCTATATCGTCTTATTATCCTGTCCTTTATATCTTCTTATTATCCTGTCCTCTATATCGTCTTATTATCCTGTCCTCTATATCGTCTTATTATCCTGTCCTCTATATCGTCTTATTATCCTGTCCTTTATATCGTCTTATTATCCTGTCCTTTATATCTTCTTATTATCCTGTCCTCTATATCGTCTTATTATCCTGTCCTCTATATCGTCTTATTATCCTGTCCTCTATATCGTCTTATTATCCTGTCCTCTATATCGTCTTATTATCCTGTCCTCTATATCGTCTTATTATCCTGTCCGATTCATTCGATATCATGGATTAAATCCAGTCCAGTACTTGTTTGCCTCTCTCATCAACGCTCGTTTTAGTGTTTTTCTTTTGGAAGTCCTCGCTTCTTCAATCCCATATTTCCATTTGAAATGCCTGTATGTTGATTCTTTGCTTGTTTATGTTCAGAATGTGTCCAGTATAACGCCATCTTCTTCGTTTTTTTTTTTTTTTAATTTCATTACTAATGCATACAACTATTCTCTTATTTCTTTTTCCCCTCTCGAATTCATCAAATTTTATGTTCATTATTTTCCTCTTAAGTTTGTACTTTCGATGCTCTGTAACTTTCACTTGCATATTTTAAATTGAAATAACATTAGTATCGAAAATATGTAACTTGGTTTTCAAACTTTAAATAATCCCATATTTTGTTCAGGATTTTAAAAGCTGCTATCTTTCTAATGCGTGTCATAATTTCTTTTTTTTTTTATTTTTTTTATTTCCTTAACTAACAACATTACCAAAATCAGGAATTAGGTCAAACGCCGACAAAGAATCAATACTTAATTGTTAATTGCATAGAAAACAAGCAGATAGAATGGTGTGTCCACTTAGATAAAATGCCTTTTGAAGTCATACCAAACAAGACACATATAGCATACAAAAACGGCGTAGAGCTCCAGGCAAGTCAAGTATGAGAGGGGAAAATAATATCAGAGACATTTTACTGAAGTAGTCCGTCTCTGCGGTCGACACTACCAGAAGAGCCAGAAGGGGAACCCTTTATCTCCGCCGACACCCGAAGCAGTAAAGTCTTCCTCTTCTGCTTCTTTCACCCTTAACCGACCGGGGGATGAATCGGGGGGGGGGGGGGGACGTTGACACATTGGGTTGTTGTTACATAAAGGCTGCGATATTTGCGTCTTAATTGTCGCCTTTTAGGACATGTTAGATAATGGCCCAGTGCGTTTACACTCCTGCCCCTTTTTAGGGTTTCAGAACCTTAAGAAAGAGACGAAATAAAAGAATGCACGAAGTTTAACCCCGACAGGACTACACAACGAGCGATAGACACCCGGTGATCTACTGGAAACCCAAGGTATATCTCTGGGGATTTACATGCATTTCTAGAGTTAGAAGACGATGCTGAAGTTCTTCTTCCTCCTTCTTCTTCTTCTTCATCCTCTTCTTGTTCCTCCCCTTCTTCTTGTTCTTCTTGTTCTTCTTGTTCTTCTTCTTTTTCTTGTTCTTCTTCTTCTTGTTCTTGTTCTTCTTCTTCTTCTTCTTCTTGTTCTTGTTCTTCTTCTTCTTCTTCTTCTTGTTCTTTTTCTTCTTCTTCTTTTTCTTCTTGTTCTTGTTCTTTTTCTTCTTCTTCTTGCTCTTGTTCTTGTTCTTGTTCTTCTTCTTCCTTCTTCTTCTTCTTCTTCTTCTTCTTCTTCTTCTTCTTCTTCTTCTTCTTCTTCTTCTTCTTCTTCTTCTTTCTTCTTCTTCTTCTTCTTCTTCTCTTTCTTCTTTCTTCTTCTTTTTTTATTTCCCCCGTTCTTCTTCTTCGTCTTCTTCTCTTCTTCTTCTTCTTCTTCCTTCTTCTTCTTCTTCTTCTTCTTCTTCTTCTTCTTCTTCTTCTTCTTCTTCTTCTTCTTCTTCTTTCTTCTTCTTCTTCTTCTTTCTTCTTCTATCTTCTTCTTCTTCTTCTTCTTCTTCTTCTTCTTTCTTCTTCTTCTTCTTCTTCTCTTCTCCTTCTTTCTTCTTCTTCTCCTTCTTCTTCTCCTTCTTCTCCTCTTCTTCTTCTTCTTCTTCTCTTCTTCTTCTTCTTCTTCTTCTTTCTTCTTCTTCTTCTTCTTCTTCTTCCTTCTTCTTCTTCTTCTCTTCTTCTTTCTTCTTCTTCTTCTTCTTCTTCATCATCATCCTCTTCTTCATATTCTTCTTCTTGCTGCTGCCTGCTGCTGCTACTTCTGGTGCTGCCTGCTGCTGCTGCTGCTTCTTCTTCGACCAAAAGTCCAAATCTGTATTTTATTATTGTGTACTGAATCTCATTTTCCCGAGGAGGGGGAGAAAGCAGTGACAAACCAGCTGACCCCCCATAATGTTCTTAGATAATCGCTATAAGTGCTGACGTGCAAGAAAGATGTTGATTCATTACCGCGAGTGAGAGTTGCGTCAGTGCGAGATCGTGCTTAATCCTTTGATCTCACATTCTAAAAATAGCATGTAGATTTAGGACTTCATTCTTGCGTTCTTTTTCTTCTTCTTTTTTATGCGTTCTTCTTCTTCTTCTTCTTCTTCTTCTTCTTCTTCTTCTTCTTCTTCTTCTTCTTCTTCTTCTTCTTCTTCTTCTTCTTCTTCTTCTTCTTCTTCTTCTTCTTCTTCTTCTTCTTCTTCTTCTTCTTCTTCTTCTTCTTCTTCTTCTTCTTCTTTCCTCTTTTCTTCTTCTTCTTCTTCTTCTTCTTCTTCTTCTTCTTCTTCTTCTTCTTTCTTCTTCTTCTTCTTCTTCTTCTTCTTCTTCTTCTTCTTCTTCTTCTTCTTATTCTTCTTCTTCTTCTTCTTCTTCTTCTTTCTTCTTCTTCTTCTTCTTCTTCTTCTTCTCTTCTTCTTCTTCTTCTTCTTTCTTCTCTTCTTCTTTCTTCTTCTTCTTCTTCTTCTTCTTCTTCTTCTTCTTCTTCTTCTTCTTCTTCTTCTTTCTTCTTCTTCTTCTTCTTCTTCTTCTTCTTCTTCTTCTTCTTCTTCTTCTTCTTCTTCTTCTTTCTCTTCTTCTTCTTCTTCTTCTTCTTCTTCTTCTTCTTCTTCTTCTTCTTCTTCTTCTTCTTCTTCTTCTTCTTCTTCTTCTTCTTCTTCTTCTTCCTTCTTCTTCTTCTTTCTTCTTCTTCTTCTTCTTCTTCTTCTTCTTCTTCTTCTTCTTCTTCTTCTTCTTCTTCTTCTTCTTCTTCTTCTTCTTCTTCTTCTTCTTCTTCTTCTTCTTCTTCTTCTTCTTCTTCTTCTTCTTCTTTTCTTCTTCTTCTTCTTTCTTCTTCTTCTTCTTCTTCTTCTTCTTCTTCTTCTTCTCCTCTTTCCTCTTCTTCTTCTTCTTCTTCTTCTTCTTCTTCTTCTTCTTCTTCCTCTTCCTCTTCCTCTTCCTCTTCTCTTCTTCTTCTTCTTCTTCTTCTTCTTCTTCTTCTTCTTCTTCTTCTTCTTCTTCTTCTTCTTCTTCTTCTTTGGCAAGCTCTGTTGTGCTTTATAGCTAGGCTGCAACATCTACACTTTCCGGTCTAACAAATCCAATTTAAGCACATCCCTAATTCGTCAGCTGTATGTGTTTGTGGGGGTGGGGGGGGGGGGGGATTTGGACACGTTATGTTGTCGTTTACCTTTAGGCTTCGATATTTGCGTCATAATTAGTCGCCTTTTAGGACATGTTAGATAATGGCCCAGTGGGTTCACACTCCCTGCCCCTTCTTGGGGTTTAAGAACCCAAATAAAGAGGCTAAATAAATGAATGCATGAAGTTCAACCACAACAGGACCACACAACGAGCGATAAACACCCGATGACACAAAGTGCCCCCATTCGGCTGAGAATCTCCCCGCACAATTCTCGGAGACTCCTTCAATATTCAGGCTCGAACCCGGCACCCCGGCATTAGGAAACAGTCGCATCGACTTTGACACAGAGCCGACTAATTATTTTAATTATTGCACCCATATATACACCCTGACTTTTTTGACATGATTCAAGATGGCTGCAACGCCTCATGGCGACCAAAGCCTTAAAAACGGTTGCAATCCCTCAACCACATAGGAGTTTGCAGTACATGAAAACCCATCAGCAATACATAAAATAAGCGGGTATTGAGAGAACTGAATTGCTTGTTTGCATTCGACGAGCGGAACGACTCAATGACTGGATCAAAAATCACTTGAACTCGACATTGTATACAACTCAATCACGTTGATTTGGCGCCAATAACTGCATATTCTTGGTCCAATTGTCTTCGGAGAAACATAGCTAGTGACTGTTGTCGTTTTTAATAAACGCTTGTTGTGTGTGGGTGTGGTTGTGGTCCACTTGCGCGTTTGGGTGTGGCAGCGCTGCTGTTAGTGCGTGGCTGTGTGAGCTAACACGCATAGTAATAGGAACAATAGAAAAATATTACCTGAGGTTTTACTGTTGGAAAAAACAATCAAGTTGCCTATTACTCCACACGCTCACGCGCACACACGCTCATACACGCAAACACACACAGGCACGCATCCGTATGAGTCACTCACTATTGCTAATCAGTCATTGTTGATCAGAAGTTTTTCCAACAACGCCGCGCCATTTTTTGCAGTCAGCGATGCTGTGAAATGTCCTTTGAGGCAAGAGGAAAGAATATTACGACAGAATTACACGAGTTTCCTTTCTCACCTTGTCGACTTTGTTTGTTCCGTTGCGCGCCAGTTGAGACCATAAGCGTGCGCCAGACCACACAATTTCACATCATAGGGGATGGAAATGTTTTCATACAAGCAAATTTATGGTGACTGGTTTCATCCTTTCATTTTGTCGACAGTGATTGATACTGTGGCTTATGGTCTGGACTATGCTGCAAAATCTTTTTACTCCTGTCCTTTTTATTGAGTTTGATTGTTGTTTCAACTACAAAACGGCACCCGTTCAGCGCCACTATCATTACCAGAGACCACATCTGCATTGTAGCGTGGCTATAATACTGCTGAAAGTCACTGTAGGGCAATGGCTATACGGTCTGAAGGTCTTGGGATCGAATACGTATTGAAACAGATTGGTTTTTTTTTTTTTTTTTTTATATTTCTTCTTCCCGTTCAAAGGCTGTAAGCTCGATTGGAAAGTTCTGATTGCTCGTCCACTTTTGGACTTTAGTCTTGTTCCATAAATTAAATTTTGACGGCACATACGTTTCACAAATCTGGCTTCTTTGTAAGCAGACTGTTGGTTCCTTGCCACTCAGGCATATGCATTCCGACGTCGACGGAAGTACCTAGTTAGTCAACGCCTTCGACATGCTCGCTAGAGAAGCAGTAGGTCTACTCCACACCCCCACCTCTCCACAATAAGGACACCCCAACCCCTACATGGATTTTCTGTTATTTTCAGCGATTTACCTTTGCTTTCCAGGTCAGCTCGGTTTTAAATGATTATCGTGGAAATTTCTAGGAAATAAAGGCAGTACCGATCAATTCAGTAATCGAATGCTAATTGGTCTATAGTAATAATAATAATAATAATAATAATAATAATAATAATAATAATAATAATAATAATAATAATAATAATAAAAACAAAAATCGCTTTGATCTGTGTGATGAAACTAAAAAAATTTCAATTAATTACGAGGTGAAGAAAAGACGCTGACGTTGGATAGGACACTGATAAGCCTGAGAACAATATAACTAGACAGGCTTGACACTGGAACCCACAGGGGTATTTAAATAATGGCAGTTCAAAAGCACATAGGTTAGAGAATTAAAGAGTGAGGTAAAAATAAGTGAAGGACATGGGCTGCATGTGATAGCACTGGATAGAAGGACTTGGCGGTTAAGAGCCTAGGCTCCGTTAGAGATAACGGGCTAAAAATGAACAAGAAGAATTTTGTTTCTTGAAAACACTAACATACACTGAAACACCGAGCATACACTGAAACACCGAGCATACACTGAAACACCGAGCATACACTGAAACACCGAGCATACACTGAAACACCGAGCATACACTGAAACACCGAGCATACACTGAAACACCGAGCATACACTGAAACACCGAGCACACACTGAAACACCGAGCATACACTGAAACACCGAGCATACACTGAAACGCTGTAAACTAGCGATTCTCAACCTGTTGGTAGCGACCCTTTTGTGGATCGAACGACTTTTTCAGAGGGGTCGGCAAAGACCATCGGAAAACACATAATTACTGAAGTTATGAAGTACCAGCGAGAATAATATCTCCTTCACCTTTTTAACGCAACAGACCCGTCGTGCATATGATGCTAGGCATACCTTTCTAGAACAGTCAGCACTCGATGGGTGATGTGGCCATCATCATGTCGGCCGCCTTTACTTCCCACACTTTACCTGGTACCCATTTTAGACATTGGGGCAAACTTAATGTTAAGAAAAAAAATTCGCCTTGATTGGGAGTCGAACAAAAAACCTTCAGAAAGACAGACAAGCATCCAGATGCAATGCCATCGCAGCTTTTATGGACACAGAAAAGTTAGTTGCATATCCTTTACAGGACGTTGCAGAACCAATCTCAGCATTTTTGTTTTGGCTGTTGTTGTTTTTCTAGGCAAATTTACGTCCAGTAGTTTGCCATTTATTTCTAGACAGTCGGCTTCTCGATACCACTGTTGAAACCAACGCAAGGCCCGCAGCTGGAATCGAACCCGGTAAACCGGTATTACAAAGCTCGTTCGCAACGCCTAAGCTATAGACGCCGACATGGCCACAAAGCATATATATATATATATATATATATATATATATATATATATATATATATATATATATATATATATATATACACACATAAGATTATAACGCATTTTTAACTAAGAGAACAACGCCTAATCATCCTGTCCAAACAAATGTTTATCACATCATGTGCAGTTAGAATATTTTATAATTATTTATGAAGGTAATCTGCAGTAATCGTGCCTTTCTGGACGCCAGCGGAATTATAGGGACATTCCATCGCGTAGTTTCGGGATAATTAAAAGCTTTGCTCTATATGGGAGGGGAAAAACACTTCACTGATAGGACTAGCCGAACTAGAACAGGACACCGAGGATCAAATAATGAACCTTTTAAATTTGCATACATCGGGTTGAGTTCGGGACTAAGCTCATGGATCTGTCAGTGTGAATTGTATCACAACCCCGGCAAAACAGTCATTGTAGTATAAGAAGCAGGGGAAGATCTAGAGAGGGGTGGACGGAATGATGACCCGTTGGGATTTCTGAGAGTTAGTTTCTGAATGTTACGGTGAGTGAGGTCCCTTTTCAACGCTTGTAGGAGTATTGTGAATGTAAGGCTAGACTTATCTTTTTATAGACCAATCGGCGGTTGGTGGGTGATGTGGTCAGCTTCACGCCGGCGGCCTTTGCTTCCCAAGGGTCGACATCTGGGAGTCAAGGTTTTTTTTTTTAAGGGGGTAACAAAGTTCGGCTCCGTCAGGACGCGAATTTCCGCCGTCCTATCCGCAGGCGGACGTCTAGCCAACGCCATGGCGACTCCCGTTAGGATGAGTGGCAGTGTTAGTATATACTCGAGGCTTTATTTGTGTGTGGGTTTGTGTGTGCCTGTATGTGGGTGTGTATGTGGACCGGGGGGGGGGGGTGGGGTGTTTAAAAGAGAAAAAGAGAGATCTGATGTATATAGAAAGATGACCTGTTTTATGTTGTTTTTTAAGACTTACTTTCTGAGTTTTGACTTAGTTTCTGACTTTTGACTTAGTTTCTAACTTTTGACTTAGTTTCTGACTTTTGACTTAGTTTCTAACTTTTGACTTAGTTTCTGACTTTTGACTTAGTTGACTTTTTTAAGGCAAATGACTGTGTCAACAAACATAAGTGAGTGGGTGAGTGAGTAGGTGTTTTTTTTATATGTGTGTGTGTGAGAGAGAGAGAGAAAGAGGGAGAGAGAGAGAGAGAGAGAGAGAGAGAGAGAGAGAGAGATGTTGTATCCGTACATACCTTGTTCAGGTTTAAAACAACTGGTTTCCGACTATATTTATGCGAGCGAGCGAGCTTTTTTAAGGGTCAAAAATAGGGCACGCAGGCTCGTCTTACATTCGGCCTTTCCTAACACCCATCTTTCACACTGCAGTTGTATTTTACCAATAAGCATGTTATATTCATATGATAATATTATGAATACCAAGGTAATAACACACAAAAGCATGGGTAATAAAATGCATGCACACACTAGCGCATGCGCGCACACACAAACACACCAACACCCACCCACTTAAACACGCATATATACACACCCACATACACCACATACCTTCACACACACAAACACACACACAAACACACACACATATATATATATATATATATATATATATATATATATATATATATATATATATATATATATATATATATATATATATATATATATATATATATATATAAACTGCAAGCTTCCGTCTGACTGGTACTCTGATAATGTACCCCTCTACAGTAAAAGTAAACTTCCCTTTTCAAATTTAAAGCAAAATCAATCGGTGTCATAACATGGATGATTCTTGTTTGATTTTATGTTGTTTCACGTTTTTTTTTTTTTTCATTGGCGCTCTGATCCTCGGGACTGTAAGTTTGTCATATTTTGAGGCCAGTTACTTCTGTTTCTTTCGTTCTTTTCCTCTCTGCCCTAATGGAGTTTAGGTCCTCAACTAACTCCTGTCAGTGGTCCTATCCTTTACAATCATGTTCAGCTCACCCAGTGTCCTCTCCATCTTCTTCGCCCCAACCTCTGTTTCTATTTTTAATATATGTGTGCGTGTGTGTGTGTGTGTGTGTGTGTGTGTTCCACCCAATCCCCTTCCCCTTTTTTCCTTTATTTCTATGTCACTTGTTCCAGTACATGCAGCCCACCATCTGCTAGTCCTTGGTTGGAAATATTACTCTTGCACAATTAACTAACCATATGAATCGTTGGTTGGGAGTATTGTTTTAGTCAAAAAAAATTGTTCCAGTCACCAACCACCTATACATCTCTAGCTAGAAACATTGTTCAAGTTATGAAAGAGATCCTGCTAGTCACTAGCTGGGAACTTTGTTCAAGTTATGAAGAAGAACCTGCTAGTCACTAGCTAGAAACATTGTTGAAGTTATGAAAGAGAACCCGCTAGTCACTAGCTGGGAACTTTGTTCTAGTTATGAAGAAGAACCTGCAAGTCAATTGTTGGGAACATTGTTCAAGTTATGAAGAACCTAAAGGTCACTGGTTTGGAACATTCTACCAGTAACCAAGAACCTACAGCAGACTGGCTGGAACATGGCTCCAGTGACCAACAACCTACAGCTGACTGGTTGGGAACATTGTTTCAGTCAGCAACAACCCACAAGTCACGGGTTGGGAACATTGTTTCAGTCAGCAACAACCCACAAGTCACGGGTTGGGAACATTGTTCCAGTCAGCAACAACCCACAAGTCACGGGTTGGGAATATTGTTCCAGTCAGCAACAACCTACAAGTCACGGGTTGGGAACATTGTTCCAGTCAGGAACAACCTACAAGTCACGGGTTGGGAACATTGTTTCAGTCAGCAACAACCCACAAGTCACGGGTTGGGAACATTGTTTCAGTCAGCAACAACCCACAAGTCACGGGTTGGGAATATTGTTCCAGTCAGCAACAACCTACAAGTCACGGGTTGGGAACATTGTTCCAGTCAGGAACAACCTACAAGTCACGGGTTGGGAACATTGTTTCAGTCAGCAACAACCCACAAGTCACGGGTTGGGAACATTGTTCAAGTTATGAAGAAGAACCTACAAGTCCTTGGTTTGGAACATTCTGCCAATCACCAAGAAGCTACAACTTACTGGTTGGGAACAGTGTTCCAGTCACAAACCATCTTATAGTCCTAGGCCGAAAAGAAATGCGATATTTATGTGACAAGTGTTGCGACTACAGCAAATCGATCCCATAAAACACATTGGCTGTGCGCTTTTACCACCTTCAACTGGCCTGGAAAGTGGCGCACGTCTCGCCGTAGACACTCACGTTTAAAAAAGGCCATCTTTTTACCCACATCTCTGATTCATTTATGGAGTCTCTGAGGTGGTCGGAGATGAATAATATTAGTTTTATATTCGTGCCAGAGTATGCAGGCGCACAAGAAAATGAGCAAACCGATAGGCTTGCCGATAAAGTTTCGGTGGAAGGCGGAGGAGCCATGGACCATGCTGATATTCTGAATACTCTACGAGAAGTAAGACGTTTGCTAGAATAAAGTGATGACTATGAATCTGCAGCTGTGACAGACTGCAATAACAACTAGTTAAAAGAGGTGTGGCCAGATAAGAGCACTTTGCAGGAAGCCAAAGAAAAATAAGTAAAGAAAACAGAACAAGAGTCATTAACCGCTACAGGCTGCGGTATTTACTAAGGAGAGAATACGAGCACTTATGAACTGAGTGGTTTGATGGGCAGTGATGTTATTATGTCTACTAACCAACCAACCAACCAGCCAACAAAACAGCTAACTAACTAACTATCTAAATAACTAACTTCTAACCCATCTGTATATCTGTATCCATATCTCTTGATATTTATCAACACAATATCAGTCATATATTTCTTTCAAACATTAACGATAAATACACAGCCCCAAGTTTAGTCCCTTTCACATCTACACTTAGAAGTAGAGAAAACCGGACACTGGGCATTTGATTACACAACCAGACTATTTCATTTCATTTATTTAACTTTTAACACATGATAATGAAAGCCGGAGAACTCGAAAGACATGGAACGAGAGTTAAAGGCATCCAAACACAAATGGAAAGAATTCAAGATGGGTTGAGAAATAATCGAAATTGTTAGGGCTACTACTAGCATCAACATCTATGAGGCAAAGATGATGGCGCAGAACTGGACACATCCTGAGAACAATCACAAAACAGAGGTTCAAAAAGAAAAAAGAAATCATCATCATCATCATCATCATGAACCACTTCTGCCGTTAAGCGGCTTGGGGAGGAATAATTTGCGATCCAGTGCACGTTGGCTGCCACTGGCTATTGTCATGCCGTGAAGGCGTAGACTGTCTTTAATGTTGTCGATCCATATTTTCCGCGGCCGTCCTCTTGCTCTTGTAGCTGATCTTCTGAGATGTAGTGCTCGTGATGGTATTTGATCTTGCTGCATTATAACGAGATGGCCAAACCACTTGATCTGCTGTTTCTCGATGAATCTAGTACAGGGTGTCGTTCCCACAATTTGCCTAATAGTTTCATTATTCACTCGATCTCAGATGGTTGGCTGCTTTTGTCAGGCACCTTATCCCGCAGGTGGTAATTTTGCGTATATGGGCTTTAGATAGTGTCCATGTTTGGCACTGGTAGCTTAATGTTGGAATAAATATGCTAATAATAATCTGTCTCTTTGCACTCATAGTTATGCTTGGATGTCTTAATAATGGTGACAATTGGTATATAAGTGAACTTGCTTTCTGACATCTGGTTTCTATTTCTCTGTCAATTCTGCCATCTTCTGTGATCATACTTACTAGATATTTAAACTCCCTAACTTGATTCAGGGCAGAAAATATAGATGTTTTTAGGAAACGCTTACGTCCAAGTTAGTTAGTTGCTTATCCTTTACAGTACAGAATGTCACAGAAACAACTGCAGCATTTTGTGGATGTTGTGATTTGTCTAGGCAAAATGTACATTAAGTAGTTTGCCATTTCTTTCTAAACGGTTGGTTCTTGATACCACTGTCGAAAAGAACGGGAGGGAAATCCACAGTAGCTGGGATCGAAGCGGGCTCTTCACGCCTAAGCCACAGACGCCCAAGAGAAACCCTAAATCGAACGTTGAAGAGAGAAGCCAAGAGTCTTGGACTTGATTTTATCCGTGATATTGTAGTCTTTTTGTAAGTTAGAACTGGATGGAATAACAGTCTGCGCTATGTATCATACAGTAGCAGAAAGAATAAAAAAAAGTGATTGAGGCTATTTTTTCGCCAGCAGACGACCTCAGCATCAGATGCCCCAGATCTTTCGTTGCCCAGAAACCCGCTGGTGAAAAAACATGTGCAAAATAAAGGCTGCATAGTTGACGCAAACACTGTGATGGAGGAAGAAGGTCTCATGATAAACATACCGGGGCTCATGCCATCAGGAATACTGCTGGCTGGTCAATATTCTTCCATGCAGGCTTATGTACTCACGAAATATGTGTGTCAAAGACTAGGAGTAGCAGGCACAAACATGGAACGGCCTTTCAAACAGAGCAGGGTATAAATAAAACGAAAGGAAAGGAAGAGGGAGTGGTGACAGAAAATAAAAATATAGATATAAATATAACCGGTGGCGGGAAGAAACTATAGTGGCGTTAACTTATAAATTAACGGCGTATAGCTTTTAAAGATTCTAATTGACACGTCTGTTGATAAGGATATATTGAATAGCCAGTCTTTCATTTTGTGAAATGGTGTTTTGCTTGATTTTATCCTAAGAAGCGAACAACTGGAGTGCGTTATGATAATATACGAGTTTGGCAGAGACGATAAGCAGAGAGAGAAAGAGAGAGAGAGATAGAGAGAGAGAGAGAGAGAGAGAGAGAGAGAGAGAGAGAGAGAGAGAGAGAGAGAGAGAGAGCGTACTTTTGTACTATACGGCAAAAAGACTTGGTTGTTGGCCCAACTCCTAGACCTTAGTAACGTTCCAGAACCTGGGTGTTACGTGTACAGCCATTTTACAGATCTGACTTATTAGCATGCAGACTGTTGGTCCCTTGCCTCCTAGGAAGATGCACTCTGACTTCAAAGGCAGCCCCCTGTTAGTCGACTCTTACGACATGCTTGTTTGGGTATGCAGTGGGTCTATTCTTGTTTCCCCACAATGGGGGTCCCAGAACCCACACGATGGGATGAAAAGGGGTTGTAGCATTATATCATAAAAGAGCATCAGAAATGTTTGCTAGTATATAAGCCATAATACTGTGGATAAAATTAGTGAGCAACGCTACGTGACATGGAATTTAAGAAAAACAAATCCAAATAAAGACATAATTCCTTTAACCTCACTGGATGTCATATTTCAATGGTCAAAAAATATCAATGCAACAGTTCAGATTTCAATCTTCCTGAACTTCGATAGCCTCTTTAGCAAAGTGGCTAGACGCTTGTCTGTCGACTTAAAGATCTTGGGTTTTAATTCACATGGCCATCGGCGACGGGGTTGCCCGTTCATTAGCTCGCCGGTAGAAGACTTCGTTCTCCGTTGGGGCAGTATTTGGGACTGTCTCCTTTGATCGCATCATCACTGCAGGAGTCCTTTTCAGGGCTTTTGTTGTCGTACAGGTCTAAGTCATTTTATATGGCACACATAACCTAGCTACACTTATAACGTAAAGCTCCCCATTCTAGATGCTGGTTAAGCATGACGTACCCCACCCCTCCCCCACCTCAGCAAAGCGCGGAATTAAAATAGAATCTTTTCTCTTGGATGTCACGACAGTTCAAGCAGTAATTTACTCATTTAGACACATATTTGCATATCGCCATTATAAAATTAGTTTGCCCTGTGTGGGTTCCGGGGCCCTATTACAGGGAAAACAAGAATAGACCCACTGCCTACCCAGAAGCATGTCGTAAGTGTCGACTAATTGGGAGCTTCCTTCAGAGTCGGATTGCATCTGCCCGAGAGGCAAGGAACCAACAACAGTCTGCATACAAATTAGTCCGATCTGTCAAACGGATACACACGCAACACTCAGGTTCTGGAACAAGACTGCAGTCTAGAAGTGGACGAACAGACAGAACGTTCCGCAAGAATTTACAGCCGGTGAACGTGAAGAAGAAGAAGAAGAAGAAGAAATTAGTTTTCGTTTTGTTTTTTAACAGTGTTCGTGTTTATTTTTATTTTTACTGTGTGTGAGTTGGATGACACCATTAGCAGTAGATGAAACCTGTTGTTTGTAAATCATCGTGAAATTATAAACACTTCCGAAAAGTCTCAGACTAGGCCTATCTTTGTAATGTTTCCTCCAGTCAAGTTAGGTATTTCTTTGTCAACACTCGAAGCAAATGTCCCAAGGGGGCACTATGCGCTAACCAAGGCCATATAAACAACGTGAGTGGATGCATCGATTTGAATATACTACACTGGCATACTGCACGGCTAGGCACTGCATATTCTGTGCTGTTTGGTACTAGCCGAGCTTGTTCTGATGCTTTTATGTTCGAGCAGATTGACAGCCAATAGAAGAAAACAGCAGCGACGTCATAGAAAAGTCATGGAAATGAAAAAAAATATCACACACACACACACACACACCCCCCCCCCACACACACACTCACACACACACACACACACACACACACACACACATGCACACACACACACACACACAACACTCACACACACACACACACACAACACACGTGTGTGAATTAGAACGATGTCCAGCAAATCAAACGTATAAGGAGACAACTAGCTTGACAGTGGAAGAAAAGGAAGGGCAAGAAATGACAGACATTGTCATGAAGGGAAATAATAATTGTAACAATGTCTATATACAAACACCGTGGGTGTTGTGTCTTCGAAAATGTCGGTCATATTTTTTTTCCGGGGGAAAAAAAAGGGGGGGGGGGGGGGGGGGTACCGAACTGGTGCTTACGCATGTCTAAAAAGGCGACAAATTAAGGGTATGTATTTTACTGAAAGGTGCAGACGTTGCAGCCTACATACAAGTATAAACTGCAATACACCGGGTCAGACCTCATTATAAGGGCAAACGTAGAAGAAGGAGAACAACAAGACCAGTATACAGTTTGTAACAGGTTGATTGTTAAAAATTATTATTTAAAAAAAAAAAAACAGTCATCATCATCATCATAAACCACTTCTGCTGTTAAGCGCCGTGGGGAGGAATAATTTGCGATCCAGTGCACGTTGGCTGCCACTGGCTATTGTCATGCCATAAAGGCGTAGAGTGTCTTTAATGTTGTCGATCCATTTTTTTCTGCGGCCGCCCTCTTGCTCTTGAAGCTGATCTTCTGAGATGTAGTGCTCGTGATGGTATTTGATCTTGCTGCATTATAACGAGATGGCCAAACCACTTGATCTGGTGTTTCTCGATGAATCTAGTACAAGGTGTCGTTCCCACAATTTACCTGATAGTTTTATTATTCACTCGATCTCGAATGGTTAGGTTGGAATCAATCTCACACACACACAATGAGGAGATGAGCTAGGAACAGTAAAGGTTCTGAAGTGCTTGAAGACTCCGGGCTTTTGTCTTCAACTAGAAAGTAACACTAACTAGCGCAGACTTCGCTAATGATATCGACGGTAATTGTTATTTCCCTAATGAGCGATGTCATCCCCTGTGGAATGCAATTTTTAGTTATTTTTAAACTCCACCATGGATTTTTCAGAGCATTAAATGTGGCCTAACAGCTGAACGGGGTTTCTGGGACCTCTCCACGAGTGATCCTCATCCACATGGTGGCACGTCACCGGGTGTTTATCGCTTGTGTGATGTTCAGGTGGGGTACAGCTTACATACTTACACAATTCTCAGCTACAGGGTTCTAATTTTTGTACTGTGGACTTTTCCTGTGAGAAACATAACTAGCCAGCAAAAATTATACTGTCTGATTCATGGACTATAAATCTGTCTGACACCTCTCAGCCCATCACAGACGTTCGCTAGCCACGCCGAGATCTACACACCCAAAAGCGTTACTCATCTGCAAAAAGTAAAAAATAAAGATCCGTTTTCACGCCCGCACGCGCATCGGGCAACATGGGAAAAGCACTCATATCTTTTGCAGACCAATCGGCACTAGGTGGGTAATGTGGTCAGCTTTACGCCGGCCGTCTTTACTTCACCAGGAGTAACTCATCTGTACCTTCCTCATTCTTTTATTGTCTGTTCTTTAATTGCTTATTCTTCCTGTTGGGACAACCTGATTTTCATCTACCTGTTGTTATTCATCTCTCACACCTAACTGTCTTGCACGCGCTTTATTTCTATTCCAGCCTTCCAGGGTACTCCTGAACCGAATTTTGTTAGTAAAAGGGAGCCTTTTCCACACCTTTATATAAGGCAAATAAGGCTAGACCTATATTTTATATACCAGTCGGCACTCGGTGGGTGGTGAAGTCAACACCACGCAGGCCAAGTATACTTCCCATAATTTTACTTGTTACCCATTTAGGCTTCGTCATCCGACTTCATGACTTTCAGATCAGTAGGCGGGCGTTTAGCCACTACACCCCGGCGGCTCCCAGCTGCGTGTGTGGCCGTAGGGAAAACTTGTCTTTGGAAGTAGCTGACGATCTAATGGCACGCGCTTATGTTGTCTGCGTGGCTATTGATCGTCCTTGGGGTTAGCAAAAATGGCCCTGGCCTAGATCCCTTTCATTGAATGAAAAAGAAAGGAAACGAAAAATCAAACTGTTTATATGTTAGTCTGCCTTAACTAAATGTTTTTTAAACATAAATATGACATCTTAATTAACGAATGAACGAACGAACAAACTTTGCTTTTAAAGGGTTAAGAATTGGGTACACAGGCCCTTCTTACATTCTGCCCTACTGGCCTCACTCCAGGCATACATTATTCATGCACATACTTTTTAACTGATAATATAATAATTTTAATAATAATAATAATAATAATAATAATAATAATAATAATAATAATAATAATAATAATAGACATCATCAACAACATCTTAGTAACAATGTGCACTAAGTATGCCTAAATTTTAAAAATTACGAAAAATCAGATGGTTCACGTTAGTAAATAATAGAACGCAGCACCTCTTCGGTGCATGTCAAACGTAAGGCCGCCATCTTTCAACTGTATATCAATCAATCAATCAATCAATCAGGTGCTGTCTCCACGATGAAGGTTGGCTGCAATGGATCTCCAACAAGCCCTGTCTCTTGCCCTTGATGTACACTCACTCATACTGCTGTTCGTCTATCTCTTGATGTTATCCTCCCACTTGTAAAAATGCCTTTTGCTCGTCTACCTTGAACCTTTCCCTCTAGGATGATCTTTACAATACTGTTATGTCTTTTAATGTGGCCAAAATATTTCACTTGTCTCTTTTTTATTTCACCTAGCAACTCTCTTTTCATTCCCAATTTCCTCAGTACGATCTGTATTTGATAGCTTTTGTTTCCATGAAATACGACCTAATCTTCTGTATATCCACATCTCCAAAGAATTGATAAGATTTTCCAGTTGTTTGTTCATTGTCCATGTCTCTGTGCCATACAGTAAGGTTGAGAATACATAACTGTATATCACGTTTATGTTATTTGAGTTTTTCAGTCACAATTTATGTTGTATTCAGTACTGCCTTGATAAAGATTGCGGTCGAAATGTTCTGTTGTATTTGGTGCGCGTCATTTCCATTCCATTCGCTGAGCTCTCTAGTCGCAGTTCGTGTTGTATTTACGAGAAGTCTTCAAATCAGAAGTGTGATAGAAAATACAGTTACCTATCAGTATTTTTGTAAAGGTTGTTGAGAGTGTTAAGCACGTAATATCACGTAGCAGACAAACATGATAAGGTCATAGTCACAGTTGAAAAATGGCCGCCTCACGGTTGACATGCACTGAAGAGGTGCAGCGTTCTGTTTCTACTTTTAAAAAAATTGACTGGTCCAGCTTTGTATGTTAAGGCTTTCAGTTCCACGCATGTCTCAGCGGCTGTAATCATTAAGTTGTTACTTTAATTAATAAATATTCAGGTCTAGAGGAGTTAAAATGACAGAACGATTCTAGAACAAACAATAATTACATGCTAAATGCTCTGTCTCCGCAAAGGCCACTAACAACAATAGACGAGCCAGGGTTACGAATACCAGCATTAGAGAGACGGTTGGAATAAGACCATGTCTGGATTATATTGACATACAAAGAATGGAATGGTTCAGCCATCTAGTGAGAATGCAGCCAGACCAGACTGCATATTAGACTTTTAACAGTAGAAAATCTGGGAGGAATGCGCGAGGAAGACCAAGAGATGGAACAATTGTGTAGTGGGAACTTGCAAAAAGATTAACAAATCCATCACTCAAGCCACTCGAGAAGCACAAGACAAATAAAGAAAACTCCGACTCTGGGCTACAACCTTGGTATCAGTGAGACGACAAAAGAAGTAGTAGAAGATTTTTAAAAAAATCAGCACTTGTTTCGGTGATAACTTAGAGCAACTTATATTGTATGTGGATGGAGCACAAAGATATCATCATTGAAACAGATTCTCTACTAGAGGTTAAGCCAAAGTAGATCCAATTGAAATTTTCTTTGACATCGGAATGCATCCGACTGAGAACAATAAACCAACAGTTTGCACGCAAATAAGCCAGACTTAAACACCTTGCGTGCACACACCACTAAAGTCATCGTAGAAAACGTTGACGGAGAAAAAAACTAATTTATAGGAATGACGGATAAACTAGGACTTTCTGCCAGAGTTAACAACCGGCGAACGCAGAAGAAGAAAAAACTATACCATTACTGACAATTATCGCTTGTAATCCTTCTGACCCAGCAAGTCGCCATAGGAGATCTTCACGCCCCAAACAGTTATCCCTGTAAATAATTCCGCCCCCAGTCAGTCATCGCTCAAAATCTGTCCACCCTTGTCACCGATCACCCAAAGTCCTTCCGCTCAAGTCAGTCATCGTCCACACTTCCTTCCTACCAGACAACAATGGCCCGAAATTCTGTTAAGCCACCATTAACAATCATTGTATCTGCCGAGGTAAGGGAGTCCCGCCGCAGATATGCAGTTGTGGTGTGAAGTCTCGGCCTTCACACATCCTAGGCCTTCACACGTCCTAAGCCTTCACACCTCCTAGGCCTTGACAACGTCATAGGCCTTCAAACATCCTGTGCACTAACTTATGATAAGAAGAGTTCAGTTTCCTTCCTCGTTTCCTCCTTTTCCAAGGAAATTAAAGAAATTATAAGCCATCCACTTTTTATGAAGTTGAATCGATTCTAGAGCCAACCATTTCGAGAGTTTTAGGTCTTAGAATTGTAGGAGCGAGTGTGTGACGTTCAGCCCCATCAGGGCCTCACAACGAGCGATTAACACCCGGTGACACAAAGTGCCGCTATTTACACGAGAATCCCCTCAAGCGCAAGTCCCGGAAACCCTGTCCAACCGCTAGGTTATATTAGTGCCCCCGACGATAGTCAGGGTGATAACAGAAAACTGCGTAACATAATAGGAGAAATATATAAGAAGTGTATCGACGGGCAGTCCTATCAATCACTATAACACCGTCAGGACATGACGCATTGGAAAAAAAATCACATAAATAAACAGAGGGTTGCCCTTGAGGCTGCAGATATATAAATTACTTTTTGAAATATATTCAATAAAAATAAAGAAAATATAAACAAGAAAGAAGTAGAAATTTGGAGAGAGAAAAAAAAACACACGCTGCAAACAACATAAAAATCGAAAGCTATAATTACTGTGCCGAAAATCAACCTGTCATCTCCAAATGGCGTGTGCGCCTCGCTATGGAAACAAGTGTACTAAGCATATGACTGGCTAGGCAAAGTTGTAACGTACCAAGTATTTACTGAGGATATAGAAGCCGTCAGTTGCAAAAACTTAGCGAAAACTAAAACGCAGGCAGGAAATACATAGATTTACACATGTCACATACAATGTAGTCCACATAGTCACCTAACAATCTGATCATGCATTAAAAAATAAAACAACAATCAGTGACCATAAATAACCAAACTCTTGAAAATGTAGAACATTTCACATATCTTGGCAGTGTGGTGTCCCTACTGGGAGGGACCGAAGAGGACATACAGTCACGTCTGAACAAAGCTAGAGCTGCTTTTGGAAGGATGAGGCAAATCTGGAAATCCAACAATTACTGCAGAGGAACGAAACTCTGACTCTACAAGAGCATCATTTTGCCAGTTCTTCTTTATGGAGCCGAGTGCTGGAGAATGACCAAAAAGGATGCACACAAGCTGTCCACCTTCAACCACACATGTCTAGAATTATCAAAATTTTCTGGCCAGATACAATCTCAAACACTAAACTGCTTCAAGTCACAAACCAAGAAACTTTAGACAGTCTGATAACCAAGAGAAGATGGAAATGGCTTGGCCACGTTATAAGAATGAATCCTGATATACCTGCCAAAACAGATCTCACTTGGACAGCAGAGGGAAAGAGAAAACAGGGGCGCCCAAAAACAACATGGAGACGAACGATGGAAAGTGACCTGAGCGCGGCATCTTTGACATGGAAAATTGCACTGAAGATTGCACAGGACAAGAAAGCAAGGACAGTCCTCTCTGAAGCCTCATGTGCCACTAGGCATAACGAGAACTGATGATAATGATGATGATTAAAAAAAAAAAAGTTATAACGCACAAAGTATTTACGGAGGATACAGAAGCCGTCAGTTGCAAAAACCTTAGTGAAAACTAAAACGCAGGCAGGAAATACATACATTTAAACATGTCACACATAACATAATCTACATGATCAATTACAGTCTGATCATGCTTGAAAATATATCAAGTTTCTCATATTAGTTTCTTTCCCTTTAGTAAATCTGCTAAAAGACTAAAATAAAGTTATGTTTACACTAATATGTGTTTATATTGCCATTCACTATTAAAAGGCCAGTTAGAACGTTGTAGCTTACAGCATGAGTGCGATATCTGCGTCTTTTGACTCAACACATCCAGTTCAGCCCAGCAAACCTTTAATTAGTCGCCTTTTACGACATGCTCTTAAAGGACATCTGGTTCATTATCCTCACCACAAACACCCCCCCCCCCCCCAACCTTATCCCAGAACCCACACGGGGAAGATAGTAACAGGTAAAAGTAAAGGTCCCTTTTTTCGCGTCGTTAGGCATATAGGGCTAGACCTATATTTTTTTAGACTAATTGGCACAAGATGGATGATGTGGTCAGCATAACGCCGACCTCCTTTACTTCCTGTAACTGCACCTGGTACCCACTCAAGGCTGGGTCGACCTGGGAGTCAAGGTCATTTTTAAAAAAAAGTTCGGCTCCCCAGGAAGCGAACCCACGACCTTCTAGCCGGGGGGATGATAGACACATTATTTACAACTCCTGGAAAAGACAAAGAACAGTTAATAGACTACAGTCACTAACAATCGCTAGTGACAGAAAGTGCACATGCGAGCTGCACATTTGATAAATCTGAGTCCAGCAAAATGATTAAGCGATCAGTAACGGCCTATTAAGTACCAAATACCTGTTCTAAATAAGTGTTTCACTCAGACCGCATTCGCAGACTGTAGGATAGCGATATGAAGTGTCCTGCCTCTGATGGACATCGATCACTGACTCACACGCTGGATATTCTAGTATTGTTTTTATGCGAACGATAACAATGACCCGCCTTATCGTCAGTTCGCACTGATGCTTTTCTGAAGTGGAGTTTGTACATTCAAGTATTTGTTGCATTCTGCGATTCTAATATGCATCGCTTCTGGAAATGTGGTTTCAGTCACCTGCAATGTTGTATTATTCTTTTTTTTTTTTTACTAGGTGTTGATTGTGAAATCTCAGCAGACGTCAGTAATGTCCTTTATTGTCGTCGATAGTTATTATGTCATTCCAAAAGTGGCTGTTTCACTAGAATAACTCTAGTTGCATTATTATTCCATTATACTGTTATGAATCACTGCTGCAAATGTAGTTTCAATGTCCCACAGCTTTGTATTAATCTTATTTGATATGTGTTGATTATCTTCTTCTTTTTCACGTTCAACCGCTGTAAACTCTTGCGGAAATTTCTAGTTGTTCGTCAACTTCTGGACTCTAGCCCCGTTCCAGAAACTGAGTGCTGCTTGCACATCCGTTTTACAGGTCTGACTCATTTGCATGCAGACTGTTGGTTCCTTGCCTCTCAGGCAGATGTACTCCGACTTCAAAGGAAGCTCCAAAATTAGTCGCCTTTTGCGACATTCTTTTGGGTAGGCAGAAGCTTGCTAGATCAAAATATTAATGCCCTGTCCGTGTATCGTAGTTTCCGTCCTAGACTAACTGCCAACCAAGGTTAACTCTTTCAGTCCCAAGGAACGCATCATACGTTTATAGATTCCTACCTAGAGGCCTAAAGAACGCCCAGGTTACGTCTCTCTTGACTACCCCATGGGCCTCAGATGCTAAACCCCCTGGCCTCAAATTGTTAAGAGCCTTGTCTGCCCTGCCACAACATGAAGGTCTCATGCTGCATTTTTTCTTCCAGTGATAACGCTATGCTTGACACTGATCTCGCTGGAATATAAGTAGTTACTTGGCAATTAGGGGCCGCGTTAGCGCAGTCGATAGGACACTCGCTTTCAAATCCAGCTGCTACTCGCGGCAGCCCACGTCCGGTGTTTGAAACCGGTCGGTGTCGTTGGTTCATCCAGCCTCAAGGCAATGGGTACCAGAGTTGATAAATAGAGATACGTCACTGTAGCTGCGGAGTTTCAAGCGGACGGCGACACTGGCTGTGCTGGTGGCAGAGCACTTATAGTTTATAACCGTGTGGTTCACATCTCCCGACTTTACCGTTTACTTAGCAGTTCGTCTTTTGTGTGTGTGAAATGTTTGGCCTTCCAGTTCCAGTCAGGGTAAAGGGTGTAGCGGTCAGCTCTCTTCCTCGTCTACTTTGCTTCCCAGACAATCGTCCAGCAAAAGTGTCTCCTGAATCTCCTGTACATTCAGTGTCCATGGATCTGTAGGTCGTGAGTTTTTATCCGTATAAAGCTTTTTTTTTTTTAACAAAAAACAAGTTCTTGGCACTCAGGTCTACCAAGCCTGAAATGGGTGCTAAGGAAAGTCATTAGAAGTAAAGGCAGCTGGCGTGATATTGACCGCATCATCAATCGATTGCTTTATAAAAATATTGGTCTAACACCATATTCCTGTTAAACACCTGTCCCCTCGGTGTCCTCACATTTAGCACAAATCAAGTCAAGGTATGCAGCTATCATGGGGAATAGGAGGAGAAGGAAATGAAAGAACAGCTGATGATGATGATGGAAGGGAGCAGTTACAGGGCGAAGAAGAAGAAGAAGAAGAAGAAGAAGAAGATAACGACGATTACTGTTTCTGGACTTGAAGCAGAAGGTGGAGTTGATAGTGATAATATTATTATTTTAAGTAGTTAAGCTGCCTAACATGGTGTAAGAAACGCTATTTTAGATTATATAAACCCAACAGTTGCATATATGTCAAGGAAAAGTCTTGATTCAAAGCATGTAAATTACAAATAATAGTAACAATGCCTATCATGGGAGCTTCAAAAAACGTATTCCTCGCAGACTATGGAAAATAAACACATGACATTAAAAAAGGCAGTAAAAGAACACAGAACGCGTCTAATTCTGCCTCTAATTTCAATATGAATAATTGAAAACCCAATTATTCGTATATTACCATTGATGCTTTAGCTGGCTTTGCTGTTGCAGACTTAGATCATCGTGGAAGTCTCAGATCTGGTCTGGCAGCATTAATGCTGCTGGACATCAGTGAAGCCGCCAGGCTTTGAATGGGAACTCGTTCAGTTTTAATGTTTTATATTTTATTAGATTTTTTTTTTTTTTTTAGGTGGAGTGATCAATGAATACCGAGGGTTGAATCATTCTTGTAATTGGAAAATAATTTGTTTTTGAGCAGAGAATAAACTGCATTGCTCACACAAAGTATTGCATGAAATTATGTTTCCCCCAACTTCCCACTGACCGCCAGAGACCTGCATATGCTAACATAGGACAGAGTCTGAGAGACTTTCAGAGCCCTGTTCAAACGGCGTAACCACTTTGCTACTTAAAAAAAAATAAAAAATTAAGCTTTGCTTTTGCTCACCGTCAGACTAGCCCGAAGAATTTGTGGCTACCAGGGGAGCGTCTTCAGAACTTAGAGATAAACTGTTAAGTAAACTGCAGCTAGCACTAATCTTTTTTTTTTCCTTCCTTAAAAGGGTGTTATAAACGTTATGTTGTGGTTTACCGATAGACTGCGTTATCTGTTGTTTTTGGAGGAAAACGTCAATTTTCAGCAAAGCCTTGAATATTCACCTTTTACGGCATGCTTGCTAAGAACTGTGGGTCTGTTCCTATTTCTTAGATCCGGAACGTCCCCCCGGTGCTTCTAGAAATGAAAGGTATAATGAATAACAAACTACTGGACGTAAACTTTCCAAAACAGCAAACAAATGTTGGGGTTGGTTCTGCAACGTCCTGTAAAGGATATGCAGCTAACTTTAATGACGAATAAGGATTGTTTGATGAACGAGAGAAATACTGTCAGCAAATGTAAATCACATGGACGATCGATCTGTGGTCTTATGGAAGAGGTGAAACAACAACTGAAGACTTACTGGAGGCTGATGTATGTACAGACCTGTCAGGAACATCTCAAAGAGCTGTCTGGGGATAACGTCAATGCGGCTTGGCTGTGGCCTTTTCGGACATTAAATCTTCTTTGAATCTATTAGTGTCGACAACTTGGAGTGGCAGATGAAGAGGTTGTAGGTTTGTTGGGTGGTGGTTATGATGGTAACTGTCGAAGAGAGGAAGAAGATAACAATCAATATGATCATGATTGTTAATAGAAACCCAGAAGGTGGGGGGGCAGGAGGAGAAGCAGTGATAATTGTGGTGGGTGAAGAAAGAATGGATTACCATCTCAAAGATGAGAATCAAACAAGTGCAAGTTCCGGAAACCCCGGTCAGTCGCATAGCCATATAGTAAAGTTTGATGGTTTTAACACTGGATCAACATCATGGCACAAGGGTAGTAACCCATAATTGTCCCGTTCTACTTCTAACTCAAGCCTGAGTCCGGAAAAAAAGAAATAAGAAGAAAGCACTTAAAAGAAAACGGACAGGAAGCAAAGATTTAAAAAAAAAAAAACTGAGGATAAAAGAGTTACGGGAAATAATTACACATTTTAAAAACTATGAAAGTAAGGATAGTAAAACTAAAGAAGAAAAACGAAAAAGAGAGGTAGAAGAAACACACACACACACATACACACACACACACAGAGGAGAGGAGAGAGAAGAAGGGGGGGGGGCGCAGAGGGAGGCAAAGTTGAAAAAGAGAAAGAAGGGGGAGGAAGAAGAATTAGGATTTATATTAAAACATCCAGCTGAAACTGTAGACCGATCGTGCCATTTTCTCAACCATTCCCACACTACATCCATTCCCGCCTTTCTCCCATTCTGGTAGTAATAGTATCGGTCCGCAGGCACTGCCTCCCTCCAACCCAAGTCATTGGATTAACAGAACCGTTTGAGTTAAGCACGGAAATGCTTCCGACTTCGCCCCTCCGAGGTACAGGGGGTAGAGGGGTATAGATGATGGAATGAGTGGGGCTCTGGCGACACGCGCGGGACCAGCTGTTGATAGCTGCACGGGTATCGTGAGCGAGGAATTCCGCTGTTGCTCTCTGGACGTTCTTATTTCTGTGGGTCGTGCTAGGGGAGGGAAGCAACAGGCACCCAAACAGCGGTGTGGGATTACCGACCTTGCACCCTGGCAGTGTATTCTTATCTCTTCCGTGGTCAGCGCGAATAGATTGCTGTGTTGTGTAGAACGAACGACATAGGTGTAGATGTTAAACTGTATGGCTCGTCACACGTGATTGCTTTATATACATATATATATATATATATATATATATATATATATATACATATATATATATATATATATATATATATATATATATATATATAT